>CM060445.1:130676064-131276064 GCA_030545235.1 Helianthus tuberosus | reverse complement strand
GCCTTTAGAATGAAGGTATCACGATTCACTATTATAAATGATGTTTTGTATAAGAAATCTCTTGCAGGACCATATCTGAGGTGCTTGGAGGATCCCGAAACCAAAGAAGTACTTCAGGATATACATGAAGGGGATTGTGGTAACCATACTGGGGGCAGGTCCTTATTCTCAAAAATATTAAGGACAGGATACTATTGGCCGACGATGAGGAAAGATGCCACGGAATATGCTCGAAGATGTGATGCATGTCAAAGACATAGTAACATATTACATCAGCCTGCTGAACCGCTGTATCCTATTGTTTCCCCTTGGCCGTTTATGAAATGGGGTATGGATATAGTAGGAAAGCTTCCAAAGGCTCTAGGAGGAAAGGTTTTCATGTTGGCAATGACGGATTATTTCTCCAAATGGGTTGAAGCAGAAGCATTTGTTCAAGTTAGAGATCAGGAAGTGGTATCCTTCATAAAAAGGAATATCCTGACTAGGTTTGGAGTACCAGCTGAGATAATCTGTGACAACGGATCTCAATTTATAAGTAAAAGGACTACTGACTTCTGCAAGAGTTGGGGAATCAAAATGATTACGTCCACCCCGGTACATCCTTAAGCAAATGGACAAGCTGAATCCTCAAACAAGATAATTGTCAACAACTTGAAGAAGAGATTAGGGGCCAAGAAAGGAAGATGGGCAGAAGAACTACCCTTTGTTTTGTGGGCTGATAGAACGACGGTAAAAAATGCAACTGGTTAAACCCCATTTTCCTTAGTGTTTGGAGCAGAAGCGGTGATCCCGACGGAAATGGTGATACCTACAGCAAGATCCAACCTCGGGAATCCTGAGCGGAATCCTGAAGTCCTATGCCAGGAACTGGATACTATTGATGAGACAAGAGATACAGCAAGGCTAAGGATGGCAGCATATCAACAAAGGATATCCAGAGCATACAACAAGAATATAAGGACTAGAAGGTTCAAAGTTGGAGATTGGGTGCTAAGAAAGGCTTTTCAGAATACTACTAATCCTGCTGATGGAAAGCTGGCTCCAAAATGGGAAGGACCATATGAGGTTGAATCAGAATCAGGAAAAGGACCATACCTACTCAAGAATATAGAGGGGGATATGTTACCGAGATCCTGGAATGCTATACATCTAAAACTCTATTTCAAGTGAGTATGGAATTTAAATTCCAACTCAGGGTGGTATGAATTCTGTCTCTCTTATTAAATTTTTATATTATTTACTATTTTGAACCTATTACTGACTTAAGCATCGGAGGGGTGTTAGCCAGCCTAACACCCACCTTAGCTTATGATGGTTTTGCAGGATATACTTCGGGATATAGCACCAGGATACACACTCAGGATACTTCGGAAGATTAGAGGATTGGCCCCCTCTCTCACGTATAAGGGATCCTGATCCCTTCACAGGTTTAAAGGTATTCACCTTTCTTCCGAATTGGGTTTAAACACCCCGCCTGGAGCGCAAGTTATTCGGGAATAGTTCAAGGTGGCGGGACCAGTCCATGTAAAAGTGGCTGACAATTTCGTTACTATTGGATATATCCTGAATCCTAAAGGTATATGAGGATTGATCACCCTCTCTCACGAAAGGGTATTTTCATACTCTCTAAGGTTTAAAGGTTTTCACCTTTCTAAGTCTTGGAGTTTATACACTCCCGCCTGTAGCGCACGAAAATTTGGGATTTCCCCCAGGATACGAAGGATTTATCTCCAATATATTTTGGGTTTTACCCCTGTAACACAAAAAATTGTCTATACAATTGGAACTGATTTCCAGGAAATTTCTAAGTATTCGAGGACATTATGCACAAGGGACATTCCTACAGATGCAATTGTGTAAAGCTCAAAGGATAAAGCTTGGACCTAGTACACTAAGTGTCTCAGACAGGGGACATCTTCGTTGGAAAAGTTGCAAAAGGATTGAAGTTTGAGAATAGGGTTACACTCTATTCCTGGTATGATCTTTCCTTTGTAGACGTTATTTAAATCATTTGAGTTTTTGAAACTATGTTTAACAAAAGCTTAAGCATCCTGATTAGGATAAATTCTCGGGATATATTCTCAAAATGTATTTTCAAAATATGTTTCAGGATATTTGATTAAAATATTTGGAAGTAATACTAGTTTGAAATTAAAACCTTGATCAAACAAGTATTGTCAAAACAGGTTTTAGAAAGTGGACTATCTTTTATTCTTTAAAAGTTTTCTCTAAAGTTGATTGAATTTTTAGAAGTTCTATTTAATAAAAGTTTTCATAATATATCACTGAGTATATTGATCAGGATATTTTCAAAATGTAGTTGTACAAATTTTGCAAAGCTAAAATCTACATTAAGGAATGCATGACAGAAATTAAAAGGCAACAACAAATAAGTCAAAAGGAAGTTATATTATTAACATGTCAAAAGTTATGCTTTTGGATTCACCTCAAACCGAGGCCCATCCACTAAAAGCACAATTAGTCTTTACCATACTTATGTAACGGTTGAAGGTTCTATCTCAAAACGGGACCTGTCCACCTTCAACCGTTACGACATTCAAAACAGGTTATACTAACCGATGACCAAGGGCTTCATCCTGAAAGCCCAGGACCCATCCACCTTTGGTCATCGTATTGTTCTAGTGCAGGAACTATAAATTGTTCAACGACAGGAAAAGTAAATTGTTTGTACAAACCACAACCATGAAATTTAAAAAAGTGGGCTCCGGCCTTGGCACGTATATCCATCATCACCCACTTCGCTGGCTAAGGGGCAGCACCTTCTTGATCAGCAACTTCTTTACCAGCGTCTGCACCAGCATCCCCCTCAGGATTCTTCTCGGCACCATCACCAGCATTGGCCACTTCCTCTGCCGCCTTAGAAGGCTCTTCACCAGCATGCTTTGCAGGATGAGCGACGGGATGACCTCCAAGATCCTTTAGTTTCGCTTCCCAAGCCTTTACATTCCAGGAGGGGCATTCAAAGCCCAAGCTCTTGGCCTCAAAAGCCATCCTTAACCTAGATTGGAGATGGGAGATAACAACGGATGCTTTGAGACTATCCCGATATGAACTCATATCCTGCTGGTACTGAAGAAGAGCGGCATCTAGTTTGGCTTGAGCATCCTCATTGGCTTTGTGGAGGGCAGCTTGGTGTTCCTGGGTCATTGCATTGTATTTGTCTTCATAGTGCTGGGACTTGGCAGCTGCGATTGTTCCTTGGTCAGCTATGGTGGCTTCAGCTTTTTCGAGCTTAATCTCCAGCATCTTGTTAAGCCCATAGGCGTCTTCATACAAGTGCATGAGACATTCCAAGCCCTGCAGTTAGAGATACAGGTATTAGTGTAAAATGAGCAGGATAATGACTAACATGCATGTTCAGGATATTGGAAGGGAATTTTTACCTGCTTGAGGAATGAAGTGGCTTCATTAAATCCATGATTCTCGAGAGAGAATGTCTCAGAGGCGGCTGGAGAATCCATTTCTTTCCTCTTCCGGGAGCTAGAGGCCCGGGTCCTGGATGCCGGAGGAGCTTTAGGAGCGGTAGTAGTCTTTGAAGTAGTAGGCTTCGGTGTGGCAGATGACTTCGGCTTAGATTCTTGTTTAACAGGTACAAGGCTGGAGTAATTATCCAACTCGTCAAGTTGGAAGCCTTCAAGGTTGACAACTGGTACTGCACAAGGGAAGATATTTTTAAAACTCATAATACCTCTGAAAAACAATCGGTTTGATAAATAAAGATAATTATTGAGAATATGCTTACTAGACATCTCTGAACTTGATTTTTGGCTTGAATCTGTAAGAGACAGGGAGAAAGTTCTTTCACTGGCAGGAAGTTGGTAGATTCCTTTGATCCTGGACTTGGATTCTGCACTTGGGGGTGCTAAATCTCTGAAGTTTGCTGCATAAAAACATCAGGATATAAGTTTGGGATACAGTTTAAGGATACACTTGGGGATATTCCTAAAACCCTAGGTGCTACCCTTGGTTAACCATCTAACCGGCAGATCGAAACCCTTGTCAATAGAGTCTCTTTTCACGAAAAAGAACTTTCGCCGCCATCGGTCTTCGTTCTTGGTGGCCTTAAGAACTAAAGGGCTCTTGGAGATGGAAAACAAAAGAAAACGGCTATCGCCATGGGACCTCAACCGGTATGCTATAGGGAGGTCTTCAATACACAGGTCAGGGCAATGGCGAGATCTGATTTGATCTAGCACCATCAAAACTCGCCAGACCATTGGCATAGTTTGAGCATAACTAAGGCCGGTGAGGTTGAAGAAACGAGAGATAAAGGGTGGAAATGGGTACCGGAGCCCCAAAGAAAAGGGGTAGGCGAAAAAACAGACCCACTCGTCTGATGACACGTCTGATCGGATCTCCCGATCAAAAGGGCGAATGACGGTTCTCGTATGAGGTTTTGACTCACGAGGGTTGGGACTGGTTCATCCGAACGAGATCTTGTCCGAGATGCCATGAAGTGTATTAAGCAAACTAAAAGAAACTCTGGAAAAAGAACAGAGAATGAAGGGAAGGATGGTTACCCGAGAATCACTTGGAGAGTAATGATAACAAGAAGAAATATCTCAGCTAATTATAGGCTGAATATAGGGGGGTAAAGAGTAAATATTGCATTGAAAATGACACAATGTCACCTCAACCATCGTTTCGTTTTAATTGCCTTGATTTATGAGATAGAATTTTTAAAATATATCCGTTGGATTGGTATACCAACAGATATATTTGGGGACAATTGTTGTGGGTCATTTTCTGAGCGTACATATCCTGACTAATATCCTGCTTTTGGTTTTTTTTCTTGTGATCAGGATACTGGATTAGGATATTGCTAACATCCTGGGCGATATCATGGGGTTAACTAAATTAACCACGTGCAGGTTAGATGCTGTGGGTTACTAACGGTCAGATGGACTTCTTCTCCTCAAGACTCGGGCGTATCTGTTATGTGAGAGACGTTGAACCCGAAAGACCAGGTCTACAACGTTCGAGTGGGGAATATTCGTCGGATCCCGGTTGTTTAGGATAGTTTGTTGCATTTCTTTTGCTATAAATAGATGGGGGCGGATCAGATTAAGGCACGGAACTTACACACACACTTTCAAACACTTTTGCTCTCTAGCTCACTGCAAACACTCTACACAAACACTTGTATTCAAATTACATTGTAACACATAGTTGATCCGCACCACATCCTGCACTGTATCCTGATATTTGAAGCAATAGAAGAACAAGGCAGCTGCGATTGTCAGCTTCCGAGGTTTTGTGCCGGCGATCTAGATTGATCAAGGGCTTTCCTCATACATCACGTGTCAACCTTTAATTTTTCGCTCATTGTTTGATCGTAGATACAGCTCTATATCCTGAGCCGTATCTTGAAACTGTTTTTACAATTAACTTGACTAACATATTTTTGACATTCATTTCTAGCACACTACCTCACTTAACTAATTTGATCACTTAATTACTTCGGTAATTTTTGACCAAAACATCAGTGGTGCAAGGTGAGTTCTTTTATTCTGTTTTCGGCTAAAGATATCTTAATTGCCTCTGAGTTTTGCAATCTGGATAGAAAAGTGAAAGAAGCTTTACCTGGCATTATGTTCGTGACAAATTGGTGTATATGGTTAGCCAGGAACAATAAAAGGTTCTCAGAGACTCAAGTTAACCCCAGAGAGATTATCCGTAATATTAAGTCTGCGCGTTTTTATGGTATAAGAAAAGGTCAAAAAATAGGTCCGTGAGTTGGGAAAAAAATGGTGTAGTTTCGATATAAGGTAGCTGCTAGTTTTCGGTCTTTAGGTTCTTGTGTTGAGTTGTTGTTTTTCGTTTTGCTGTAGTGGTTGGTTCGGCCGCCTATGTTTTGGAGGTTGGCTTCTGTGAATAACATTTTCATTTAAAAAAAAAAGTTATGCACATGTGCATAGTTTGTCATAATAGTTTTGTTACTAATTCATGCTAAATATGATTGGTGGTAATACGAAATTTGATTTGGTAAGGGTTAACTTTTTTTATTGAAACAAACATGTTGATAAGGTCAGTCATGTTAATGCACATGTGCATAGTTATGCACATATGCATATTTTGTCAAATGAAGTTAATATGAATGTATTACGGCATATGCACACGTGCATTATTACCTTAAAACATAAACATTGTACATAATGTATGTAATATGTTTAATGCACATGTGCATATATGAAATAACTGATGTAATATATGTAATGTATGCAGGAAAAATACATTGGAAACTACTCATGGATTGACAACAAGGACATATTTTATTAATAGGTTGACGGATGAAAAATTATCGGAAAACGATAGACGAAGAGGCGTTGAAACAAGAGGAGTGTTGGAAGATGCGTAGAAATTGGAAAGAAGAGCAGAAGGTGTGAGGTTGTGAACTAAAGCGAACGTTATGTGTAGGTAGTTTGTGGACATGCAATACGGATGATCATGTTTGTTAATATATGATGTATTATGTTGTTTGGCAGAGGTAATGTTGGTATTGCACATGTGAAAAGTTTGATATAACATACATGTTGGTATTGTATAATGTATTACGAATGGTTACATTTGTTAATTTAGGATGTCATATTTTGTTTATTATAGTATATGCCAGTGATGCATATGTGTAATAACGATTGTTGTTCGGATTATGTGATTCCTTATGATAAAGGTGTTATATTTACTTGTTATTCAAAAGTTGTGTGATAGTGTGTTAATGTTGGTAATGCACATGTGTATTAATAAAAAACAATAAACATGGTAGTAATGAATATGTGTATATTTTAATATATTGTATATTTGTTCATATCATATTACGTATGTTGTACCCTATTATGTATGGGGTACCACATTATATATGTTGATGTATATGTAAAGGAAAACGGATTATATGTAGTTAAAATATTCATGTATGCACATGTGCATTGGTAGAAACAATAACAGTGTGTAGTGGAAACAATAAACATGTATGCACATGTGCATGGTTCGAAACAATAATCATCTGGAGTGTATGTAGTACCCTATTACGTATGGAGTGTCACATTACATATGTTGATGTATATGTAAATGAAAACATATCAAATGTAGTTAAAATATTTATGTATGCATATGTGCATTGGTTGAAACAATAACAATGTGAGTGATAAAAAAAAGTATCAGCCGTGCAAGTGCAATCATAAACATCGGAATTTGTAATCATAATATCAGAATACATAGTTTAAATGATGTTTAATCGAGTAGTTCAACGTAAACGTGTAGGTCAAATTGAATGTAAACAGACTAAATTAGATGTAAACAATAATTTAACATAATTAAATTGAACGCAGACGTTTCAAATTAAATGTAAACAACAGTTCAACGTAGGTGAGCAACTTGAATGTAAACAGTTCAGATTAAATGTAAAACGAATAATAAAACAAAATGATCAATATTTTGACGACGAACTTAATCAAATTTTTGATTGTTTGGTGCATTATGACGTCTGGATGAACATCTAAGGGGTTGCTCATGTACATTTGTGTATGTAGGGTCTTTAGAATCATCATACTTATCTTCACCAGTATCATTATAAGAATCATCATACGTATCTTCATCAGTATCATTATCATCATCGGAATAAGAATCAATAAGAATCAGTTTCATCGATAGGGGGTCCGGAATTCCAGCAACAATAGTAGCAGCTTCATTGTGTATGAATGTTCTTGAATATAGAAAGAATGGTAAAAAAGTGATATTTAATAAGGTAAATGTTATGTGTAAGAATGTAGTATAAATGATAAACAAATTATTGGTGATGATATAGGGTAATGGTAACGTGATGCACATGTGCATGATTATGTATTGGTATTGTGAACAAATTATTGTTGATGATTATAGGGTAATGGTAACGTGCTGCAAATGTGCAAGATGTAGATTATTGGTGATGGTTATAGGGTAATGGTAAAGTGTTGCACATGTGAAGGATGATGTATTTATAAGGTAATGGTAAAGTGCTGCACATGTGCAGGATGGTGTATTTATATAAAAATCACATCTGACACTCGAATTGCATCAGCAGTTCTCAGTTCTCATGCATCAGTAGTTCCCAGTAGTTCGTCTCCGTCTCGATTACATCAGCAGTTCGTCTTCGTCATATCTTCTTCTTTGTCATGTCATATCTTCGTCTTTGTCACATCGATAGCGATTGACCATAAAGTCGTATCGATAGCGATACAACATAAACCGTTCGTCATATCAATTTTACCATCAAACATTTCAAAATTCGTCGTATAATTGAGGTTAGTTCTCTAAAATTCGTATTATAATCGATATTATTGCAGTAAGAACATAATCATAGATCATATATTCTTCATCCGTTCGCAATCGAGTATTCCATTCGTAATTAGGGAAACCCGATCAGAATCATTAAAGAGTGTGGCACGATTAGGGTTACAGGAAGAACAATGGTAGGAGGAAAGGCTTGATTAGGGTTACAGGAGGAACAATGGTAGGAGGAACAGTGGTGAGGAAGCATGATGGTGATTCTGGTCGCCTGAACAACGTAGACGGTGGTGATTCTGGTTGTAAACGGCGATGATTTTCTGGTCACTGTGAACAGTGAACAACGTAGACGGTGATGATTCTGGTTGTAAACGGTGATGATTCTGGTCGTAGTTGGTGGTGATTCTGGTCTTAGATGGTGGAACTCTGCTACGGTGAAAGAAGCCCTAAGAATTCTAAACTAAAATAGTGAATAGCGTGTATTTTATAATAAACATAACTTGATTACAAGTTTGCCATGTGTTCACACTGGTTCTCGCGGTTCTCGCAATAAAGGGTGGTTCCTAACGGATCCTTATCCTATATATATATATATATTAAAAAAAAAGCTGATGTGGCTTGGCCACGCCCACCATACCCCATCCAAAGTGGATTTGTGAATTGAGTTTTGAAATTACACTTGTCAACCCATGCCCCATACCCCCACCCCACCATACCCCACGGTCTTATATTTACACCTTCTTAAAACCATAGGTCTCCCCCCTGCCCTTCTCTTTTTTTTCTTTTTAACGTGTATCTGCACTCAACACATAAATGAATTTAAGTAACAGGACCAGCATCTAGAGCTCTAAACGAATTAGACGCACACGGGAACGATTTTATTCGTTTCTTTATAAGTCTTCCAAAGATGTCTCTTTTAATGCTTATTTGGTTAGAAAGTGAGCCTAGCTCGGCGGGGCTCGTAACGAGGCGGATTGGCTAGCTTGAAGGTTCGGCTCGGATTATTTTACTTATAATATATTTTTTTACATACATTATAATATGTTACAAAAAACTGATTATTATTTATATGTATATAGGAATGTAATTGATATCTATGGCATATCTGAAGATTGATTGCAATGTTAATGAACTAATATTGTATTTCATTGAAATTTAATACTTAATTTGTATTGTAGAATTGGATTTTGGCTTGTAATGTATAAGGTTGAACATATTTTGGATATGTTATTTTGAAGTATTGAATAATATTTTAAACTATTGAATTTTTTGACCTGTATGTTAGTTTTTCTTTTTTTTATCGAGCCAAACCAAGCCAAGCCAGCTCGATTTAAAACCAAGGCAAGCCCGAGCTTATATTTTCAACTCGGTTTCAAATCCAAGCAGAGCCGAGCCAACTCGGTTTATAATCGAGCTGAGTTCGAGCTTGCCCTGGCTCGGTTCAACTCGGCTCATGAACAGGGGCTACCCTGGGGGTGGGCGAAGAGGACCACCGGCCAGGACCTGATATTTCGAATGACACGTTATTTAAAAAAACTCGAAAGGTAAATGTAAAAAAAAATTAATAGGGTATATCATAAAAACACCAACATAGGCCCACTTACAAAATTATTTTTTTGGTTTAGATTAGTTATTAGTCTATTGGTATTAGATTTAGATATTTAGCGAGTTCAATTCCCGGTTTCGATGTTACATTGTTATATATTGTTAAATTGTTAACTACTAGTATGTTGTGTTGTAATGTGTCAAAACTTTGATTATTTTGATGTTAGTTTTTAAAGTATTTTGTTTTAATATGCTTGAAATTTTGATTCGTGATGTTAAATTGTTATATATTGAAAATTGAATTTGGTATTTTGATTCGTGATGTTAAATTGTTATATATTGAAACTTGAATTTGGTATTTAGATAATATACACAAGAAAATTCACTTTTTTTTTTCAAAGGCAATCACCATTTAACCTTGAATCATCTTTCATGTTCTTTTCATTATTGTATCGTACTTTTATTGTGTGATAAAATTTACTCGGGCTAAACTGTCGAATTGACTCGACCCGAAAATTTTTATGTTCAGTCATGAAATTTAAACATCTAAAAAAGTAAACCCAGTAAAAAATTTCTTGATTCGTATACCTCGCTTCCGACAAAAAGGTTTAAACAAATCATTTGTAAACGGTCAATTTTTTGAGGATTTTAATGGCTAGATAAGGGGTCGTATGTACCAAAAATGACAAAAAATGGGATTTTTTTATTAACTAAATACTAAAAGGGTGCTACTTTCTACCCCCCTAATTACTTTTTACACCCCCCTCCTCTCACATATTTACAGGTGGGGCCCGCGTGGAACCGATAGTTTTCCTCTCACAAGGGGATATAATCAGGAGTGGGGAGGGGTGTGTTTAGAATGAGCCTACTAAAAAATATAGGTAGACGTATGACTTTTTCCAACGAAAAGTTCGTTTGTGAACAGGATCAAACCAATGTTCTAGGAATCTACTACGAGAGAAAATCAGTTTTTAATTTTTGTTATATATTGATTTATAAAGTATTAATTTTATGCTTGAGTGTTAGGTATTTATAATAAAAACTAGTATTTACGACCCGCGCTTTGCGGCGGGGTTGTTAAACGGAACAAATAGTAGACGTAAAAACGTTGAACCATACACGCGCGTTCTAGCGTATTAACTTGCAAAAATTAAACTGAAAAATAAAACATAGAAAAGAAAACCTAAGTTGACATAGCACCCCGTGCATTGCGATGGAGCCGTTAAACTGCAAAACAAAATAACGTAAAAACTTTGTACCACGCACGCGCGTTAGGGGTGTTAACCTGTAAAATTTAGACCAAAAAGTAAAACGGCGAATTTGTAAAAGATGAAAAGTGAACAAAGTTGAAAATGAAAAAGTATTGGATAAAAAAAAGTTGTGACAAAATTAAAAAAGACAAAAAGGTATAGGTCAGAAAAGTGTAAAATGTTGAATTACACCTCTTAGTTACAAACCAAAAATTGGTAAAAACGGGAAGATATGAACTAATGGTTGGATGGACCAATAAACTAAAAAAAAAATGAATTGTGCATTAGTTAGTTGTACACATTGCTATTATAACTTATACAAAATTAAATAGTAGTTTTAACTCACAAAAGTTTTTTTGTGAAATTATAGAGGGAAGATTCACTAAATTAATTTTGAAAAAAAAAATAAACATTGATTTTTGTTATCAATGGCAAAAAATCCCAAATCTCAAGTACGATTTTGACAAAAAAGTCAGACGTTTGAATGAAAATGACAAAAAATCTCAAAAGTGAAGGACTATATGATACAAAAAAATTGTTTTAAATAAAAATGGCAAACATGCCCAAACCTCAGAGACGATTTTAGCAATTTACTCTAATTAAAATAACGTACACTAAATTAACTATAGCATAACATAGCATAGCATAGCATAGTATAGATATTAAAATATTATCATATTTATTTGAAATTTAATCTTCAATTTGATTAAAATATCCGAGGACCAATTATATTCAAGTGTTTAGTAATTTGTAGAAATTCACTAAATTCATTTAGAAAAAAAAATAAACATTGATTTTTGTTATCAAATCAATTTATGTAAATAATTATTATTTTAGTTAAAACTAGGATCAAGACCCGCGCACGTTGCGGCGCGGGTACATCGCAAACATCGAATGAATTAGTTCAAACGTTATGTGATGCGTTAATCATATGAAAACACGTGTTTTGACTTAACTTATTGAACTCACTACAACCCATATAATCATTACGATTGGATCAAAACATAAAGAAATCAAATTTATACCGTACAATTATAGCGTATTATATGTGGCCCGAGTCATACATAGAAAATGTAACGGTTATAACGGAAATGCTAACACGTATAATCAAAAGAGATTAGTTGGAGCTTTAAAAATGGAAAAAAAGAAACCGCAATTTGACTCCACTTGGATCGAAACAAAATTTACAAAACAACATATTATATTTGACCTGACATGTTTCGCAAAAAGTTTACGTCGAATCATACACCAACTCGAATTTATACCGAAACGTACATAAAAATATGTACGTAAAATTTGTTTTTTTAAAAGAAAACATATTATATTTAACCAGACTCGTTTTCATAAAAAGTTCACGTCTAAACGTAGAGCAAATTGAATTTATATCGACACGTACATAAAAATATGCACATAAAAATTAGTTATTCTTAAGTAAAGGAGATATAGTTGTAAATTTGAAACAAATTACTGTAGAAAAATTAATAGGTTAAATATGTTCATAAAAAATCGAGCCAAGTAGCACTAATGCCACAGCAGTGGCAGCGACCACCAACATCAGAAGAGCTCGTAAAAATAAAATAAATAAAAAAGTAAAAAATAATACCGAAGGAAAAACAGACGTAAAATCGTTGAACCACCCATGCCCGTTGCAGCGTGTTAATACGAAAAAAATTAAACATAAATGTAAAACGTAGAAAAGAATAACTAAGTCGATCCAGGACCCGCGTGTTGCAACGAACCTGTCAAACGAAAAATAGACGTGTTGCGACTGCCTGCAAAATCGGAAAAACAGACGAAAAAACGTTGAATCCTACACGCACGTTTTGGCGTGTTCACTCGAAAAATTTATAACGAAACTTAAAATGAAAAACTTGCGAAAGATGAAAAGTATGAGGGACCAAAATTGAAAATAAAAAAGCGTTGGGTTGAAATTGCAAAAGATGAAAAACTTTTTGTTAAAAGTAAAAAGTCAAAGGGGTTAAAATGCAAAAGATTAAATCTTTGGGTTAAAAGTGAAAAATACAATTTTTTTTTTTTGAAAAACTCCTAATACCAAAGTTACAACCACATAAAGCATAAAGTTGTTGCTAATTTATAGTTTTGAAATAAAGTAAACTGGGATTGTTACTATATTGTCACACCCCGATAATTCCACGTTTGACCGGTGGGCCCGGTGGGGGAGTATCGTGACGTGGTTGGCAACGTTACAGTCAAACAACACAATATTTAAATGCACAGCGGAAGCAAATGAAAGATATATTTCAACCGAATATAATACTGTAATATCAAGTATCACAACAGTCGAAAGTTTATCCACAGGTGGATTAGAATAAAATGGAAACAGTAGTTCAACAGACTTTAGGCATCTTAAGCTTGCGAGACTCTTTATTAATGCTAGGAGTAGCCAGCCTAGTTCGCGTAGTACCTACACTTAACCTTTTTGGAAAAATACGTCAGTTTACACTGGTAAATACAATCAACTGACTCATTTTAAAAATGATTAAAAATTGATTTGGATGCACGTGGCACAAATATTTTTATAACTTGGGATAATTATTTAAATATATAAACTTGTAAAAGGATTACATGTTCCTTATGCGTTCAGTAGCCCGGTTCGTGCCGGGTTAAAGATCAATAGACACACCACATTATTTAATTATGCACTGACGGGTGTACGCCTACACCCCGCGCTTAGGTCGTGGCCATTTCGTAAAATGATGCCAAGGATATCCGGGACATGGTCATTAACCTCCCAAAGGCGTTAAGCAAACAAAACATATTTAAACGGGTCATCTCGATAATACTTAACCACCAATCGATTAAGGTCAAATGCCCGACCAAGCGGTATTTTATATACCGTACCCCAAGCCCGTATAAGGGAAAATAAGTTAAAAGTATTTACCTTTGCAAGTATAATTCACAAACAGCAAATGCAAGTAGCTTTTACTGGTCCTCCTATTCTGGAATGAAGGTTTATTATAACCTATTAGAATCCTAACGGGTCTTTAATCAAGCCTAAACTTAGACCGGTTAGTTTTAAAGATACGGTTCGTACGCACGATTAAGCGAAGACCGGAATAGAATGTGATTTAGACCCGACAAGTTTAAAGACTTGTCTTATATGGGTAATCTAAATACATTCTGGATTTTGAGATAAAAACGATAAGGTTTGACCCGTTTCGGCTAATTTATGTAAACTAGTTACATAAACCGAACCGAACGCGCAATAGGCGTAACGGGTAACCGTAAGAGCCATATACAGGTTTCCCAAGTTAATATGCCTCAAATATGTTGTGACATCAGTAAGATATCTTTTATTATGCCCGAAACGAATTTAAACACAAACTATGCCCCGTAGGGGCATTTTGGTCATTTACAAGGTTATAAAAGAGTTTAAGTACTTTCCTGAGTTACAGGTCTGATATCATTAGTAAAAATACTTAATTTAATAAGTTATAACAGTAGGGTATTGCATATATGTGAAATTTATCAATTATAACCAAACTATGCACCGTAGGGGCATTTTGGAAATTTCACATAGCCAAAAAGCTCAAAACTGAAGTCTGAGTTAAACCACTTTTGCTTACTGTTAAAATATTATAATTTACCTAAAATATCAGTAGGTATCAACTCTTGTATGTTTAAAATAGTTTTAGTACATACTATGCGTTAAAAACGCTTAAAAAGGCGATTAGAAGCCGTTTCCGGGTTCTATATAGAAGACTGATATTTTTATTATTCCAGAAGGTTCAAAATAATTTATTTATCATACAAAATCAGTTGCAAAAGGTTTGGGGTCAAAAAGATATGTAAAACCCATTTTATAGCCCAAAAGGGCAAAACCGACAATTACCGAATTAAGCTTATAACTCTAAGTTATGCTCAGCCTAAAATTAATTAAAAATCTTCAAAAATCCTAAAATAATATATTACATCAGTGGGTAAAGAGTTTGATATCAAAAAGTGGGTTTAAATAGGCTATATGCTAATTATGCCGTTTAATCGCTAAAGAGGCTTTCTAATTACGCTAATGAGCATAACTCTCAATCTACAACTCAAACTGATGTCAAATTTTGGGTGCAAGTTTATAATTCAGTAACTAAGGTTTCTACTCTTTTATATTTTTAAAAATCACGTTTTATGGTGAAAAGGGCATAATGGTCAACATATAGGCAATTAACGGAATCATGCATATTAATTGGATAACTAATGAACCAATGTGTATAATCACAGAGGGTTATACTAGCATGTAACCTAGTCCAATTAAAGCTCTAAGGCATTTCTAAAACATGCTTAAACGGGTCAGAACTGAAAGTCAAGGCAAAAGTCAAATTATGCGACTTTCGGTTCCGAACCGGGTCTCTACTGAAAATTGTCGGGTTGAACATGTTTAGACATGTTCTTACATTAATTACCAAATTATATTAATGATCAAACAGGTTGTATGGGTTCTACATTGCTAATTATGCATAAATTGGAAATTTAGCATTCTGTTGACTTTTTAATAACAAGTTTGACCCGACATTTAACCTAGTTAGAGTGGGAATCAGAGGGTGCCCTTTTAAGGGTTTATTGCCCACATAATTACCAACTTATAACTACTTTCAATTCGACTAATCACTGGACCATCAATGATTAATCGCTAAGTCAAACGGTAATTACAACGGTTTGACTTTTAAGCTAAAACTAAGCAAAAACTTAACTAAGAAAGGTTAAGCATACTTACTGAAGTCCTATGCACGATTAGGAAGGCTTAGGGTCTGCTCTTAAGCTCCAGGAAGCTCCAGAAATGCAGAAGGAATGAGTGATCAAAATGGTTGCAACAAGAGGCCTTTTATAGTGTTTTTGATCTCATAGATCATTGACACACAAGCCTAGCAATGATCCCAGATGATTTACAAGTGCTCCTAGGGTCTATAAACATGTAGGGGTCGTCCAAAGATGAGGAAAATCGTTTTTAAGTCGGTTATTTCATTTATAACAGCTGCTGCCAAACTTTCTGTCGCTTGGCACCCCTTACAGACCGTAAGGGGTGTGGCTTACGGTCCGTAAGCCTTTTGCAGGAGGCCAAAAACTTGACCTTCCAAGCATTCGAACAGGCAACCATGAATTACGAATTTGGGACATGAATTATCAGTTTGGGGCCTCAACAACATGCTTGAACAGTTATGTACCCTACCATTTTGCAATGTTTTCTTGAATCATTTTGAAAGTGCCGTAAATGAAGGTTTATCGTGCATTTCTTCGTAGGAGTCCACCCTTGCAATTATGGTTCAATTATTGCTAGAAATCACCAGATTTGAATATATAACAGATGTTTATTAGTCTTGGAATTCATAATGAGGTCGTTCAGAGGTGTAAATTTAACATGACAACACTTTTTAAATTCTGTCATACATCTTTAATTGGATCCGGGTTTATGACACTTTTTGTCTTACATGACACGTGTCGTTATTTTATTGAACACGAATTTTCGAGGTGTTACATCCTCACCCCCTTAAAAGAAATCTCGACCTCGAGATTTACTGAAATAAATTAGGGTATTTTTCTTTCATTGTGGACTCAACCTCCCACGTGTATTCGGGACCTCTACGGGCATCCCATTTTACCTGTACAATAGGCACATGCTTTCTTCGAAGCTTCTTAACCTGTCTATCCTCGATTGACACAGGTTTTTCAACAAACTTCAAGCTCTCTTCTATGTGCACATCTGTATGTGGTATGACTAGTGATTCATCAGCGAAACACTTCTTCAGATTGCAGATGTGGAATACAATGTGAATACCACTGAGCTCTTCAGGTAAGTTTAACTTATAGGCAACTGATCCGACACGTTCGATGACCTCGAATGGTCCTATGTATCTCGGGCTTAACTTGCCTTTCTTACCAAATCGCATCACTCCCTTCCAGGGTGATACTTTAAGCAACACTTTGTCGCCTACCTCGAAGTTAAAAGGTTTACGCTTTAAATCTGCGTAGCTTTTCTGCCTATCCCTGGCAGCTTTCAGGCGGTCACGAATCTAGACAATCTTGTCCGTCGTTTCAAAGACTATTTCCGGTCCTGATAGTTGGACATCTCCAACTTCCGCCCAACAAACAGGCGTTCTGCACTTTCTACCGTATAAGGCCTCGAAAGGCGCAGCCTTTATGCTGGTATGGTAGCTATTGTTGTAGGAGAATTCGATTAACGGCAGGTGGTTGTCCCAACTACCACCTAAGTCAATCACGCATGCTCGAAGCATGTCTTCCAAAGTTTGGATAGTACGCTCACTCTGGTCGTCCGTCTGAGGATGGTAAGTGTTGGTTGTCGAATCCAGCAAATAATATAATAAGAAAACTACTAGTATGAGTGGAAGTAGAGTTCGTGTCCACAGGGATACAGATTAACAAATTATGCCAAAACGTTTTAAACACATACACGGTTGTTTTGAAAGGGGGGTTTTGATTTAGACTTAAAATTAATGAGAACGAAAATTTTATAAAAATGCTAATTAAAGTGGTTGTGAAGTTCAGATTTAAAAACTAATTTCAACACCAGGGCAATTTCTTGATTCGGTTCGACTTACGATCATTAACGGTCACGGTGCAATGATCCTTTTTAAATAATAGTTTGTATCAATACTA
The DNA here is from genome assembly GCA_030545235.1 of Helianthus tuberosus. NCBI lineage: Eukaryota > Viridiplantae > Streptophyta > Magnoliopsida > Asterales > Asteraceae > Helianthus > Helianthus tuberosus. The sequence continues at coordinate 131,258,365 of CM060445.1, read as the reverse complement.
GATGTCACGCAGTTCGGACATCCACTCCATCTAATGTCTAACCAAGCGCAGTTCGTCGGTTAGAGCCAACCCCCTACTCTAAACTCACGCCGTTCGGATTTTAGTGTGCGGGTTGCGTGATAGAAGTATCGATTATAACCAAACACACACGCCGTTCGGTATGTTTAACTAGATTGTATGATTCTATAATAAATTCAAATTCATAGACAAACTTGAACCATTATTTGTTCCTTTTATCAAAACATAAAATCTGATTAGAGACTAAAATCTTGATGAACTTTATTAGAAAAATTAATAAATTGATCAGGTTTACTAACAATCTAATATTTTCCGGATTGAATCCGTATTAAAAACAAGAATCACACAAACAAACCACTAAAATAATCGGATCGAACGTGCTCGTTTCACATAAGTTTATGAACCAAGTCAAAGAAAATAAACCCCGATGTCAAAACTATAAAAGTCTAGCCGGACATGGTGGCTAAAACAATCAATACAAATAAGGAATAAAACAAGTTGAAACTTACGAAAACCAAAACTAACAGTTTGTGTTGTTCTAGATAATCACCAAAGACCAAAGAAAAAAATGCCTCTTTCTTCTTCGATTTTGAATGCCAGCCAAAAAAAATTTTTAAAGTTGTTGCCCAATAATAATTTTCGTCCAGTTTTGTTGATGATCATCTCTTTATCTCTTTTCTCCTTTTTCAATTTCTACGATTTCAAATAAATCTTATCATTGGGTTTCTTAAATTTTGGCCACTTGATTAAATATGAGCCCATATAATAATTTTTGCAATTACTTTAATCTGGCCCATGTTTATATCAAAATTTCATGATCCTTCAGCTCGTTTTCATTCTCGTCTTGAGACATTTGCCTTCAAAAATCCTTCCAACGTCTATGTCGTCCTTAGCAAGCGATCCGCACCTACAATATCAACCAAAATACAACCAAAGTAGATTCCATTCCACAAAAACAAGCGTTTCGCAAAATAACGAGGTATGACTACGAAATATGCATGATATGTGGTAAATTTTTAATATTAATATGCTATAAACTGTGCCTAAAAATGCAACTAACAGTAAGCCGTACTAAAATTTAAACGCGTGCCCAAAGATTGTTGGAAACTCTTCCAAAAATGTGATGTGTATCTAGTATCTCGGTCAGAAATAATAGACACAGGCACGCCATGTAAAGCTACAATCTTATCTACGTACAGTTGGGCTAACATGTCGGAGCTGTAGGTCTCCTTAATGGGTAGGAAATGTGCTGACTTAGTCAGTCTATCCACTATCACCCATGTCGTATCATTTCCCTTTCTTGTCTTGGGCAACTTGGTGATGAAATCCATCGTCACCATTTCCCACTTCCACGTGGGAAGTTCAGGCTGTTGTAGTAAACCTGACGGCTTCTGATGTTCAGCTTTGACTTGTGCACACGTCAAGCATTTAGCTACATAGGTGGCTATAGACTTCTTCAAGCCTATCCACCAAAAATTTGCCTTCAGATCCTGGTACATCTTATCAGCTCCAGGATGAATGGAATATTTAGAGTTGTGGGCTTCCTGGAGGATAACATCTCGAAGTCCCCCATAAATTGGAACCCATATTCGTCCATTTAATCTCAGGATTCCGTCCTTGCCCTGAGATAATTGCTCTTCAGTTACTCCTAGCTTCTCATTAGGATAGTTAGCTTCCAGGACAGTTTCCTTCTGCGCAGCTAACAACCTTTCATTCAAACCGTTCTTTATCTCAATGCTCTTGGCATTGATTCAGATGGGTTTCACCCTTTCCTTTCGACTCAAGGCATCGGCGACTACATTCGCCTTGCCGGGATGGTATCTTATCTCACAGTCATAATCATTCAAAGTTTCCATCCAACGTCGTTGTCTCATGTTTAGGTCTTTCTGATTAAACAGGTGCTGGAGGCTCTTGTGATCAGAATAGATCACACACTTGATACCATATAAATAGTGCCTCCATAGCTTCACACACTTTATCACACACTCAATTTTTCACCTCTTTATTTTTTTCAATGAAATTACGGAGGTGTCATGATATGGGGAACATGGTGTGTGATAGAGGATATGCAACTCAACCGATTTTTGGTCGGGATCAATTTTTGACCACAAGCATCAAGATGGGAAACTAAACACATATATTCAATTAAGGTTATTGCATACAATATTGGCGTTCCTAAGTTAGGGCCGAGCCTATCAACACATCCCAAATTATCTATGTTTTCTTCCCCAAAGTTACTGTTTCACGCATAAGCTTTGACATGCCAGAAATCATATCATTTCTCATTTTTCACAAATCATTTTCAGCGGAACAGAAACGGTTTTTTTTTGTTTTTTTTTATTTTCTTTTTTGTTTTTTTTATGGAACTAAAATAAAAGAGAACAATACGAAATCACGGGTTGCCTCCCGCAAAGCGCCTTTCTTTCTCGTCTTTGGCTAGACTTGGACCTTATTTCGTTAATCTGGTGCTTGCTCAATACACGGAAGAAACTTTCGGATAATACTTGGTGATTTCATTTTTGATGCTCTTTCCTTTGGTTTCTTCTGCGGGTCCATGAGGATCTTGACATCCATTAGATCCTCCCCAAGCTTGAACTTTTCAGTAAGTTCTTTTTTCAATGCTTCATCAATACTTCCATTTGACACTAATGCTGGAACATCATGTTTAGACAACTCAAAACATTCATCAGTTAGTGGTTCAATGACATCTATATAATTCAAAGATGAGACATCACTAGGATAACGCATCGCATCATCTATGTTGAAATTGATTACCTCCCCATCAAATTCCATAGAAAGAGTGCCATTATAAACATCAATTTTAGTCCTTGCGGTTTTTAAAAATGGTCTTCCTAATAATATGGAACTTGAATTTGGGGCTTCGTCACCCTCCATGTCTAGCACATAAAAATCAGCTGGAAAGACTAATTCATTCACTTGTACCAATATATCTTCTAACACACCTTTTGGGCGTACTATGGATCGATCCGCCAATTGAATGACTACCCCGGTCCTCTTTAACGGTCCTACATTAAGTGTTTTAAAAATCGAGTATGGTAGGACGTTAATAGAGGCTCAAAGGTCCAACATAGCTCTAGGCACAGTGATATTCCCCAATTTACAAGGAACGGTGAAAACACCTTGATCCTTGCACTTTGGAGGTAATTTCTTTTGTAACACTGAAGAAATATTTTCACTTACCTTGATGGTTTCATTACCTTTAAGCTTCTTCTTTGATGTACAAAGTTCTTTGAGGAACTTTGCATACCGTGGGACTTGTTTTATAGCGTCAAGGAGTGGAATGTTTACCTCAACCTTCCGGAATGTCTCCATGATCTCTTGGTCTTCCCTCTCCTTCTTTGTGCTTCGTAGCCTTGACGGGAATGGAGCTATCGGAGTGAATTTCAATTCACTTAGAACCGGTTCTTGTACTTTTTCCTTATCTTGGTCCTTCTTCTCAACAACAATTTCCTCTTCGTCTTGCATACTTGGACCGTCATAGCTCTTTCCACTCCTCAAGGTAATGGCACACACGTTGTGCTTTGGGTTATTCTCGGTTTGTGCAGGTAGTTTACCTTGAGACTCTAATTTACTTACTGAGCTAGCGAGTTGAGCCATCTGTTGTTCTAAGTTCTTGATGCTAGCTTTTGTCTCTTGCTGAAACGTATGCGTGCTGGCTGCCAAACTTTTCACAATGTCCTCTAAAGACATTCCCGAGCCCCCCACTTGTTGTTGTGCAGGTGGTTGCTGTCTAGACTGGTAGTTTTGTTGATGTTGATTACCTTGGGAGGGCGGGAGTTGCTGATACTGTGGGGGCCTTTGCTGATAACTCATGTTAAGAGGTCCCCAATTCTGATTGCCCCGGGGTTGTTCATATTGTCTTGAGTTTTGTCCGGGGTAACCTCCAAGTGCTTGTGCTTGTTCAACATCATCTTGTAGTGTGGGACACATATCAGTGGGGTGTCCAAATTGTAGACAAATTCCACAAGCTCGGGCTTGTGGCTCAGCACTCTTTTCCTTGGTAAGTTGCATGACTGCTTTGGTTAACTCAGCTAGCTGGGTTTCAATGTGAGGAGTGCTCACTTCCTTGACTGTTCGTGGAACATCCGTGTACCACTCATCTTCTTGTGCCGAGTGTTTGGTGTCTTCAGCTATAGAGGTAATCAAAGCTCTTATTTGAGTAGGTGTTTTATCGAGTAGAGCTCCTCCACTAGACGCATTTATCAAACATCTCTCTATTGGTGACAACCCTTCACAAAAGTATTGAAGGAGTTGATGCTCAGATATTCCATGTTGTGGACAACGGGCACACAGTTTCTTAAACCTTTCCCAGTAAGTGTGTAAAGCTTCCCTTTTAGCTTGCTTAATCCCAATGATTTCCTTTCGTAGAATGGAGGCTTTTACTTCTGGAAAATATTTGTCTAAGAACTTCTTTGCTAGATCATTCCAAGTGTTTACCGACCCCGGTGGTAGGTAATATAGCCATTCTTTTGCTAAATCTTGCAGAGCGAAGGGGAATGCCCTTAGCTTGATTTGATCTTCAGTAACATTGTGTGGCTTCATCCCAGAGCAAACAACGTGAAATTCTTTTAGGAATTTGTGAGGATCTTCATTCTCAAGACCTCGGAAGTTAGGTAGCAAATGGATAAGACCGGACTTGAGTTCAAAGTTCTCCATGGCATGGTAGTTAATGCAAAGTGGTTGTTGTGGGACATCACGAGTCGCCCACTGTCTAAGGGTTTGTTCAGCTGCCATTGTAACAGTAGATATTGGAGATTCGTGGGAAGAATGGTGATGTACCTGTACTAAAAGAAATCTTGGCACAAAATAGTTAGATTTGCCGTATCCCCGGCAACGGCGCCAATTTGTTGGTTGTCGAATCCAGCAAATAATATAATAAGAAAACTACTAGTATGAGTGGAAGTAGAGTTCATGTCCACAGGGATACAGATTAACGAATTATGCCAAAACGTTTTAAACACAGACACGGTTGTTTTGAAAGGGGGGTTTTGATTTAGACTTAAAATTAATGAGAATGAAAATTTTATAAAAATGCTAATTAAAGTGGTTGTGAAGTTCAGATTTAAAAACTAATTTCAACACCAGGGCAATTTCTTGATTCGGTTCGACTTACGATCATTAACGGTCACGGTGCAATGATCCTTTTTAAATAATAGTTTGTATCAATACTAGATGTCACGCAGTTCGGACATCCACTCCATCTAATGTCTAACCAAGCGCAGTTCGTCGGTTAGAGCCAACCCGCTACTCTAAACTCACGCCGTTCGGATTTTAGTGTGCGGGTTGCGTGATAGAAGTATCGATTATAACCAAACACACACGCCGTTCGGTATGTTTAACTAGATTGTATGATTCTATAATAAATTCAAATTCATAGACAAACTTGAACCATTATTTGTTCCTTTTATCAAAACATAAAATCTGATTAGAGACTAAAATCTTGATGAACTTTATTAGAAAAATTAATAAATTGATCAGGTTTACTAACAATCTAATATTTTCCGGATTGAATCCGTATTAAAAACAAGAATCACACAAACAAACCACTAAAATAATCGGATCGAACGTGCTCGTTTCACATAAGTTTATGAACCAAGTCAAAGAAAATAAACCCCGATGTCAAAACTATAAAAGTCTAGCCGGACATGGTGGCTAAAACAATCAATACAAATAAGGAATAAAACAAGTTGAAACTTACGAAAACCAAAACTAACAGTTTGTGTTGTTCTAGATAATCACCAAAGACCAAAGAAAAAAATGCCTCTTTCTTCTTCGATTTTGAATGCCAGCCAAAAAAAATTTTTAAAGTTGTTGCCCAATAATAATTTTCGTCCAGTTTTGTTGATGATCATCTCTTTATCTCTTTTCTCCTTTTTCAATTTCTACGATTTCAAATAAATCTTATCATTGGGTTTCTTAAATTTTGGCCACTTGATTAAATATGAGCCCATATAATAATTTTTGCAATTACTTTAATCTGGCCCATGTTTATATCAAAATTTCATGATCCTTCAGCTCGTTTTCATTCTCGTCTTGAGACATTTGCCTTCAAAAATCCTTCCAACGTCTATGTCGTCCTTAGCAAGCGATCCTGCTGAAGTAGTGAAATAATACATCGAAGATGCTTCTCATGATCAGCTTGGTTCTTCGAGTAGATGAGGATATCGTCAATGAAGACGTTGACAAATTTGTCCAAGTAGGGTTTGCAGACGCGATTCATGAGATCCATGAATGCGGCAGGTGCATTAGTGAGCCCAAAAGGCATCACTAGGAACTCGTAATGACCATAACGAGTCTTAAATGTTGTTTTGTGTACGTCTTCATCTCTAACCTTCAGTTGGTGGTAGCCTGACCTTAAGTCAATCTTCGAGAAGTAACTTGCCCCTTGCAATTGATCGAACAGATCGTCGATCCTGGGCAAAGGATACCTAGTCTTTATAGTGACCTTATTAAGCTCACGGTAATCGATGCACAGACGCATCGATCCATCCTTCTTTTTAACAAACAAGACTGGTGCTCCCCAAGGAGACGAACTAGGTCTAATGAAACCTTTAGCTAGCAATTCATCTAGTTGTGCTCTCAATTCCTTCATCTCTGTTGGTGCCAACCTATAAGGTGCTCTAGCTACAGGTGCTGCTCGAGGGATGATGTCAATTCTGAATTCCACTTGCCTATTTGGTGGTAAACCAGGTAGTTCTTCAGGAAAAACTTCAGGGTATTCAAAAATGACGGGGATATCCTCAATCTTAGCTTTCGGCTCATCAATAGTCACTTGTGCCATGTAGATGACACAACCCTTCTTCAAACACTTAGAGGCCTTGAGCATAGTCACTTGCTCAGGCAGTCCATATTGGGTATCTCCCTGAATGGTAAGTGATTCGCCAGACGGAGTCTTGATCACCACTTGCTTCTTGTTGCAGACAATCTGGGCCTGGTTATGAGATAACCAGTCCATACCCAAAACTATGTCGAAACCGGCTAATTTCAGAGGAAGTAGGGACAAAGGAAAAGAGTGGTTCTTAATGGATATGAAACATCCATCTAATATGGTTGAGGCGGTTTCTAAGGTGCCATCTGCTAACTCCACCTCATATTTCACACTTAAGGTTTTAACAGGTAAATTCAGCAATTTGCAAAACTTATTATCTACAAATGATTTATCAGCGCCTGAATCAAAAAGTACTCTTGCATAGACATCGTTTATGAGAAAGGTACCTGTGATCACGTTATCGTCTTGCACAGCCTCCTTCGCATCCATCCTAAAGACCCTAGCATTGGTCTTCTTTCCTTCATCAGCTTTCTTTGCGAGTTTTGGGCAGTTGGATTTGATATGCCCCTTTTCGTTGCAACTGTAGCACGTTGCATCCTTCAGCTTTTTGCAATCCAAGGTCTTGTGTTCCTTGGACTTGCATATACCGCATGCAAAAGTTCTTGACTAGTCTGCGAGTTCGATTCATATCTGCACTTGCCGAAGTGCTGTTTCTTGCAGATCTTACACTTGGGCTTATCACCAGATTGATGCCCATCCTTCTTAGACTCAGACCCTTTCTTGTGGTCATTGCTCCCTCGGTGCTTCTTGTTTGACCTTCGTGAATTGTCATCTTCACGTTTCCTTTTCTCAGCATCTGTGTTCCTCAGCGATCTCTGTCTGACCGCGTCCAGTGTGAGGGACAAAGATATATCAGTTACAGATCTGAAAGTGGTTGGCCGAGAGGCCTTCACGCTTGCCTTTATTTCTGGGGCTAAACCCCCAATGAAACGAGCTATTCTTTTGGGTTCCGGGGTCACCAGATACGGAACCAATCGGGACATTGTGTTGAAGCTCGTGAGGTAAGCTTGGCAGTCAAGGTTCTTCATAACCAACGATAGGAAATCAGACTCAATCTTCTCAACCTCATGCTGAGGGCAGTAGTTTTCCCTGATGAGGGCAACAAATTGCTCCCATGTCATGTTGTACAATGGGATCTTCCCAGTGGCTTGAATCAATGATCTCTACCAGGCTAAGGCCTCACCTTTAAATGATTGAGACACAAACTTTACCACATCTTTCTCAGCGCATCCGCTGATATCAACAACTGTGTCCATCTCATCCAACCACGTCATACAATCTATAGCTCCTTTCTCCCCATTGAAATCCCTGGGTTTGCATGAAACAAAATATTTATAGGAGCAACCCTTATCCTGGGTCCCTTGTTTCGGTACGATCTTCAGAGATGGAACACTTTGCTGATTCGAGGACTGACGATCATCATCAACTTTCTTGGGTCCTTCCTTCTTAGAGGGTGGTGGCTTGCTGTGAGCCTCAGATTGAGTTTTAGGGACAGACTTAGAGCGGGGTACAGATGAGGCTTTACTATGAGTCCCACTATACTCCTTAAATTGCTCCTTTACAGCTTTAGACACAGCTGTATTGATCAGTGTACGAAGCTCTCCTCTGGTTATATTAATCCTAGCATTGTCATTATTCTCCAGAGGATGACTGTTAATCTCGTCCGAGTCAGCCATTTATCTTGAACTGTTACATAAGATATTGACAATAGTTTATTTGGGAGTTTATTAAGGAATTGTCTTCTATGGCAATTCATTAACCAAGGTAAATACAGACCATATTCGGTTAATTTGTTACTCACATTTATTTAGGATTTTACTATAATTTATCCTAATTATAAAACAATAACAGTATTATTAGCACAAAAGGCTTAGTCACAGGGACATTTTTAAATTATAAGCCATGATTTCAGAGAATTAAGGCATGAAGGTTTGAACATAGTTCTTTACCTTTTTCAGACAGGGTCGCAGACTACTACTGTCTTTTGTCTCATATGAAAATGAGCAGGGCCCGTAGGCACTATATTACCAATGGATGGTCAACATATGATCATCTTAATTGATGATTTAAACCCATGATATATATATATCATTAGTTTAAGTTAGGAATCTTTTGAAGAATCCTATTAAGAATGACGTGTGTGATTTTAACGAATCACGTCTGCCAGGAGCGTTAACATGTTTTTAGATATTAACAGGGATTTGAATCTTTTTAAACAGGCCTTACCATCTTGGCCAGGTCTTATAATGACATGCAGGCTAGGTTATACCTTTAAGATTCTTAATTAACATTTAAAATAGGCAGATATATTTTTAAAAGGAATGATTTTTATTCATTTATTTCATATATAATTTATTTATGCATATAATGGCAAAAATGAAATTTATAAACTCAACATTCCATTAAACCTCAAAAGAAGTACACTTTGCCCTAAACGGGACTTTTAATAGACAAATTACCCACACAGGGGTTTAAACAAAGACTTACCCACGCAGGGGCTTAACAAACAAACATACCCACGCAGGGGTCAACACAAACAAACATACCCATGCAGGGGTCAAAACAGCAAGACAGGCCCACGCAGGGGCTCAACTGATACAATGAAATTACAAAAAACAGTGGAAGGGTTCAATGGTCCTTCTTGCTCTTCCCTTTTATTAAACTTGTCAATCCCTGGAAGAAACTTTGTCGCTCCCTGCGATCCCTGTGAAAATCTCGCTCGACTTGGTCCAATCTTTGAAGAATTTCTTCCCGTTCGGGTGGGGAAAACCATGGCGGCTGCGATTGTTGCCGAATTATAGGTCTAGCAGGTATTTGGTACCCATGAGTTGGGTACCCTACTCCCCAAGGAGCTCCATACGGTCCTTCAGGATGAAGGGCGTTATAGTTGGCTGCTACCAAGTATGGGTCGGCTTTAGCGTAATTATAGTTGGTGCGAGCCGGCTGCTCAAACGGGTTGTACGCCATTGAACCGGTGTACGCAGGAATCGGGTTATCAAAACCCATCGGTGGCGGCTATGGTGCAACTGGTGCAGAGTTCCCCCCTGGAATTGGGTTTGAGGGCCCACCCATTTGTGGGTCTTCATGCAGTGGTGGATAATGACTGCCACTTGAGTGATGAGGGGTGCTGAAGTGAAAATCCCCTCCACGCGTGGATATTCGCGCCCCTGTCCTCCTATGCCTCGGCGGTTCTGGAGGTGCTTGATGAACTGGCGGCGGTGGCGTGACTGCCACAAAACGTGAATCCCCAGATGGATCTTGCTGCTGCTGTTGCTGCTGGTGGGGCGATGAATGGTGAGAAGGTGTGAAGTACCATTCATGCTGGTTGAACCTTGCCTGGAAACTGTCTGGACCACCGTAGGATGATCCGTGAAAAGATGGGCCATCCGAGACCTCGATAGGAATGTTGGGGGTCCTGGTTGCAGGCTCCATAGGGTCGGTGTCCTCATCCATATCCATGGCGTTATCGCCGGAAAAGTGATCCTCCGGTCCCAATGGGTTAAAACCCACTGGTTCTTGAATATAATTTGCCGGGTTAAACCGGCCCCGAAAAACAGGAGTAGGGTCGCCGAAGGAATGGTGTGAAAGGGATCTCTGAAGAGGTATATATGAAGGCTGTGGGTTATCGGGCTCGTTTTCCGAATGTGGCCCGATGGAATGGCGGTAAGGAGGTGTTGAGCTGTGTGAAACAGACCGTCTAGCGGGCTCCACATTGGTCCTCCAGTTCTCTCGAGGGTCGGCACTCGCAGTGGTAGAAGGAGCTCGCCTGTGCGAAGGTCCGGCTTCGTGATCATTGGGGGCGGTGATTGGCCCCTTGCCTCGTCCTCTTCGTCTGAAAAATCTTGGCGGCATATTTAGACCTGTCGATATATGTAACACCCTTAAAATTTCTACTCGAATTTAATAATAATAATAATAAGATTTTATACAAAAGATATCTAAATTAAAACCTTAGTTTCAAGAACCAAGTTTTAAAGTAACAAGCATTAGTTATCTACCAAAAATTAAAACATCCATAAGTTGTTTAACAACGGTTTACATCATAACATCGTTTAAACAGAGTTAATTTATGCGGAAGCTTCAAAAGTTTGTGTTCGGTTCTTCACAAGCTTGCTTGACCGTCATCCGTGATCTTTAAATACCTAGAAACTGAAATGTTTATATTAAACATTAGTATTAGAGTACTAAAAAAATAATACATAATCGAAACTATGTTTAAAACGGATTCGATTTAACTATTTTATGCAAACAATTACAGAATTTCTAGGACTCCACCGTAACTTACGGTACCTACCGTAACTTACGGTGGACACTTGAAACTTCTGTCTACCGTAAACCAGTAGAAACCCACCGTAAACTTCCTGACCTCTACCGTAAGTTACGGTGACACCGTAACTTACGGTAGCCCCTGCACATTTAAGTTTTTGCTTTTTGTTTGTTTTGCCCTCACAATTTTCTCGAATCCTTATTCTAACGATCCAACATATTAAATTCTCGTGTTTTAATATGTCAATATTTAATCGATAACAATAGACCAATCAATCATATTACGAAGCAATATCCATGCTTATTTGATTATTCGACCCGTTTGGCTCGTCTAAAGAATCCTCCCTTATGACGACTACCAACGAGTTCCAACCAAATTTTGACCAACTATTCAATATAGCGACATCGCCACTTTAATTCAAAGCAACCCTTATTCTAAAATTCAACTACGCATATTATAATTATCAAAATTTACTTAATGTAACGGGTCAAGTTACATACCTTCAAAGTAGTCCTTTCAAACGTGGTTCGCCACCCGCTTGTCCGCTTGACGCTCCTGCGCCCGTTCCTATAGAGTTCATTTATGATATGTTTAGAACTCTCTCTTTAAATCATAATTCGCATAATATACCGAAACATCATAATTATGCGTTTAAACTTGGAATTTCAGTTTTAAGCCTTCTTAGAGGCATTTCAACAAACACTTTAAGGGCAGATTTTTACATGATTAAACATCAAATCTCTAGTTTATCACTTAGCCCTTATTTCACATCATTCAACCATTTTACATGATTGTTAACTTCTAAATTTCTGAAATTACTTCAAAATTGTCAAATTACACTAGATTAACACTCTATTTCCTAGTGTTCATCAGATTACACATAACCCACTAATCACCTACAATGGTGTTCATAGGTTTCACTAAAATTTCACATGATTTCAACTTGTATTTGTCTAGGGTTTGTCCCTAGACACTATAGTTGTTCCTAAATCATCATAAGACACACATGCAACCATAATTTCAGATTTACCCAATTTCATGAGAATTTCAAGTTGAGAGTTTTCATCAAATTTTTCATACCTTGTAATCCTCTTGTGATGAGGATCAATAATCTATGCTTGATTTTCGTTTTGGACCAGATTTGCACCTCCAATTTGAGACTTTTAGTGAATTTTTAGGGTTTGGAGCATGGGGGTCGACCTGCTCTTTCCTCTGATCGACCAGACACCTCTATTTGGGGTGTTTGGTTTATTTTTATTTGTTTTATCTAATTTAGTTTTAATTTTAACAATTAAGGCCCCTCTACTTTGTTCAACATATAGTTTGGTAGCTTTTAACCCTATTATAAGCTATTTCTAGAATTGTAACTAACTAGATTAAAATTCCTAGTTAGTAAATTCTCGTTTATTTATACTTTATAATTCTAATATAAAGTTTTATATTTTCGGGGTGTTACAATATAACATAAGATAATAACAAAATATAAAGGACAAAGTTAAGATAAAACAAAAACATTTTGGATTATTCCTATGTTCTTTGTCTAGACTCGAAAATTTAGGAATGTGCAATTGTGTCATTGAGATTAAACACAAAAGGCTAGTGTTTAATTCACTCAATGTTGGCTCTGATACCAACCTGTCACACCCCGATAATTCCACGTTTGACCGGTGGGCCCGGTGGGGGAGTATCGTGACGTGGTTGGCAACGTTACACTCAAACAACACAATATTTAAATGCACAGCGGAAGCAAATGAAAGATATATTTCAACCGAATATAATATTGTAATATCAAGTATCACAACAGTCGAAAGTTTATCCATAGGTGGATTAGAATAAAATGGAAACAGTAGTTCAACAGACTTTAAGCATCTTAAGCTTGCGAGACTCTTTATTGATGCTAGGAGTAGCCAGCCTAGTTCGCGTAGTACCTGCACTTAACCTTTTTGGGAAAATACGTCAGTTTACACTGGTAAATACAATCAACTGACTCATTTTAAAAATGATTAAAAATTGATTTGGATGCACGTGGCACAAATATTTTTATAACTTGGGAAAATTATTTAAATATATAAACTTGTAAAAGGATTACATGTTCCTTATGCGTTCGGTAGCCCGGTTCATGCCGGGTTAAAGATCAATAGACACACCACATTATTTAATTATGCACTGACGGGTGTACGCCTACACCCCGCGCTTAGGTCGTGGCCATTTCGTAAAATGATGCCAAGGATATCCGGGACATGGTCATTAACCTCCCAAAGGTGTTAAGCAAACAAAACATATTTAAACGGGTCATTTCGATAATACTTAACCACCAATCGATTAAGGCCAAATGCCCGACCAAGCGGTATTTTATATACCGTACCCCAAGCCCGTATAAGGGAAAATAAGTTAAAAGTATTTACCTTTGCAAGTATAATTCACAAACAGCAAATGCAAGTAGCTTTTACTGGTCCTCCTATTCTGGAACGAAGGTTTATAATAACCTATTAGAATCCTAACGGGTCTTTAATTAAGTTTAACTTAGACCGGTTAGTTTTAAAGATACGGTTCGTACGCACGATTAAGCGAAGACCGGAATAGAATGTGATTTAGACCCGAAAAGTTTAAAGACTTGTCTTATATGGGTAATCTAAACACATTCTGGATTTTGAGATAAAAACGATAAGGTTTGACCCGTTTCGGCTAATTTATGTAAACTAGTTACATAAACCGAACCGAATGCGCAATAGGCGTAACGGGTAACCGTAAGAGCCATATACAGGTTTCCCAAGTTAATATGCCTCAAATATGTTGTGACATCAGTAAGATATCTTTTATTATGCCCGAAACGAATTTAAACACAAACTATGCCCCGTAGGGGCATTTTGGTCATTTACAAGGTTATAAAAGAGTTTAAGTATTTTCCTGAGTTACAGGTCTGATATCATTAGTAAAAATACTTAATTTAATAAGTTATAACAGTAGGGTATTGCATATATGTGAAATTTATCAATTATAACCAAACTATGCACCGTAGGGGCATTTTGGAAATTTCACATAGCCAAAAAGCTCAAAACTGAAGTCTGAGTTAAAGCACTTTTGCTTACTGTTAAAATATTATAATTTACCTAAAATATCAGTTGGTATCAACCCTTGTATGTTTAAAATAGTTTTAGTACATACTATGCGTTAAAAACGCTTAAAAAGGCGATTAGAAGCCGTTTCCGGGTTCTATATAGAAGACTGATATTTTTATTATTCCAGAAGGTTCAAAATAATTTATTTATCATACAAAATCAGTTGCAAAAGGTTTGGGGTCAAAAAGATATGTAAAACCCATTTTATAGCCCAAAAGGGCAAAACCGACAATTACCGAATTAAGCTTATAACTCTAAGTTATGCTCAGCCTAAAATTAATTAAAAATCTTCAAAAATCCCAAAATAATATATTACATCAGTGGGTAAAGAGTTTGATATCAAAAAGTGGGTTTAAATAGGCTATATGCTAATTATGCCGTTTAATCGCTAAAGAGGCTTTCTAATTACGCTAATGAGCATAACTCTCAATCTACACCTCAAACTGATGTCAAATTTTGGGTGCAAGTTTATAATTCAGTAACTAAGGTTTCTACTCTTTTATATTTTTAAAAATCACGTTTTATGGTGAAAAGGGCATAATGGTCAACATATAGGCAATTAACGGAATCATGCATATTAATTGGATAACTAATGAACCAAGGTGTATAATCACAGAGGGTTATACTATCATGTAACCTAGTCCAATTAAAGCTCTAAGGCATTTCTAAAACATGCTTAAACGGGTCAGAACTGAAAGTCAAGGCAAAAGTCAAATTATGCGACTTTCGGTTCCGAACCGGGTCTCTACTGAAAATTGTCGGGTTGAACATGTTTAGACATGTTCTTACATTAATTACGAAGTTATATTAATGATCAAACAGGTTGTATGGGTTCTACATTGCTAATTATGCATAAATTGGAAATTTAGCATTCTGTTGACTTTTTAATAACAAGTTTGACCCGACATTTAACTTAGTTAGAGTGGGAATCAGAGGGTGCCCTTTTAAGGGTTTATTACCCACATAATTACCAACTTATAACTACTTTCAATTCGACTAATCACTGGACCATCAATGATTAATCGCTAAGTCAAACGGTAATTACGACAGTTTGACTTTTAAGCTAAAACTAAGCAAAAACTTAACTAAGAAAGGTTAAGCATACTTACTGAAGTCCTATGCACGATTAGGAAGGCTTAGGGTCTGCTCTTAAGCTCCCGGAAGCTCCAGAAATGCAGAAGGAATGAGTGATCAAAATGGTTGCAACAAGAGGCCTTTTATAGTGCTTTTGATCTCATAGATCATTGACACACAAGCCTAGGAATGATCCCAGATGATTTACAAGTGCTCCTAGGGTCTATAAACATGTAGGGGTCGTCCAAAGATGAGGAAAATCGTTTTTAAGTCGGTTATTGCATTTATAACAGCTGCTGCCAAACTTTCTGTCGCTGGGCACCCCTTACGGACCGTAAGGGGTGTGGCTTACGGTCCGTAAGCCTTTTGCAGGAGGCCAAAAACTTGACCTTTCAAGCATTCGAACAGGCAACCATGAATTACGAATTTGGGACATGAATTATCAGTTTGGGGCCTCAACAACATGCTTGAACAGTTATGTACCCTACCATTTTGCAATGTTTTCTTGAATCATTTTGAAAGTGCCGTAAATGAAGGTTTATCGTGCATTTCTTCGTAGGAGTCCACCCTTGCAATTATGGTTCAATTATTGCTAGAAATCACCGGATTTGAATATATAACAGATGTTTATTAGTCTTGGAATTCATAATGAGGTCGTTCAGAGGTGTAAATTTAACATGACAACACTTTTTAAATTCTGTCATACATCTTTAATTGGATCTGGGTTTATGACACTTTTTGTCTTACATGACACGTGTCGTTATTTTATTGAACACGAATTTTCGAGATGTTACATAATAATATGTAACGTGTATATTATATTATATAATATAATATATGATATTAATATATTATAATTTTTATTTGAAATTTGAAAAATTAAGTAGGGATAAATAGGAGATATTGATGATAATGATTTTTTAAACTAAATTTCATCAAAACGTTATTTAAAATTATTTATTTGAATAAAGATAAGAATTATTAATGATAAATAATAAAGCATAATTAAAAATTTTAAGATTGAAGGAGAAAATGCCACGTGGCATTAATTGGAGTCTTTTATTATAATTTAGATTAACATGTTTTTTTTAAATGATTTAATCATTGCTTACAAGAAATAACAAAATTTAACATAAAAATTAAATGGTTTTCAAATTATTATAAAAAATGTCTTAATAAAAACTTTGTAAAAACATAAAAATAGATCATAAGGTTAAGTTTATATGAACAATATTAATTAGAAATGTTAAACATAATAACTTAAATGTAAATATCTAAGAAAGATTCTTGAATTTGGACTATACTTTTTATTTTTGAATTTTACGTAATTTTTTTCCAAAACCCAAACCGTTGCTAAAACCGAAAAAACCAAAATTAAACAGTTTTCAAAAACCAAAAGCCAAACATTTCAGTTTTACCATTAAACCCAATTGAACCGAACTATACACACCCCTAATGTATTTTTAGGCAAAAATTCCTATCGTGCCGTTTAAAAGTTTGATAAAGTCCCTTGATCTTGAGCATGCCGTGCATGAGGCTTCACCAGCTTGGAACCCTTTCAATCGTTTATCTTGTTTACAACTCCATATTTGGTTAAAAGGAAGGCGAAGAGTTACACCCCAAGCTAGATGGTGTTCTTTGAAGTGCTAATAAGACACAAATGAGAATCTAATTGGTAACCGTAAACTTTAGCAAATATATATTAAAGCTATTTTCTACATAAACATAATTTTCGAATTAACGGCTTCAACATTTTGTTTGAAATCCTCTGTTTGTTAAGCTCTTAATGGTTCTGACCTTTTATTGGTTTAGCACTTAATGGTTCAGACTGTTTGTTTCGCGGGCATATGTCTGAATGGTTCAGACATTTGCCTCTGAATGGTTAAGCATTATACTGAGTCTGAATAATTAAGATCTCTAATCTGAATTGGTCAAACATTTGCCTCTGAACGGTTAATCATTATATTGGCTCTTAATTGTTAAGATTTCTTACTAGTTCAGCACTTAACTATTTAGAAGTTGTCAAACAGCCCCTAAATTTATAAAAACGTCAATTTATCACATTGGAGAAAAATATTTAATAAATACAAACATACATACTACTGTTCTTGAATAAAGCTTTATTTATTCACATCTTTTCTAGTTTTGTACAAACTTTATTGTATGGTTTTCAATGATGCCGTCAAAGGTGTGAGTATGACTATGTGAGCATGCATCTCGAGCGTTGCTTATTACGTTTGAAAGGACGAATTTACATTCATATGTAATATTATATAAAAAATATATATTACTGAAAAAGAAAGTGACATGACATAGGCACCTACAACAAAGCTCAATGTACAAACATTCAATAATAAAGCATATTAATTTTCCCCCAAACAAAGTAAAAGATAAACTTTTAAGACCTTTTATACCGTCAAAGTAAAAGTGTGACCGTGACGATCGATAGATACACGATATTAGATGGAGTTCTAGATATGCATCCATATCTTTAAATAAATTTATTTATACAATATATGTTTTCAATGTATAATTAACAAAGTTAGAAACTCGTGTATTATAGAGTTGAAAAAAATGTTTTCTTTTAAATATTTTGTTGTATAGAAATGTTAAAATCATAATATGCATGTTTATACAGAAAATTCAATAAATTTAGAATCCAAATTTGATTATTTTATATGTTAAAACACTTATACATATTTAATAGTTCATAGTAACTATAGTATACTAATAATCAATCTAAATAATATTTAGAGTTAAAATCAAATCTAAAGTATTAAGATAGTTTATTTAATTTCGTTAATCGAGAATAACAATAAAACTTTAACTAAGTTCTATAGTTTAAAAAGAATCACATGTACAAAGTGTTTATACAGTTATAAAGTTGTTTAATTATTTTTATTTAAAAATCTAAAAAAAAAATAAAGTTTACCATGGTCATGATGAACGTTTTATCTTATTCACTTTGCCACTTTCCATGCAACTTCTTCACCGTACCATAAATTCCGTGTAATAATTGCTATAAAATTTCACCCACAACTTCAATTTCGTACGTTTCGTTTCAGCATCAACTTCGAACATGCATGGTTTAAAGTTTGGTGTAATCACGCGTAGAATCCATATATAAATATCATACTCAACTCTTCAATTCTTCCAACATGGACAAATCAAGCGATTACAAACGCGTATTCGATCACTTCGATGAAGACCACAACGGCATGATCTCTCCGTCTGAGTTGCAACGCTGCGTCGGGTTGATTCACCACGATGAAATTTTAATCGAAGAGGTACAAGTTGTGATGGAATCGTTATACGGAAGTGAAGGACAGTTAGGATTTGAGGATTTTATTAGTTTGGTGGAAAGTGACAAGGAAGATGAGAAACTTGAGGATTTGAAAAAGGCTTTTAGAATGTATGAAATGGATGGAACCGATTGTATCACTCCAAAGAGTTTGAAGCGGATGCTGAGTCGACTCGGTGAGTCGACAAGTGTTGATGAGTGTGTTGGTATGATTAGGCAGTTTGATATTAATGGTGATGGAGTGCTTAACTTTGATGAGTTTAAAGCTATGATGCTTTGAAGATTTCATGAAGAACAAGCTTAAATTCATATATTGGTGGTTGAATTTGGATATTGTTTGTAAATTATTATTTATATTATTTGATACTAAAAGAATTGTCAAGCTTCTTTGAATGGTTTTCAACAATGCTTTCGAAGAACAAGTATAAATTTAGATCTTTGTGGTTGAATTACACTTCTGACCCGTATCTTCTCTTTCGAACCTGATCAACAAGACTTAGACAATTAAAGTCCAACATGTATCTCGAGCGTTGTTTATCAATGGTTCATGGTCCGATTCGACCTGGTTTGATTAAAAAAAATAGGAGTCGAAACACTAACTACAATTTCGGAGAACGACAAATAAAATAAACTGGGTTGAATGGATCATATTCATAACTATATATTTTAATAGATAAAAAACATGCATAAATAATAAAGGTTAAACAGTTGGTTTGGTCACATGAGTGTGGTTCCAAGTTTCATACTGGGATGAATTGTTAAACCGTTAAAACTTAAAACCGAACCATAAACCAAACTATTTGGATCTCGAATCAGTCAAAAAGCCGGGTTGGTTCGATAAGGTTTTATGGTTCTCAAACACATATGTTTTAAAAGACAAATTTGATTGATATGTGATCTTATATATGGATCCAACGATCACATATAATATAATATTTGTGACATGCCATAGTTGCTTACAAGTTACAACAACGCTCAATGTACACGATAATCAAAAATATATTCCGCATGACACAAAAAAAAGCAACAAAAGATGAACTTTATGACTTTTTATACCGTCAAGTTGCAAAACAATCTAAAATACAAGATACATGTTTGTATATTGATTTTTGAAAAAGTTAACATTGAGGATCTCTAACTACCTAACAAACTCTAACAAGAGAATGCAACAAACTATTTCTAATAAAAGTAAAAGTGTGATGATGCATGCTACTGAATGGAGTACTATACATATATAAAAATCTACATGTCTAATTAAAAAAAAAAACATATATATGGATGGATACATATATACATCTATACTGTATATTTTAATATTTATATATCTACTTAAATGGAACAAAAACACTCATAGATGATTTAACAATTATAATTCAAGATGAAGAAATAAAAGCTTTAATTAGGAGGTTTAAACCCAGTAGGATAACAAGCAAACACATAAAAAGAAACCTTGTATTTGAACCTTCTTAAAACCATAGCTCTTCCCTCTGCCCATTCTACTATTATGTTCTTCATCTTCTCTTTCTTTTTTTCACCTGTGTCTACACGCAACACATAAATACATTTCATTAAGAGGACGTACCAACATCTAGAGCTATAGCCTATAAATGAATCAACGCACATGGAAAGGATTTTATTCGTTCGCTTAAGTCTAAGCTAACGAATGAAAGAACATAACTTTATCTTCGTTAAGGAAATGAAATTTTATTACTTCGTTTATATTTTTTTGTTAATTAATACGCTAAACGAACATAAACACATGTATCTATATACAAATGTATAGTGTGTGTGTGTGTGTGTATATATATAAAGTAAATTTCACGGACGTAAATGAATGAACAAAACATATATTTGGGTATGTTCGTATAGTTAAATAAACAAAAAAGAAACGTTTGGTCATTCGATAAGGAACTCCTCGCCAAATGATCTCTAAAACTTTCAAACCTCTACTAATTATAATAACCGAAAAAAACAATATATGTAGCCTACTAGCGCCTTACCGACTCTATAACTTTGTGTGGTTGCGGTTGTATGCGCTTGTGTTTCTTGATGGTCTTCTTCTTTATCAAAATGGAGAGGATAACTTGTCAAGAACGCCCTTCTAGTGTTGTAGTCTTCATCCCTAAAGCTTTTTGTTCTTAGATCATCTCCTTCTTCCATTGATTATTGATAAACAAAACTCTTTTGTTTTGATGGTAAATGTGAAGGTTTAATTGGTTTGCTTTCAGTTGTGTGTTACCCTTTTAATACTTGTGTCCCACTTGTCTTTTTAAGTCTTCTAAAGATGTTTTAACCAAAATATTTATTATTTAATGAAAAAAGCTAGATTTAAAGTCGTCAAAAAGAATGATTGTGTAACCAATAGAGTAAAAAGGAATTGACCATAGATAATGTAGATTTGACCACATTTAAATTCATATAATCGTATTTAGATTATGGAAATTACTTACTTATGATGAACTTGGGATTTATATAAAGTTTTGAGTTGTTGACCAGTAATTTTGGCTGAATCCTTCTAGACACGAAAAATCATTTCCTACAAAGGATATAAACTACAAAGGATTTGACCATAGAAATGTGGATTTGACCACATTTAAATTCATATAATCAGGTATTTAAATAATGGAAATTACTTAATTATGATGAACTAGGGATGTTTATAATTCAATATTTGTCTAGTTTTGAGTTGTTGACCAGAAATTTTGGCTGAATTCTTAACTCTTATTTCTAGACACGAAAAATCAAACTGGCTAGGTTACGAGGGTTTGGCGTTCGAAGGTAGGTATGTAAACAATTATATTTAAACCATTAGTTTATATATTAACTAGGTTAGAACCCCGTGTATTACACGGGTTGAATAAATGTAATTTTATATATTAAATAATAAAAAAATTATATTTTTATGAACCCCGTATATTGTACGGGTTAAATAAATATAATTTTATATATCAAATAATAATAAAAGTTATATTTTTAAAAACCATGTGTATTACACAGATTAAATAAATGTAATTTCGTATACTATATACTAAAAACGTCGTATCTTTAAAAAACCCGTGTATGATCGGGTTGAATAAATCTATCAAATAATAAAAAATTACATCCTTAAAAACCCCGTATATTACACGTGTTAATTAAATAGATATAAAAAATAATTATCTTTAAAAACCATGTGTATTACACAGATTAAATAAATGTAATTTTGTATATTAAATACTAAAAACGTCGTATCTTTAAAAAAACTCGTGTATAGTCGGGTTGAAGAATCTACCAAATAATAAAAAAATTATATCCTTAAAAAACCTCGTGTATTACACGTGTTGAATAAATCTAATTTTACATAGCAAATGATAAAAAAGTTATATTTTTAAAAACTTCGTGTATTACACAGTTTATATAAATGTAACTTTGTATAGTAAATAATAAAAAAATTATATTTTAAAAAGCCTCGCGTTTTACACGAGTTGAATAAATATAATTTTGTATACCAAATAATAAAAAAGTTATATTTTTAATAAATTAGGATAACATTTAATATTAATTTATTATTTATATATTTAACAGAAGATAAGTAGGAAGAGAGGTATTTGTTTTAAAAAATATATTAAATTAACAATTTAGATTTGAGGATAATATTTTATTAAAATATGATAAGATTTAATATTAATTTATTTAGTTAATATAAGATAAGTATAGATTTGAGAATACCTTCAATGGATGACACGTGTCTAAAAGTTGGTTTCTTTTATTATAGTAGATAGATTTTTTATAAATAATAAAGATGTTTCATGGATATAATACGTATACATAAATGCATAGAAAAAGTAAAAATAAAAAAGTGTTAAACAACCGGTTATATAAAAAGTAAAAATAAAAAAGTGTTAAACAACCGGTTTAATACTTCAAGTTCCAAACCATTAAACCTTAGGGTGTAGGGAGTGGTTAAACACTTTGGAGTGGCAAACCAAAAAACCGACCAATCAGAGCGCGCCATGTCAATCAGTCAAAAGTGTTTAAACTTTGGTGAAAAGTGTTGGCAATGGTTTAAACACTTGGTGAAGTGGTAAACTATTTAAAAAAAAAAGGAAAAAGTTGTGATTGGTTGAGATAGGAATGGACCCCACCCCCACACCCTCTCTCTCTCTCTCTCCTTCCTCCCCTCACCGATTCGGTAATGCCTCACCGATTTAAACCCATTTCGTCAATGTGGGTTTGCCGCCCCCACACCGGACACCCTAACCCATATAAAAGATGATTTTACCACATTTACAAGGTTCAGTTAACAGTTTATTTTGAATCCCATTATAAATTGTATAGATGATATTATAGTAAGTCAATGTATAAAAAGGGACACGCTTGTAACATCATCAATTAGGATAAATTTGAAGTTGAAGCATTTTTTGAGAGTATTAGGACGTAAAATATGGATTTTAAAATATATAAAAAAAATCTTATAGTTATAAATATATACACTATTATTTTTATTTACTTCATAAATATTTAATTAGGCTGGAAAGTTGGGAGAGAGATAATGCTGTCCATTTTTTTGACATGGGCATGCATGCGTCAAAAAGCTTCTATTCTTTCGTAACGATGCCTAGCTATATGCTATCTTATTCCTAAAGCACCATGGCCATATCTAACCTTTTTCATTTATCAAGATGTATAAAAATAAATTTTGAATTTACATATATATTTAAATGAACGATTTTTATTACAACATCAAATTTTTTAATACCAACTAAAATTGTCTATTTTATTTACAATCCGGTATTATTTTTCTTATGTGTTCGTTTATTATAATTCACTAGGTTAGAACCCCGTGTACTACACGGGTTGAATAAATGTAATTTTATATATTAAATAATAAAAACTTATATCTTTATGAACTTTGTATATTGTACGAGTTAAATAAATGTAATTTTATATATCAAATAATAAAAAAGTTATATCTTTAAAAACCATGTGTATTACACAGATTAAATAAATGTAATTTTGTATACTAAATACTAAAAACGTCGTATCTTTAAAAAAACTCGTGTATAATCGGGTTGAATAAATCTACCAAATAATAAAAAATTACATCCTTAAAAACCCCGTATATTACACGTGTTGAATAGATATAAAAAAGAGTTATATATTCAAAAACCATGTGTATTACACAGATTAAATAAATATATTTTTGTATATTAAATACTAAAAACGTCGTATCTTTAAAAAACCCGTGTATAGTCGGGTTGAAAATCTACCAAATAATAAAAAAAAAATTATATCCTAAATAAATGTAATTTTGTATATTAAATACTAAAAACGTCGTATCTTTAAAAAACCCGTATATAGTCGAGTTGAAAAATCTACCAAATAAAAAAAAATTATATCCTTAAAAACCTCGCATTTTACTCGAGTTGAATAAACATAATTTTGTATACCAAATAATAAAAAAAAATTATGTTTTTAAATAATTAGAATAACATTTAATATTAATTTATTATTTATATATTTAATATAAGATAAGTAGATAAGAGAGGCATTTGTTTTAAAAATATATTAAATTAACAATTTAGATTTTAGGATGATATTTTATTAAAGTATAATAAGATTTAATATTAATTTATTATTTATTTATTTAGATAAATATAAATTTGATGATAACTTCAATGAATGACACGTATCTAAAAGTTGGATTCTTTTATTATAGTAGTTAGATTGAAAATACAAGTGATTGTTTTGGTGACGGGTGAATTGCACATTGACTCAGCTCTAAGATATAAAGATAAGTTAGTGTCGTCGTATTGCATTTTGCTTTTCCTTTTATCTTAGTTTTAAAGTTACTAAAAAGATGGATGACATGGGATATGGATTAAGAGATAACTAGTGACTTATGAATATGTTACGACCTTTTACATGCTTTTCCAAAAGAAAAGAATTCTAGAAGGAGAATAAGCGAAGACGAAAAGAAAGACAAAGATAGCGAATTTAAGAGATAACTTCGGGTTTGCTTTCCGTTTTATTTTTTGATATATGGTACCAAAATAAAAATTTTAGGAAATGATTATTTAATTGTTCTTTATTGTATGTGATATTCTTTTAACTTTTTGTAGTCATATAACAGTGATGTTATATAGTATTTACTAGTTTAAGTACCCTTGTGTTACACGGGTTATCCAAAATAAATTATATAATTTTTAACAGTGTTGAAATAAAATTTAACATGAGAAAAACGTTTCATTACTTATGTAAATATTAAATTACCATGAAATAAAAAAAAATGAGTACGAAAGTATCACAAGTCGTTAAAGATTTTTGGACTTGTGAGCGCCATTGCATGAGCGCCATTGGAGGGCGCTATCATTGCATGAGCGCTCCTAACACCATTGCATGAGCGCCATTGGAGGGCGCTACCGCGCTATGGTTGGAATCGTTGAATGGTTAGCGAGTGCTAACGGATACATTTAGTGAGTTAACTAACATTTGACCGTTGAACGGTCAAATATATTTAAAAAATTCATTTAAATCTCCAATCTCCTATATATAAAATCCCCATCTTCTAACAGTTTTCACCATAACTCTCTAACCTTTCATACTATCATCTCTTTCACATTTTCAACCATTTTATGACGAACCGATGGACCGACAAAGAGAACATCACTTTGGCTACGAGTTGGGTTCATGTTGCGTAGCAAGAGTAGTCTCCAAATTCTGCTTCAACTTGGAACGCGATTTTGCACACTTTCATCAACAAGTGGGTGCAAACAATCATAATTTGAATTGGGTGCATGTTGCGAAGCAAGAGTAGCCTCCAAATTCTGCTTCAACTTGGAACGCGATTTTGCACACTTTCATCAACTAGTGAGTGCAAACAATCATCATTTGAATCACATTACTGGTAGGTTTAATATGATGTGAACAATGCGTGGAAAATTGGAGTGGCTCTTTATCAACGCCATGAACTGCGAAGAGGGCTTAACCGGAGATCAAGTGATATAGGCGGCCTGTGTCAAGTTCCAATAAGTTCAAAACAACAGCTTTCGTCATCTTTTGGCTTGGAGAATTTTGCGTGACCACTTTAATGATTATGCCGTTTATTTTAATCAAGTAACTTTTTATGTATTGCATTTAATTAAGTTGGGTTGTAATCTTTTTTATTCTAGTTTAATGAAACTTTTTATGTTTTATCGTTTTGCAACTCATGTTTTTATAAAATGTTTATTAATTTAGATAAATTTAAATAAAAAAATAATTGAGTGATGAAGATATGAGCTTTGTGGGGCTTTGTCCCATTGCAAGGAAGTTAACAATGGAGCCCCCTACCCAGTTGGCGCTGATGTAGCGTGAGGGGCTTTATCTTACACCACTTAGCCTTAATGATGTGGCCGTGACCCTTAGTGAAACACCACGCTAAAGCAATTGGTACCAATTATGTTAACCAAATCGAAACACACAAACACTTGATCGGAAAATACGAATGCACGTATGTACGGCTAATCACCCAGTACCTTTATTATCAAGGAAACTTTCTCAAAATCTTGAATTACAAATCCCTACCAATTAGCTTGGTATATATATAGCTAATCTACCATATTAGACTATAACTAGGAGTCCTCTTAATTAATCAGACAATAATTATCTAACTCACATCCTAAACCAACACGTATAGGATACTAGACAATTATCCATCAATTAATTAATATTGTTGTTAATTGTTTAGCTTGGATACCAAGTCTTTACTGTTTACTCCAGCCGTCCCCACGCTCTAGGCCACAGGCCAACTCTATAATTCTCAACATTCACCCCTTGAATTTCCGAGTCGTATATGGGAGGTCTTCAACGCCAAGCAGATCTTGCATGTTCTTGAACTTTATTTTCGATAGTGCCTTCGTCAACATATCCACCTTTGTTCGTTGCCAGATACATGCTCAACGGTCACTTCATTATTCTCAATACATTCCCGAATAAAGTGAAACCGATACTTGTAATCAACGGTCATCATGGGTTGGATCTTGTGTCCAGATCTTCTATTTAAGATTTTAAGGAGATGTGATTGTATTACTTCTGTCGTTAGAGACACCCGATGAATTCGCGTTCAATATTTTCCCAGGGATCTTGTGATTCAAGAAGTTTCATCTGAATACTCTCTTGGTGATAGTTGTGTCCGTTGAATTTTGGTATTGCATTTGCGTTTGTAAGTAGCCGTTTGTGTTTAGAGTCATGGCTCTGATACCAATTTAATAGAGAGATGATAATATACGAGACTTCAAACTATGAACACTTCTTTATTATATACAACTGAATCTTTGTACAATGTATGTGATACTAAATTTAGTCTGTACAAATGGTTTATATATATAACACACACAAAGAAGGAAAAAATATGTTGCTTTGTGAATCAGTGTGCCTTTTCCTTGTACATATGCCTAAACAACTGTCTTTAACCGACTTTGTGTCAAGCTTATACTTCGAAAAGAACCAACTAAATCATCTTTTGTGGATTCTTAGGATAATTTAAAGAGGTGCAAAATACCTGTATATACAATCTAAATACTGAATACACACAATAATGCATAACTTAAGTCTTAGACCATTCAAATAAACACTTATAGAAAATTATAAGAGACCATAATAAGCTGCAAACAGCAGTCCGGTTGAAAACAAACTAACTTGATCAGGTGCAAATTTCATCTTCCATCTTCATCTTCATCCTCATCCTCATCCTCATCCTCATCCTCATCCTCACCTTCCTTCCAGTTGAATATATCCTCACAACCATCCGCAATAGCATCCTCCAATGTATACTCGTCACGACTATCCTTGGCCCACCTCACAGTCACCGTCCGACCATACAACTCCTGCACATTTTGTTCACAAAAATGGTCTGGTGAAAGTTTTCATGAATTTTTTTATCCGTTGTCATTACCAAGAAAGAGTATAAATGGCAATACAAAAACTGTGAATTGAAATTACCCACCCACTGATCCATGGTGTCGAGTGAAGTCCAAGCAGGGCGATAGGTTGCAAATTCAACAAAGCCATAACCTCTACACCTCCCACTTTTTCTATCCATCACTGCTTTAGCTGCATGTTGTCACACAAGTTTAATTTAGAATAACAGAAAGAAAAACCACACTTCATATCTCCATACCTTCAATGACTTCACCGTTTACGCTAAAAGCTTCTCGCAAGAGCGTACTATTTATTTCCGGTCCAAGTCCTGCAACCAGAAGCAATGTTATCACAAACACAACATGCATGATCCTACTGGACTGACTGGTTGGTTTTAGTTACCTCCTACAAACAGTTTCCAATTTGACGCGCATCGTATCATCGCCACTGACGACATGAACTCATTGTTGGTGAC
Source organism: Helianthus tuberosus (assembly GCA_030545235.1). Taxonomy (NCBI): domain Eukaryota; kingdom Viridiplantae; phylum Streptophyta; class Magnoliopsida; order Asterales; family Asteraceae; genus Helianthus; species Helianthus tuberosus. Next base: position 131,230,381 of record CM060445.1, on the reverse strand, counting down.
GGTCTGCCTTAGTATATTACCACCTCTCTTGAACAATGCCATCTAAATACAACAATTCAAGTTTAAAAAAAACAACATGCCAGTTTACATATGCTGATCCGAAAACCTTAAATCTGGAATCTTTACCTTAAATTCCTTATATTGTGTTGGTATTTAATTCAAATAATCAAAACCCGGCCCGGCCAAGAGAACATTAAATAAGTTATACAGAAAATAATAAAGATTCATTCAGAAAAGAAAAGTAGTGAAACATGAAGCTTAATCGACACAACCTGTCAATGGATGGATATGGATCGGATCATGATCTGATCCATGATCCAACATAATGGATCGTGATCCGATCCATACCCAAATAATTTTAAATGGATGGATCACTATCCGGATCGGTCCATATAAAAAATATAATAAAAAACCTCTAAAAATAAAATTAAAAATCACAAAAAAAAAATTGTAAAAATTCAAAAAAAAAAAAAACAAAAAATCTAAAAAATTAAAAAAAATTAAAAAATTAAAAAAAAATTCTAAAAATTCTAAAAACCTAAAAAAAATATATTCGAAAAAATAAAAAAAAATTCTAAAAAATAAAAATTCTTAAAAATAAAAAATCTGAAAAAAATAAAAAAATCTATAAATTCTATAGCCATGAATGAGATTCTATATGTAAAGTTCCTATATATGCAATTGTATATCATACTACAAACCATCAACTCAATAACAAAAATGTAACTAAACAAAAATAAAAAGTTGACGAAATATTTAATGAAGTCAACACAATGTTACGAATAGTGCAAACATTAACAATAAACAAAGACACCACAAACATTAACACATTGTTACTTACTTGTAATGTAAACATATATTATTTTATAAAACGAACATATTCGTGTATATTACCGATCTTTATCTTTATTTATACTAGCCCAAAATAGATTTTGTGACAAAAGAGTGTATAAACTAAAGTTTTTAGAGGAAAATATTAGAAAATGGGTTGATGGCGTGAATTAAAAAGAAGCTGCTTTGACCAGTTTAATGGCTTGTTTTCAGTTATAATGTTAGGCATATACAAGATTCAAACAGTTGACAGATTTTGTTGGTTCAGTTCTGTTTAATCATAATGGAAAACATGAAAACATACCTTTGATTGCATCAGCACAAACCAACAGAGAATCCAGATGGAGACGCAGCAACAGTGTTTGACATGATTGTCAGCTTGGTCTGGTTCCTCCTTAGGGTGCAATCTAATGATGGTGATGAAGAAAACCGATAAAGGGGAATCGGTTATGGAGAGGGAGGCGACATTGATGTTATGTGTTATTAGGGTTTGTGTAATTGTCTAACCCTTTAACCTCCACATTATTCTCCTTATATATGCACCCAAGAGGAAACCCTAATTAGTTAATAATGGTAATAAGGCCCATCAACAATTACCAACTAATTATTTAATAGGTTGTTATATATTTTGATCCATATAATGTAAATGATTATAATGGCTACTAGATTAAATATTATACCATAATATATTTAATCTTACATTCTCCCACTTAGCCGAGTAATCATTTACTATGAGTATTAGATAAGCCTGATCAGGAGTTAACACTCATTTTAGCCTTAAAAAAGTACTATAGCAGAGAAATACAGCCGTTGAATCATTATGCGACTCAGGACCCCCATTAATCATAGTATAGCCTTAATTTAAAACCTAATCGTTATGATCAAAATACGCATAAGCCCTTTGTTTGATTTGTAACTATATTTGTCTATATGCCATTATGCTAGCTTGACATATTCTTAGAGACATACAAAATCAAACTGATGAGGAAAATTAACTAATACTTAGTCATTCATAGTACGATATGCAATTGCGCACGACCATTAATTAATACCCGTCTATGAGCTCTCTTAATAAGACTTATGGGTAATAGCCCTTCAGTTATAGGATCCTTAAGCATATCATGAATGTATTCGATACAAACTTAGTTTCCTCAATTCGTTCATAAACGAATAATTAATTGCGTATCGAAATTTAATGCAGCACCTCTCGAACCGTTACTGTTCAAGGAGTCATGGTAGCTGACTTTATCACACTAAGTCTTCAAAACATTAATTATATTGAGTTAATAAACTTATGAGTCCACTGATATATTTCCAACAACATTTAGTGACGATATTATGTCGTTATAACTTAGGTTGTTGATATCAGTCCATTATGACTCCTCCATGAGATAGGTTTTGTCTGCTGACATAAAGATATACCCGAAATTACATTTTGTCATCTTTGAATATCTCAAAGTTAAAGTAATAAACCGGTTTTAATTCTCACTTCTTCTTCAAATTGTAGCCTCTCGTTTCTTTTAAAGATATTGTAATACTCTATTAAATGCTTCACATTAATCTAGACATATCTAGTGTGTTGCAATGTGAGTAATATCTAGACGAGTATAGACTTAAACTTACATAAGGCTTCCAATTAATGAAGCGTAAAAAATATTCTCATTTACCATATTATCCTCTGAAGGAGAGCAGTATTGATTGTTACATATGTAAGGACCCATTTAATGTTGAACTTATGGAACGGAACTAATATCCCATTGGGTCTATCTCAGTATGTTATGGTATCAATCACGTAAGAGATATCTCTGAGATTTATTATATCAAAGTTTGTGTTAACAATGCTTTGACTTATGTAACACATACTTGTCAAAAGAATGTCATCTATATAGACAAATTTATCTTAGTTGCTCCCACTCATTTTGAGGTAGGTACATTAATCCACTTGATTGTTGATGAAAATAATTACGTTAAGATTTCATCACATTATGATGTTTGCATTAACCCATACAAGGATTTTATTGGCTTACAAATAAAGTTTTCTTTAACCTTCAGTTTTGAACTTTCAGGCTGTTTTATGAACATGTAAATGTGTCAGCCAATTGTTAGGGAAAAATGTTTTAATGTTCATCTAATGTAGCTTTAAACTATTATAAGCTACTAGAACAGTGATGATCCTCAAAGAAATCTTTGATAATTTATTTCTTCCTAAGTATAACCTTTGACAATCAATCATGTTTCTTAGTGTCTTAACGTTTATATATTAGGATTTGGTTTAGTTATGAACACTCTTAGGTAATTCAATCAAATCCCAAACGTTATACGAACACATAAAATCAGTTTTACTAGAAAACTGTTTTATTCCATTTAGAAGATTGATTGACACTAATGGATTAATTTGAAGAGATAGGATCAGTAAACATTTCCAAAATCCATTTCAACTTCAGTTAGGGAAGTTATGTAATGTAACACCCTTAAATTTTTACTTGAATTAATTACTAATTTTATACATTTTTATACCAAAAGATATTAAAATTAACATAAGTTTCATAAGTAGCATAACTTTAGTCAACTAAGGACTAAATTGGAACATTCAACTTTTGTTTAAGAAATCGTTTACAACCCATGAACAAAATCTAAGTATGTTTAAAACATTGCGGAAGCTTCAAAAATCGTGTTCGGTTCTTCATCATTCGCTTGACCGCTATCCATAAGATCCACCTTGTTACCTATGGTCAAAATCTTTAAAACATTAGATCTGACACAGTTATATAGCACATAAATATAAAATCCAATATCAAAATCTAAATAACAAAAATTATGTTTTGTTTTCTAGTTCCACCGTAACTTACGGTGTGACCGTAAGTTACGGTAGATGCTGGAAGTCCCTGGTCACCGTAAAACAGAAGAAAACTGCCGTAACCACTTGATCCCTACCGTAAGTTACGGTACTACCGTAACTTACGGTAGTTGCTGGAAATCCATCACTTGTTTGTTGTGTTCATTGTACTCAAAACCCAACCCTCGGATTTCACTTTTCTAACAACCTATACGTTGAATTCTCGTATTTCTAACATGCTATATATTAACCTATAATCGAAGATCAATCCGTTATAATCCGGAGCATTAACCATGCCTTACTTGATTATTCGACCCGTTTGGCTCGTCTACGAAATTCCTTCCTTATGACGACTACCAACGAGTTTTAAACAACTTTTGACCAATTATTCAATATAGCGACATCACCGCTTTCATTCATAGCAACCTTTATTCTAAATTTCCACTATGCGTATTACAATAATCAAAATCTACTAAATGTAACGAATCAAGTTACATACCTTAGCGTACGCCCTTCAACCGCGAATCACCACCGGCTTGTCCACTCGACGTTCCGGTATCTTTTCCTATAGAGTTCAATTCAAGACATGTTTAGAACTCTCTTTAGACCTCACTTCGCACAATATACCGAAACATCATAATTATGCGTTAAAGCTTTAAATTTCTATTTTTAAGCCTTCTTTGAGGCATTTTCACAAACACCTTAAAGGCAGATTTATTACAAGATTATATGACAAGTTTCTAGCTTATCATTTAGCCCTAATTTCACTTAAATCAACATTTTACATGATTGTTAGCTTCTAGATTTCTGAAATCACTTACAAATCGTCAAATTACACATAATCAACACCCCATATCCTAGTATTTATCAATCCACTCATAACCCATTAATCACATACAATGGTTTTCATGGATTCACCAAAATTTCCTATGATTTCAACTTCTATTGGTCTAGGGTTTGTTCCTAGACACTATAGTTGTTCCTTAATCTTCATAACATATACATGCAACCCTAAATTCAGATTTTTCCCAATTTCATGAGAGTTTCAAGTTAAGAATTTTCACTAAATTTTACATACCTTGTAATCCCCTTGCGATAGGGATCACGATTCTAAGCTCGGATTTTCGTTTGGACCAGATTTGCTCCTTCAATTTGAGAATTTTAGTAAGATTCTTGGTTTTGAAGGTGGGTGTCGCCCCCTTTGATGTTCTGGTAGACCAGACCCCCACAATGGGGTGTTTGGTTTGTGTTTTATTTGTTTAACATAACTCAAGTTTCAATTTTAACAACCTACACCCCTCCACTATGATAAATATGTAAATTGGTTGCTTTTTAACCTATTTTAGATTATTTCTAGACTTTTAACCAACTAGGTTAAAATTCCTAGTTAGTAAATTCTTGTTTATTTATACTTTATAGTTCCAATATAAAGTTTTATATTTTCGGGGTGTTACAAGTCCACCCTCCTTAAAAGGGTTTCGTCCCCGAAACCGAAGTATGTACCAAATAATGTAGGGTGAAGACGTCGCATCTCCTCTTCGGATTCCCATGTAGTGTCCGAACCTTTCCTATGTTCCCATTTGACTTTGACTTGGTCAATTTGTTTATTTCGCAAATGTTTGACCTTTCGATCTAAAATCTCCACCGGTCTCACCGCATAATTCAGACTATTATCCACTTCGATATCATCGTAATGGATATAGGCCGTTTCGTCTGCTAGGCACTTTCTTAGTTGTGACACGTGGAACGTGCCATGGATTCCACTTAGCTCCTCCGGTAATTCAAGACGGTAAGCTACCTTGCCAACTCTCCCGATAATTTTAAATGGCCCAATAAACCTTGGGCTTAGCTTCCCCCTTTTTCTGAATCTAATAACGCCCTTCCATGGGGAAACTTTTAGCATGACCATGTCACCAACTTGGAATTCGATTGGCCTTTTCCTTTTATCAGCATACGCCTTTTGCCTGTCTTGAGCCGCTTTCAAGTGTGCCCGAACAATATCGATCTTTTCATTCGTGGCTCGTACTATATCTTGGTGAGCGAGTTCACGTGGACCCACTTCACCCCAACATATCGGGGTTCGACACTTCCTACCGTAAAGCATTTCGTAAGGTGCCATCTTAATACTAGATTGGTAACTGTTGTTATACGAAAACTCGACTAACGGTAGGTGGACATCCCAACTGCCTCCAAAGTCGATTATACACGCCCGTAGCATGTCCCCCAATGTTTGTATCGTTCTTTCACTTTGTCCATCCGTTTGAGGATGGTACGCAGTGCTAATGAACAATTTGGTCCCCATTTGCTCTTGGAAATCTCGCCAGAAATTTGAAGTAAACCGGGTATCCCTATCAGACACAATGGATACCGGCACCCCATGACGTGCTATTATTTCATTCGTGTAAACCTCTGACATCTTTTCTGACGTATAAGTCTCACGGATTGGAATGAAGTGAGCACTTTTCGTCAATCTATCTACCACTACCCATATGGCATCGAAACCACGATTCGTTTTAGGCAATTTAGTCAGTAGGTCCATTGTGATATGTTCCCATTTCCAAACCGGAATTTCTAACGGTTGGAGTTTGCCATATGGTTTCTGATGCTCCGCCTTGACTTGTAAACATGTCAAGCATTTTTCCACATACTTCGCCACACCCCTCTTCATTCCGGGCCACCAATAATTTTGTTTCAAATCATTGTACATCTTGGTCGCACCCGGATGAATTGAATAACGGGATTTATGAGCTTCATTAAGTAGAAGCGCCTTCACTCCACAAGTATGTGGGACCCATATCCTTCAGGATCGAGTCTTCAACCCGTGATTCCCATCCGACAAGTCTTTCAATTGACCGATTATTCTTTCTTTCTTCCAATTCTCTTCTTTTACTGCTTCTAACTGTGCCTCTCGAATACGTTCAAGTATACCCGAGGTCACCACGAGTTGTATCGACCTCACTCGTATTGGGACATAGTCCGCTTTTCTGCTCAGAGCATCCGCTACCACATTTGCCTTTCCGGGGTGATAATGTATCTCACAATCGTAGTCTTTCACCGTTTCCAGCCATCGCCTTTGTCGCATATTTAACTCCTTCTGATCAAAGAAGTATTTCAAGCTCTTGTGGTCGGTGAATATGGTGCACTTTACCCCATACAAGTAATGCCTCCATATTTTTAATGTAAATACCACCGCTGCCAACTCGAGATCGTGCGTGGGATATTTCTTCTCGTGTATCTTCAATTGTCTCGAGGCATAGGCTATTACCTTGCCCCGTTGCATCAACACGCAACCGAGCCCTGATAATGAAGCATCCGAATAAACCACCATGTCTTCGACTCCGTCCGGCAATGTCAATACCAGAGCTTGAGTTAACTTTTCTTTTAGCGTTTGAAACGCTTTCTCTTGATCAGCACCCCAAATGAACTTTTCTTTCTTCCGTGTTACCTTTGTTAGCGGTGACGCAATCTTGGAGAAATCTTGAATGAATCTCCTATAATATCCCGCAAGCCCCAAAAAGCTTCTAATTTCCGAAGGGTTCTTCGGAAGATTCTATTTTGACACAGCCTCTATCTTTGACGGATCCACCAATACTCCGTCTGCACTTATGACGTGGCCAAGAAATTGTACCTCTCGTAACCAAAAGGCACATTTAGAGAATTTTGCATACAACTTCTCTCGTCTAAGTGTCTCTAACACTTCTTGTAAGTGGTGTGCGTGTTCAGCTTCACTTTTCGAATACACCAAGATATCATCGATAAACACGATGAACTACTTATCCAACATTGGCTTGCAAACCCGGTTCATGAGGTCCATGAAAGCCGCGGGTGCGTTTGTTAGTCCAAATGACATCACGAGGAATTCGTAATGTCCGTATCTCGTGCGGAAAGCCGTCTTCGGCACATCTTCTTCTTTGACCTTTAGTTGGTGATACCCCGATCTAAGGTCAATTTTTGAAAACCAGTTCGCACCTTGTAGTTGGTCGAATAAATCATCTATCCTCGGGAGCGGGTATCGGTTCTTTACCGTGAGTTTGTTTAACTCCCGGTAATCGATACACATGCGCATGCTCCCGTCTTTCTTTCTCACGAACAATACCGGTGCGCCCCAAGGAGACACACTCGGCCTTATGAATCCCTTGTCAAGCAGGTCTTGAATTTGGGACATCAGCTCTTGTAATTCCGACGGTGCGAGTCGGTACGGGGCTTTTGCTACGGGTTTTGCGCCCGGAATCAATTCGATCCCGAACTCTACTTCCCGTTCAGGCGGTATCCCCGGTAAATCCTCCGGAAACACATCTTCATAATCTCGTACTACCGGTACCTCTCCAATCTTTCGTGATTCTTTTTCTGGCTCATTAGCGTATATTATGAATGCATTGTATCCTCGCTTCATAAGCTTATGAGCTTTCAACATTGAGCATACTATAGGGTTGCCTCCTTTTTCACCATAAATGGTGACGTGTTTCCCGCTCGGAGACGTTAGTTTTATCTCTTTACGAAAACACACGACCTTTGCATGGTGTTGAGATAGCCAATCCATCCCAACGACTACTTGAAATTCTCCCATTGACATCGGGATTAGATTTATCAAATATTCTTCGTCATCAATGCTCAGTTTACAGTTTTTACATACATCACAAACAATGAAGCTCTTGTTATTACCTATCTCTACTTCTAAGGGCACAGGTAATTTTGTTAGAACAAATGAAGGATGTCGAATAAATCCATAGGAAACAAAGGATTTATTCGCACTCGTATCAAATAACACGCGTGCAGGAATCGAATTTACAGCAAATATACCTGAGACCACGTCAGGTTCAACCTTTGCTTCTGTGGCGGTCAATTGGAAAGATCTTGCCTTTGCTTTAGGGGCTTCACCTTTCGGGTTCTGCTCATCCTTCTTTCCAACCAGTTCCGGGCATTCCGACTTTTTGTGACCCGTTCGATAACAATTGTAACAAACCGTCACTTTCTCCGGGCACGATATAGCCATATGTCCCATTTTCTTGCACATGGGACAAGGCTTATCCTTGTAACGGCATTCGCCTTTATGACCCTTCCCGCAGATTCTGCAACTTGGCGACCCGCCTTTCGTATCAGATTTCTTTGCGCTTTCATTTGTTCGTGCCTTCTTAGTAGGACTTGGGTTTACATCTTGTGCTTTCCGTTCACCCCTTTCAAGGCTCTTTTTCAGTTCGATCTCCCTTTCCCGAGCAGCATTTATGATCTCGGTAAGAGTCTCGTATTTGGAAGGGGTGATAAATTCCCTATACTTCGCACTCAACATGTTATGGTAGTAGTATATCTTTTGTTCTTCATTCGTCACTAGATCATCGCAAAACTTCATCTTATCCATAAACGTTGCCATAATCTTGTCTATGGTCTCATTCTTGTGCCTAAGTTGCATGAACTCCTCCTTGATTTTATTCATAACCGCTTTGGGGCTATGATGTTTAAGAAATGGCGTCTTGAATTCTTCCCAAGTCATGACCTTAGCAGCTTCAATACCAATCTCTCTCTTCTTGTTATCCCACCAATCTTTCGCTTGACTCCTTAGTTGATCCGTACCATAGGCTACGTAGTCATCTTCGTCACAATGGGTCCTCTCGAATACCCCTTCGATATCACTTAGCCATCGTTGGCACACTATTGGGTCAACCTCCCCATTATATATTGGTGGTTTACAGGCCATGAATTCCTTGTATGAACAAGGCTTTCGTCCACCATGTTTTTCCTTTGCTGAATTTGAATCATCTCCCAATTTCTTGATTCTCTCTTCTACTATTGATAAAACTGTGTTTTGAATTTTATCAATAAAGCCCGACAAACTGTTTTCGATCGCCTTTCCAACCTCTTCGGCAATCACTTCCCTCATTTGTTCGGTGACTCTTGGCACCGCATTATCATTACCTCCATCAGCCATCTCTTTTTCTGAAATGTTTACATAGGTTGTTAAACATTCCATTTATAACACATGCTTTACTTGTTTTGATTTAATCAAGTTCATAACTTAATTTAATCATTCTTGTTTCAATTCAATCAAGTTCATAACTTGATTTAATCATTCTTGTTTCAATTCAATCAAGTTCATAACTTGATTTAATCATTCTTGTTTCATGCATTTCTTGTTTTTGAGTGAGCTTACACACTCTTTTCATGCATATTTGTTCATTTCTCATATTTTACGTAGTACATAATTTATTAACAAAATAAGTTAGTTCTTACCGGACGATCGATCAAGCTTGAACCGAACACTTATTGACAACCTTGATCTCTGATTACCAACTTGTAACACCCTTAAATTTTTACTTGAATTAATTACTAATTTTATACATTTTTATACCAAAAGATATTAAAATTAACATAAGTTTCATAAGAAGCATAACTTTAGTCAACTAAGGACTAAATTGGAACATTCAACTTTTGTTTAAGAAATCGTTTACAACCCATGAACAAAATCTAAGTATGTTTAAAACATTGCGTAAGCTTCAAAAATCGTGTTCGGTTCTTCATCATTCGCTTGACCGCTATCCATAAGATCCACCTTGTTACCTATGGTCAAAATCTTTAAAACATTAGATCTGACACAGTTATATAGCACATAAATATAAAATCCAATATCAAAATCTAAATAACAAAAATTATGTTTTGTTTTCTAGTTCCACCGTAACTTACGGTGTGACCGTAAGTTACGGTAGATGCTGGAAGTCCCTGGTCACCGTAAAACAGAAGAAAACTGCCGTAACCACTTGATCCCTACCGTAAGTTACGGTACTACCGTAACTTACGGTAGTTGCTGGAAATCCATCACTTGTTTGTTGTGTTCATTGTACTCAAAACCCAACCCTCGGATTTCACTTTTCTAACAACCTATACGTTGAATTCTCGTATTTCTAACATGCTATATATTAACCTATAATCGAAGATCAATCCGTTATAATCCGGAGCATTAACCATGCCTTACTTGATTATTCGACCCGTTTGGCTCGTCTACGGAATTCCTTCCTTATGTCGACTACCAACGAGTTTTAAACAACTTTTGACCAATTATTCAATATAGCGACATCACCGCTTTCATTCATAGCAACCTTTATTCTAAATTTCCACTATGCGTATTACAATAATCAAAATCTACTAAATGTAACGAATCAAGTTACATACCTTAGCGTACGCCCTTCAACCGCGAATCACCACCGGCTTGTCCACTCGACGTTCCGGTATCTTTTCCTATAGAGTTCAATTCAAGACATGTTTAGAACTCTCTTTAGACCTCACTTCGCACAATATACCGAAACATCATAATTATGCGTTAAAGCTTTAAATTTCTATTTTTAAGCCTTCTTTGAGGCATTTTCACAAACACCTTAAAGGCAGATTTATTACAAGATTATATGACAAGTTTCTAGCTTATCATTTAGCCCTAATTTCACTTAAATCAACATTTTACATGATTATTAGCTTCTAGATTTCTGAAATCACTTACAAATCGTCAAATTACACATAATCAACAACCCATATCCTAGTATTTATCAATCCACTCATAACCCATTAATCACATACAATGGTTTTCATGGATTCACCAAAATTTCCTATGATTTCAACTTCTATTGGTCTAGGGTTTGTTCCTCGACACTATAGTTGTTCCTTAATCTTCATAACATATACATGCAACCCTAAATTCAGATTTTTCCCAATTTCATGAGAGTTTCAAGTTAAGAATTTTCACTAAATTTTACATACCTTGTAATCCCCTTGCGATAGGGATCACGATTCTAAGCTCGGATTTTCGTTTGGACCAGATTTGCTCCTTCAATTTGAGAATTTTAGTGAGATTCTTGGTTTTGAAGGTGGGTGTCGCCCCCTTTGATGTTCTGGTCGACCAGACCCCCACAATGGGGTGTTTGGTTTGTGTTTTATTTGTTTAACATAACTCAAGTTTCAATTTTAACAACCTACACCCCTCCACTATGATAAATATGTAAATTGGTTGCTTTTTAACCTATTTTAGATTATTTCTAGACTTTTAACCAACTAGGTTAAAATTCCTAGTTAGTAAATTCTTGTTTATTTATACTTTATAGTTCCAATATAAAGTTTTATATTTTCGGGGTGTTACATGTAATCATCAAAGTTAGTAGATTTTTAAATCTAGATGACCTCCTGAGTTGATTATTGGGTTCATTAGAAGTTTCAGTTTTATGGATTAGCTCTTGGTCAGGTTGCTATCATTTTCCTTCTAAGTTTGAAAGAGTTGGTGCAGTATGGTGTACAAGAGGTGTAATCGGAGTTAAATTTGGAGTGAAATTTAATGACACTCTTCCCCCCGCCTCTTGTATTCCTTGCAATTCATGATAAGGACATTGACTGCTCCCACTGACCTTAGAAATCTTTTGGAACTCAGCATGCTTAGGGTCAATATTTAACGACCAACAAATTCTAATAGAGAAACAAGTTAATGATGTTAGTCGTTGTAGTTTCTCTTGTTGAGGATTATGTTAGTTTAGGTAAGAAATCTAAGTGCGCCCACAATTAGGCAACAATGAAACTTTTGTAAGAGTGGCATTAGATTTAAGGAGATAAGTTTTGATAGAACAGTGTCGTGATGGAGCGGTGTCTTGTACAAGAGGTGCAATTTTAGGTAATGTAAAATTTTCACTCCCCCACCTCTTGCAACTATTGCAAGTTGTTATTAAGACACTTAATGCTCCCACTGATCTTTGATATCTCTAGAAATGCTACAAGAGAAGTTTCAATGAGGTACGTGACGTGGGAACCTATCATATATACGTTAGACTTTATTTGATTTCTTTAATGTCCAGATATCATAAGAAACTTTAGGGACATATCTAATAGAAATCTTATTAAGTATATATATATGAATAGATTTCTCCTAAGACCGTCAGCCATATGCGACAAAATTTAGATACAAGTTGATAGTCTTTTAAATGATAAATGAATTATGTCTGAATATTCCATTTTGAATAAGTTCCACTAATGTCAATGAATGACTTATGATGGACCCATACTTATTCCTTAAGCCGAATAATATTTAGGGCTATAACGTCATGATTTAACATCACTTAGAATGAGATTGGATAAAAAATCATCCTCATTGACCATGCCATGATTTCTCATGAATTTCAGTTATAATTGATGAAATTTATAAGTCTCATTTTCCGTTTGTCGAATTCTCATTTGCATGATGACAAAAGTTGTGAAAGCGTAAGGTATCATCTAGTTCCATCTTAGTAATGTTTCAATCCAGATATTTAGAACAAATAAGATGAGAGTTTAAGGTAAGTGTGACTTTATGTTGACTATGCAAACCTCACAACCTTCATGACATAGCCTAAGTAATGATACTGTATTCTGATTAATCTTCAGAATATGTAAGGTATCGAAAGGCTTTGTTAGAAGACTGCTTATTATGGTTCTTATAGCCTTAACAATTAATTTTATCACTAACTCTTATGTTAGTTATTTGTCGAGTTCTGGTAAGGAAACGTATGGAACTAGAGTCAACTAATCATGTGTTAATTGGAATATTAAAATTATCAGACTTAAATATCATTAGTAAGTGACTACCTAATTAACTTATCCAACTGTTCTTTGGAATAATGGATAGTCTCGTTGCTTATGCCTAGTCTAATGACATAATTATGCAGTGAGATTTTCCCTTGAAGAACCTTAGAGTTGGGATTTTGTACTTGCATTTTGTCTATGGACCTTAGAACAATCCTCTTTTAAACTATTAGTGGTTGTAAGGTGAGTAACAACTTATTTTCCAGCTTCAAACATTTATTTCTTTGTACATATGTTGCTTATCAACACACTCATTATACTTTGGTACTTTTGAGTGTTATAGTTGATTTATAATGCATCAAATTGTACAAGTGAAAATCTTAGTATGTAATGTACTGGAAAAATGTACTTATTTCCATGCGTAAGCCCTTAACTTTATGGGTCAAGGTATTGTACATTATTATGTATTCACATATACCACTTAGCTTTATAGTTTATAATTTTAAATGAAAGCATGCATCTTAGGAGTTCTAATGATTATTCCACAATTATAGATTAGTCTTAGGAAAAACTTAATCTGGAATAACCTTAGTGACAGCACTTATTCTTGATTATCATAAGAGACATCATGTTCGATTTATCCTAATCATCATGCTCTACTTTTCTTCTGTAGTGCTTTATCAGAAGAGAGCAATAGAATTATCGTGTCTTAAGAGATAATCAAGGATTTAATTTAAGAGCTAATCTTATAGAAACTTTAAATAAAGCAAAACATTTTAGGTTTAAAAAATTAGAGTGGATGAGATATAGACTTATAGAAGAAAATTATAGTGAGTAAAATTATGGGTACTAAGAATAAGGCAGACGAAATGATCATAAAACTTAATTAAGGATCATTAATATAAGGATCATTGTGTGAAGAGGTTGTGATATGTCTATTACTAACATCAAAATAACAGACTTATTTAAAGTTCTACTTAAATGAAGACAAAACAACTTTGACCAGAAGTGTAATCATTTAAGCATGTGTGCAAAGTGGTTGTAACAAATCAGCTTTGGCCAGAAATTGAGACAATCACTTTAGTTATGCACTTGTTGAGTATGCCATCTATGAATGAATTAAATCAGCTTTGGCCAGAAATTAAGACATTCATGCTTATGATGCACACACAACATAGCTTTCATAATACTTGAACGATAAGTAGATGTATCAAGTCAGCTTTGGCCAGAAGTGATACATTAGAAGCTCATTCAAGTTAAGCCATTTTGGTTTTGTAAAACATTATTTGATCCTTATTAATTAACTAAATATTTACAAAACCAATCATTTAATAGCAAACCACCCGTTAGCGCGGATCGAACTTATGGTCTCGAGTCACAACCTTGTTGTCTTGAGTCGAGACCTTTGTCTCGAGTTATGACCTTATGGTCTCGAGTCGAGACCTTATGGTCTCGAGTCGAGACCTTTGTCTCGAGTCATGATCTAATGGTCTCGATTCATGATCTAATGGTCTCGAGTCGAGATCTAATGGTCTCGAGTCGAGATCTAATGGTCTCGAGTCGAGACCTCTGTCTCGAGTTGTGAAGGTTTAATGGCCTGATGATTTCGAGTCGAGACCTTGTTGTCTCGAGTCGAGACTGATGGTCTCGAGTCGTAATCTGATGGTCTCAAAACTTCCTGTTAACAGCTGTGAATGTGGAAACATAACTGAAAATTCGAAAATTAGGAATTGTGATAGAGTTTCCTATTTTAATATTGATCTATTTTTATCATAAAATTTCAAAAATCATAATCTGTTTATCCTATTAACAGATTTCGAAAATCCTTATTAGAAAAAATAGATCAAAATCAGGAAAACATACAACAATTCAAAACTTATTCCAAAACATAAAGGAAATTTCGAATTTTAACTAAGAACATGATGAACCCTAAAAATAAAACATAAATTCTGGAACCCGAAACCTGAATTTTAATAGCTTTTCTAAACAGATTTCGGTTAAAACATAATCTAGTTAATTTCGAATGAGCATATGATTAACCTTTTTCGAAAACAATGATCTCGAGTGGACATGACCAACTCGAAACCGGCTGTTAGATTCATAAGGTTTCAAAAAATTCCGTTTTCCAAGTTTCAATCCCAGAATTATGGATACGAAAAACAGAACTGACTAATCAACATATGCTCTGATACCACATGTTGGTTCAGTTCTGTTTAATCATAATGGAAAACATGAAAACATACCTTTGATTGCATCAGCACAAACCAACAGAGAATCCAGATGGAGACGCAGCAACAGTGTTTGACATGATTGTCAGCTTGGTCTGGTTCCTCCTTAGGGTGCAATCTAATGATGGTGATGAAGAAAACCGATAAAGGGGAATCGGTTATGGAGAGGGAGGCGACATTGATGTTATGTGTTATTAGGGTTTGTGTAATTGTCTAACCCTTTAACCTCCACATTATTCTCCTTATGGAAATATGCACCCAAGAGGAAACCCTAATTAGTTAATAATGGTAATAAGGCCCATCAACAATTACCAACTAATTATTTAATAGGTTGTTATATATTTTGATCCATATAATGTAAATGATTATAATGACTACTACATTAAATATTATACCATAATATATTTAATCTTACAGATTTCACTAACATGAAAATATAGACTGTTGTCTAATGCTCTAGAATGGACGGGTATAAAGATGTACACATTACACTTAACACACAAACAAAAAAGATCAACAAACCAAATATTGCATTAAAAATAGGGGTGCACACGAGCCGAGCGGCTCGGAAAAAAGCTCGAAACGAGCCGAGCCTTATCGAGCCCGAGCCGAGCTTGAGCCTAAAATATGAAAGATATCCCAGAAGGTGTTTTAAAATATAAAATAACGCAAAGAGACCACCACATACTTGGCGTGCTTGAGCCGCTCTAGTTCTTCTAAATTGTCCGCAAGAAAGACCAATGTAAGATAAAAAGTTAATATTAACACAATAGTAATTAAGTTAGCAGTTTGAACCATAACACATCCATATGATTCAGATAGTTATATAAGAAAGAATATGACATTAACATCTTCTTGCAAATTTACCTGTAACAAGTGTCCTTTCTAATCCAAGCTCGAAGCTCGTCCACTGTCCTGAGAATGTAAAATTACTACCCAATCAGTAAACTAAAGTTCATAAACTTTAATAGTAATTCAAACTGATAATCAAGATTTTGACCTATAATGGAGTTCTTTCACAAAGCTCGATTCTTCAATTTCAGACACAATTGAAACACAACTTGTAGCCTTTTCTGAAACTTTAAAAGTTTTCTTTAGCCTGCAACACACAACTGAAACTTAATTTAACTATATAATAAATTTAAAGTGAATAAAAATTTATAATTCAATTTATGACTCATTCGCCGATAATAATCCATACTGACAACCTGACTAATGACACCTCCAACTTTCACTTTCATTGCCAAAGGCAATCCCACTTGCATAATCATCATATATTTACACGTCTCGACTTCGCTTACATGGATTATTATAAGCAAAATCAAGTGTAAACTGTTGACGATTATACGAGCGAAATTGCCTTTTGGCAACGAAAATGAAAGTTAAAAGTGCCATCAGTAAAAAGTCTATTATTTATATTATTTTTATTTAATACATTAATTAATAGATAATAAACGAGCCGAGCTCGAGCTTGAGAAAATACCAACGAGCCGAGCTCGATCTGATGATCAAAATCCAGACAATACATAATGATGATCGCATGACACATGTTTATAATAAAATAAATCTAACATTCCAATCACACAAAAAAAAAACGGAAGCTTATACCTCTGGGGTACGTCGATCAATAAACCCTAGCTAGTAGACGAGGGTTTAACTAAGGGTTGGTTTTCAGCACTCACCATCAATGAATGAATTACACCGACTATATTACTACTCTTTGGATTAATTCTCAACTTACCCCTGCACTTTTAATTCTTTTCACTTTCACTCCCACAAAGATACAAGTTATTTCTTTTTTTTTTCATCAAACTGACACGTCCACCTACCATGCATCAATTTTAAACCCTCGATCCACTAGGAATGGGCACATTGTTTACCCCGCTAGACCAAAGGCCTCTTAAACCATTTGGTAATGGTCAGGTGAGAAATCGGGTGTGAAAACTGCTATGTACGCGTTACATTATTTCCACAAGTTTCGTATATGGAGGCGTGATGTTCCACTTTCCACTTCCATGAAAAGTGCCATGTGCTTACACCTCCAAGCTCCATATGCTACTTTAACCAACCACTTTTCCACTCCCGTATAGATATCCACGCCAACCCACCACATGTGCGGTCCATGCCATAGGGGCGCGGTGTTCCACGACGTGGCTTGGTGCCACATCATTTCCATGCCCTTGCCACTTCCCCGCACCCAATGGCCTTAGGGTGGGAATGTCATGATTCATTTGCTTCACATATTTAACCCCCTCTCCCGTCCATGTTTTGGATCCAAAAAGGAAAGTATTTAGGCATCGTGTGTTCCGTGAATCCTGTGTTTTTCTAGAAGGAAACTACCTCAAAGATTTATCGATTCTTGGTCGCGATTTAGCACGTGTTGTCATGATTGACAACTCTCCACAGGTATCAAACTGTCGAGTTATACTATGTCCACTATTCCATGAAAATATCAAAAAATGATTTCAAGATATAGTTTCAAGTAAAATGTCGAGTAAAATGCTATTTTCATCCCTGAGGTTTGGCCAGTTTTGCGACTTTCGTCCAAAGGTTTGTTTTTCCGCATCTGAATCCAAAAGGTTTGAAATCATGCCATTTTCACCTGGCTCGCTAACTCCATCCATTTTTCTCCGTTAAGCTAGGGGTATTTTCATTTTTTTGTTAACTTAAAGGGCAATTCTTTTGGATCTAGATGCGAAAAAACAAACATTTGGACGAAAGTCGCAAACTGGCCAAACCTTAGGGACGAAAATTGCATTTTACTCTAAAACGTTTAAACCAAAATGACATGTTCATTGGTAAACTGGTCAAAATTTCAATTTTAACATCATATATCGCCTTAACCACTTTTGCTTCAGGCATTTGGATTTCAAGTTGACAATGGCATACCAATAGAAAGCTGGTATGATGACCGAACCGATCAAGAACTGCTGACATTAATGCCTTTTTTAGAAAGTCTGGTTGGAGTTGACGACGTGCGACCATTAATCGCCAAGAAGTTTAACCTCAGAGAACGGATTGCTGCAGCAGGTTCTTTAGCAGAATCCTTTGAAAGGTGACCAATCAGTGAATTGGTGAAGAACAAAAAACAATGGAAGGCTTAGTGTCTGTTTTTTAGTTTGATTTTGTTAAGTTTTAGACTGTTATCCCAGTTAAACCCTTATTTAACCACGGTTAAATCTATTTCGGAACACTAAATATGTGACTTCATTCAATCTTCACACCTTTAAAAATTCAAATTCTAAAAATGGTCTTAGAAGCATATATCATCGGTTCTCGATCTCAGATGCTTTATTGAAGAAATTGAATACTGAATCATACAAGAGCGAAAACGAAATAAATTGGGTTTTCACGAATTGAACTGAAATCATCTACAGAAAAAGAAAAGGTGCCTAATTTTAGCCCTAATCTCAGCTTATAACGACCTGTAACAACCATACTTTCATCCTGTCAAAACCAGTCCCTGAACTTCTGTTTTTAGTAAAAACCATTAACTTTCAGTAACTTGACATTGTCAACCCAAAACTTTACAACCATCAACAACTGTTGACAGAAACAACGGATCACGTTCTTATTCACGTTCTAATATACTATGGTCTGGACGCATGTTGGGTTGTGGCTAAATCTCCGAGCAATATGTAGTCTAGATTCAGTGGAGGCAAGACTGCTGAGTATTAATGGCATGGGCTGCACAAAGAAAAGAGGTAAAAAAAAAAACTACTCTGTTGACTTTTACATTGACCATTGTTGACTACTTGATTTTCTCATCTGAATTATCAACAACATTATTCTCAGTTATGTATGTTGTAATCATGAGTAGGATTCTCTTCTTCTGGTAACCGATTTGCCTCATATTTTGCTCTAGGTTTTTAAGCGTAGTGATTTTGTTTGTGTAAAAACAAAATTTCTGATGCATTTCATGATTTATGTTGAGTTCATGTTCACACTAGTCTCGGTTATGTATGTTGTAATTATTGTTAGTGTGTTTAGCTCAAACATAGTTCATACAATGGTAATGATTGGCGCTCGTCAGATCACTCGAGTCATTTTGCGTCACACAGATTTGTTTATGTATTTACGATTCATACATGTGATCCTACTTAGCCTATTTGTTCTAGTTCTAAATTCGAATATATTTCATTTGATTAGATCTACGTTTTCATCCTTATGCTATGAAATCGAATTTGTTGATTACTTGATTCTCTGTGCTTGTAGTTATAGTTTTGCTAGATCTGATTTGTGTAAACTAAAGTGTGACTTAACGTGTAAAAGGAAAGTGAAATAGAAGAGATATAGTTAGACTTCAAGTTCAGGTGAATGTTTAGTAATAAAGGATGTTACACTTTAAAGAATATTTGCCTCAAATTTGAAACAAAGTCCAAAAATAAGTGACCTCAAACATGTCTCTTGCCTTAAATGAGCCCATAAAAATTGAGAAAACCCTTTTAAGTGAGTGTAACTAAAACATAGCCCTATTCTCTTCAATTCATAAAATTAAACGAGCGGAAAATGCAATGTTTTTAAACCCGGGCCGGCCAGTCGGACTGGTACGGCCGGGAGCCGGAAGCAACACCGGGCCGGTTCTTGCATTTAACCCGTTTCAACATCGAACCGGAGGTCAATCCGGGATTCGCGGAGTCGGGCTGGCGGTTCGTCTAGTTAGTCGGGCCGGTTCATCTCGTATATGCACTAAGTTTAGCCGGATTTTGGTACTTTTTCAGTTGCAGTTAGTTGTCTATGAGAGGGAGGAGAAGGGAGGAGTCGGATATGCAATGAGTTTAGCCGAAGTTCGAATAAATAACCTACCTGTCGGAAAAGATTTTCACCGTCATTTTCACAATTGCAGAAATAATGAGAGTAAAAAAGACCATAAATAAATAAACTAACCAACAAGATCTTTGAAATGCAGAAAGGAAAGTAGTTGCCTTGAAAATAGCAAAACCAAAATTGAATTTAATAAAAAGTTCACGTCCACAAGGCATTGAGAAACGGAAATAAGAAAACAAACAATAACTTATCTCATTTTTTTTACTTATCCTATGGGTTATATTTTTTAAAACTAATTATTGTGTTTAATTTAGATTATGTTTTTTTACCTTTGAGTTATGTTTTTAAGACGATTAACATTTGAATTTGTTTGTTTCTATTAGACGTTTAAACGATTGTCTAATCTTCAAAATAAACTTTTTTTTGTATTATATATATATATATATATAGGTAGAGGATCCTGTAAAAAGTGCTCAAAGTGTGAGAGCATTCTCATCCAAATCATCAAAATATGTGAGGGGTAGTTTTTATATTATAAAGGATATAAAAAATGGTTGTGAGTGGAGGAGAGAGAAAATGTTACTGTTCATCTGTATATCTGGGGGGACACTGTTCACCCAGTATAATTTTTTTAATATATATTGAAAGTGGTTGTGAGTGAAGGAGAGAGAAAAATGTAATGATAATGTTATTTAATTGAAAAGGAGAGAGAAAAAGTATTTGTTTTTAGTGAAAATATATTGATATAGGATTGTTTTTTAGTGGAATGTATGTATAATTTGATGGATTGGATGAGAATGCTCTGAGAAGTGTGAGAAGTGTATTATAACACTATATATAATACTATATAACACCATATAAACACCGTATAACAATATGTAACACCATATAATACCATATAACACTATGTAACACTATATATCATTATATAACAAATATAACACTATAGGTTGTCTGATAGCATGTCTATGGTAGATGTATAGTGTCATATTTGTTATATAATGATATATAGTGTTACATAGTGTTATATGGTATTATATGGTGTTACATATTGTTATACGGTGTTTATATGGTGTTATATAGTATTATATATAGTGTTATAATACACTTCTCACACTTTAGGCCCTTTTTACACTATCCTTACCCTATATATACATATACACTAATTATTCATATTATTTATCTACGGTATATGTGCATTACAACTTACGTCTACAAAAGAAGGAACTGCTTAGAGTCTTTTTGAGAAAATCCACACCAAAATAAGGAACCGCTAGGAGCATCAAAGGCTAAGTAATCTCTCTCTCTCTCTCTCTCTCTCTCTATATATATATATATATATATATATATACTTTCTCTCTCTCTCTATATATATATATATATATATATATATATATATAATTTATGACTTAATACGGGTCTTAAATCCGGTCGGACCGGTCCGACCTTTGACCCTGTAAGGCAATCAGGTCGACGTCCGTTCCTGAAAACATTGGGAAAATATGACCTCTAAAAGTATTAGTATCCATTCATATTTACATGTAAGGTAACCTTTCGCAAGCCATTTCAGGTGAGCATTTCTGATGATGTGCACCAATTGGTAATTTACATGTCATAATGTTTTAGTTGATGCTAATTATACCATGATCTTTGGAATTAAAAACTCAATAACTAAAACTTTGTTGCCAAAAAGATAAACAAGATGATATAATGGTAAACAACCTTGAGCTTTTTGCACAAACACAAACACACATTTGATCACCAATCTCAATTATTAAAAAATGCTTTTATTTTACAATAATGCCATTGAAACAGAGGTGGTTTTTTTAGTGTTCTATATTCTGTAATGCCTTCGCAGGCTAGGTAATTTTGCATAGTATTTTTTTACGGACAGTTTCATAGCACACCAAAACATCAATATATAAGAAGATCCATAATATGATAACAGCTGATTCAACATCAAGATAATACTAATAAGTTGGTAATTGACAATGATACTAGCCAGTTCAAAAAACTATATAAAACCTAAACATAATAAGATCCCATAACAATGTGGAGATAGATAATAATAACAGATTCTTAAACTATACTTAACCAGTTAACCTAAGCATCATAATTGGAACTTTACTTTTCTTTCTCTAGAATGCCAAACGTCACCATTGAGTACTTATTGCCTCTCTTCCTCCCACCCCATGGGAACGAGATTTGTTGATTACATACCAACCCTTTGCGCGCTGCAAGCTCTTCAAGCCCCCAGCTTAAATGAAGGGGGGTTTTGCGGTCAAGCACATGAATTTGACGATTAACTTTCTCTTCCACTTCTGTGATGACTTTCCGCCACTTCTGAAGGAATTCCTCAAACTGTTCCTTGGTACACCCGGGCATGTACAATATTACCCGGTGGAACTTCATATCCTTTAGCACCGGATGGGATTCGATATCCCACGGGTCAAATCCATACTCATACTTCCCCTTTCCATCTTCCAATTGTTTAGTCCAGATTGCAACATCATGATTCTTCACAGTTTCAGATCCTATTGAAGAAAAGATTAAAAAGTAGATAATGTTGTAAGATGATGATTGTAATTAAGTTAATCTTTCCTAAGTTTAATCTTTTATTTATTATGTTGTATTAATTAATGTGACAATATTATCTAATACCCCAAGGTTTGAAGTTAACTCCTTGGAAAACCCAGTTAATCTTGCTGTTATGTAATTTGCAATGTTTTCAGGACCGGACCGGAGGTCGACCTGGTCGCCTTACGGGGTCAAAGGTCGGACCGGTTCGACCGGATTTAAGACCTGTATTACGTCATAAATTATATAAAAATATATATAAAATATAGAGATTACTTAGCCTTTGATGCTCCAAGCGGTTCCTTCTTTTGGTGTAGATTCTCTCAAAAACACTACAAGCGGTTCATTCTTTTGTAGACGTAAGTTGTAATGCACATATACCGTATATAAATAATATGAATAATTAGTGTATATGTATATATATAAAATACAAAAAAAAAGTTTATTTTGAAGATTAGACAATCGTTTAAACGTCTAATAGAAACAAACAAATTCAAATGTTAATCATCTTAAAAACATAACTCAAAGGTAAAAAAAAAACATAATCTAAATTAAACACAGTAACTAAGTTTTAAAAAATATAACCTATGGGATAAGTAAAAAAGTGAGAAAAGTTATTGTTTGTTTTCTTATTTCCGTTTCTCAATGCCTTGTGGACGTGAACTTTTTATTAAATTCAATTTTGGTTTTGCTATTTTCAAGGCAACTACTTTCCTTTCGACATTTCAAAGATCTTGTTTGGTTAGTTTATTTATTTATGGTCTTTTTTACTCTCATTATTTCTTCAATTGTGAAAATGAAAATGACGGTGAAAATCTTTTCCGATGGGTAGGTTATTTCTTTGAACTTCGGCTAAACTCATTGCATATCCGACTCCTCCCTTCTGCTCCCTCTCATAGACAACTAACTGCAACTGAAAAAGTACCAAAATCTGGCTAAACTCAGTGTGATGTATGAGACGAACCAACCCGACCTTAACTAGACGAACCGCCGGCCTGACCGCCCAGATCCAGGCCCAACCGTCGGATCGATGTTGAAATGGGTTAAATGCAAGAACCGACCCTGTGATGCTTCCGGCTCCCGGTCGGCCGACCCGGTCCGGGTTTAAAAACATTAGTAATTTGAGCAAGATTAGCAAAACAATCAACTTCTTAAGACTAAAACATTTGAAAATTTTCTTAAAACTAAAACAGAGAAACAATTTCACTACAAAAACACACATAAAATATAAACAAGTTGAATTTGAATCAATAGAAGCACAATGTTGTAGAACAACCAATATCAAAATAAAAGCATGTAGAATGAATGAACTAAAGGATTTCAGCAGAATTTCGTCTTTCAGTCAAACTATAACTAATGATTAAATCAATTATATAAAGAACAAATTTGAACCAGCAAAGGCACGAAGTTGAATCAACTAAACAATTGTTGAATGAACTAAATCAATTAAATAAACAAGTAAACCCAATAGAAGTAAAAATAGAAACAAGAAGTTCGAATCAAACAAACAAAGCATGTTTGATGAACGAAACGATTCTCAACACAATTTCGTGTGATTAAATATATAAAAATAAACAACAAAGTAAACCAACAGAGGCAATCAAACAAACAATATCAGGCATGTTGAATGAACGAAAGGATTTCAACACAATTTCGTGTGAATCAAACTATAACAAATGATTAAATCTATTAAATAGAAGCAGACAAACCATAAATGGACACCAGCAAAGTATGGAGGGCTGAGCTACCAGAGTGCAACGACTTGAGACATTGTTAATGATCTCCTCTGTAACTACAACATATGGGGAGAAGGAGAAGCAACAGAAGGACGAGAGAGAAACAAAGCCATTGACATTTTTGTGTGAGAGTTTGAGATGAGAAATTGTTGAAGAAATAGGGAGGATGTGATGATATAAACAAAAATAACAGTGTTTACAATCGCAACATGTGTCACACAACACACGCTTTGAAAAGAAAAAAAAATAGAAATGTAACACCATGGTAGTTGATAGGAATGTCGTAGTCCGGTCAAAGATAAATTTATAGAGTCCAAATTACCTTAAACTGATAGCAAGTGGCAATGAGGGTGTCGGTTCCATGAAGAGTTTGTGGTCCGTGTAAAAACTTGGTTGATTATGAAATTAAACTTATGAAGCTTGCTATGTATCCTTTATGTTTGTTTAAGTGGAAAAAGTGTTGGAAGTATCCAACGGTTTGTAACTAACTATGAAAATGATTTTAACTATGAGTGTGAAAAGTTAGGGTATGTTTGGTATGTCGTAATGGAATGGTCGGGGGAATGGAATGGATGAGGTAATAGAATGGACGAGGTAATGGAATGGATCATTACCATTCCATGTCTTGTTTGGTTACCATGTGAGAATGAAAAGAATCATTACTTTGTTATGTACGGTAAGTAAGAAAAGACGAAGGAATAAAATTGGTGGTAAGTGGCGGTGGTGATAGGTGGCAGTGGTAACTGTGTTGGAGGTGGTGGTGGTGGGTAGCGGCGACGATGATGGTGGCAGGTGACGGCGAGGCGGATGTGGGTGGCAGCAGCGGTGGATGGTGGCAGAGGTGATGGCTGGTGGCAGCAAAGGTGGGTGATGGCGGCGGGTGGCGAATGCGGCGGTGCGTGGTGGCGGGTGACGACAACGATGGGTGACGACGAGGGCGGAAGTGGACAGCGGCGGCGGTGGTGGGCGGCCGAGGTGGGTGGAAGTGGCGGGTGACGGCGGTGGGTGATGGTGGGTGGCGGCCATGGTGGTGAATGGTGGCGTCGGTGGTGGGTTGTGGTTTTGTTAACGAAGGGTGAAAGATAGATGGAATGGAAAAAAACAGGGGGATCAGATGGAATGATTTTGAGGCAATGGAATGCCTTATGTAATGGGCGATTCCATTCCCTCGACCAACCAATAAGACCTAGGGTCTGTTTGGTATGAGGTAATGGAATGTACGAATTAATGGAATGGACGAGGTAATGAAATGGACGAAGGAATGCAATGGATCATTACCATTCCATGTCTTGTTTGGTTACCATGTGTGAATGGAATGAATTATTATTGTGTATTGTTCGGTAGGCAAGAAAAAAAGAGTAATAAAATAAGCGGTGAGTGGTGGTCGGTGGTAGTAATTGTGGGTGGTTATAGGTGGCGGTGGTGGGTGTTGGCGGCGGCGATGGGTGGTGGTGGTGGTGGCGAGTGGCGGTGCGGCGGTGATGACGAGTGGTGGTGGCGACAAGGTGGCCGTTGGTGGTGGGTGGCAATAGAGGTGGGGCGGCGGCGGTTGGTGGTGACGGTGGTGGTGGCGTGGACGATGGTGGTGGGCGGCGACGGCAAGTGGCGTTGGCGGTTGGTCGCGACTGTGGGTGATAACGGTGGCGAGTGGGTGGCGGTGGCGACGGTGAGTGGCAGGGTGAGGTGGCGGCGGGTGGCGGCGATGGCGTCGGTGGTAGGTGGTGATGGTGGTGTGTTGTTGTGTTGTTGATGAATGGTGGAAGAGGAGATGAAATGGAAAAAAAACATGTGGGGTGGAAGGAATGATTTTGAGGGAATGGAATGACTTTTGGAATGGGTGATTCCATTCCATTGACCAACCAAACACTCTTTTCTTCATTCTCTTGTAATCATCCATTCCATTCCACCTCTCATTCCTGTATACCAAACACTACCCTAAGGTTCATACACGGTTTAATTGTAATAAAAAATCGCTAGTCGCTAGTCGGGCGGCGGGGTGGGGACTAGCGATTAATCGGGGATTAATCGGTATTAATTTGATTAATCGGTGACTAATCGGGATTAATCGGCACCTAGTCAGGATTTTTACAACCATGGTTTCAAGGCTTAGGCGCCAATAACTATAAACGTCGAAAGACGGGCAAGAATGCGCTTTGTTACTCTATATATCATATTAAAGCACAATTGAATGAATTCATTTCACAAAGTCAAACGTGCGAGTATATTTCGACAATTCGTGAATTCAAAACAAGATCAATACAATTAATATGATTGTTCAAACATTCAAATACGAGATGATTAATTAACTAAACACAATGTAAAAGAACCCTAGAATAAAAGATCTACACCAGGGTGAAACCCTAGGGGCTCAGCCTCTCATGATGCTAAAAGCGTGGAAGTCGGATGATGATTTTGAAGAAAACGCTATGGATCTTCGTTAATCTGGTAGTTCTTAGTAATAGCTGGTGATTGGGGAATGATTTGATGTTGTAAGATGTATATGGAAGGAAGGAATGAATGATAGATTGTAACCCCAAAACTCGAATTATATGAATTAAAACTGAAAATCACAAGTTCAATGCGATGTTGACTTGCTTGTGCGTGTTTGACTAGAATGTCGTGTCGGCGACGTCATGTCACGGCGTCTTCGACGAGAAACTTATACCCGATGCGTTAAGAGGTTGTCAACGAGGTCAGACAACGCCGCTCCGTGGTGTCGTCGACGTGATATATGTCATTTCTCACCATCTTCATCGTATCTTCCACCCGGTTCATCCTAGCTCCGATCCAAAGCCCCATTTAGCTCCCCGAAATACTCCCTAAACTCATGTAGACCTGTAAAACACAAATCTTATCAAAGTAGATCATTCGGAACTCAAATTTGTATAAAAACACATATTTTAATTACGGGGAACAACGAACTTTCAACTATATATTAGCCGTCTCCGAGAATCGATGAGAATTTATAGGCCCTGTACGGCTAGTAGAAATGAGTACTTATATAACGATAGGTTTTATTGGCAAACTACACTAAAATATACCATGACATAAAACGATAAAATTTAATCC
The DNA here is from genome assembly GCA_030545235.1 of Helianthus tuberosus. Taxonomy (NCBI): domain Eukaryota; kingdom Viridiplantae; phylum Streptophyta; class Magnoliopsida; order Asterales; family Asteraceae; genus Helianthus; species Helianthus tuberosus. Next base: position 131,202,815 of record CM060445.1, on the reverse strand, counting down.
ATTAAAACAGGTATATTAGACTCAACTTAAACAATGAATAGAAAATATGCAATACAACAAATATACAATATAATCAATAACTAAACATGCTATCAACAGAAGATGCACATTTTAATTGGGTTAAATGATTAGATCGCTTAAATTTATCGTTATCATTCTTAATATATTATCATTATCATTATCAAAATATTATCATTATCAATATGTTAAAAAACAAAGTTAATGAACAGTGGCTAACCCATTAAAAAGTTGTCACGTGGCAACTCTTTTTTATTGTTTTTTTTTATTTATGTTATATAATTTTTCTAAAATAACTAGCGTTTGTTAACTTAAAAGAAAACTAAATTCGTAACTTTGCTTAATTTTTTCTGGCGTTTCGTTGTAAATTTTGTTGAGAGCAACATTCAAAATAGAGTGTTCATTTTGTTTTTTATATATGCTATATGAGTGCATGCTGGTATGGTGGTGGTACCCTAAAATTTAAATTGATCATGGAGTTATGTATGCTCGCACCTTTTAAGCGTCAAAAACTTACCACCTCATCACTATGACACAATCAATGTGAAAATCATTATAAAGTTGTCTGATCACTATAGTGATATGAACCAACTTAACTATTAATGTGGCCATTAATTTAAAAAAAAACAATAGTGCTAATATGTGAACATCAAGCCCTTCAGCAACAATAGCTTGAACAGGGAAAAAAATAACCTAAATTAACTACTTAAACCTTCAAATTCTCATCAATTAACAACATAATATACAAAAACAGCACAAATCAAGTAACATAGAAAAGCAAAAAAACTCATATACCTTTAGCAGACACATTCTCCGAAAACTCTCTCCAAAAATCGATCGGACATCCTCACGATACTACTGTTGCCGGACTCCGGCGCCAATGAATTCACCAAACATGCGTAATTTTTTTCTCCGGTTTCCTTATCAGATCTGGCGGAAACCACGATCCTTACGCAACACAAAACAATGATTAACACGGATAGAAGAAGAAAACGATCATCCTATTTGACGCAAATTCTCGCCATCGAAGATGATTATATGCAGTGGCGGATTCAGGAATTTTTTTCACTGGGTTCATTTTTATAGATGTTTCAATAATATGACTGACATAAAAAATTCAGGTCGGTTTGACGGTTTGGATCAGGTAAGGTTCATCACATAATAAAAATACGATACAAGGAACTCATACACATAAGTCAGTGTTTAATGGTGCCTTAGTTTGCGTTCTTATTCACACTAGTGTCACAAAATGTCGGCGGTTCAGGAAGTAATGTGTTTAACAAACCATGTTCAGTTCTTCTAGCTTCATTGATAATATTTTCACATGTTTGACTTGTTTTATGCAGGCAAATAAATATATATGGACTGGATTATAATAGAATTGAATTCACTGGGCATGCATTGGCACTCTACATGAATGATACAGTTAGTTGGACTAGCAAGCCATAGGTCTTCTTAAGAGAGTTAAAGATCAAAGTGTGATCCAAACGAAAACAATAAATTTCTCTAACAAAGCAGCCAAATCAATAAATCAAACTCGGGTTCCATAAAGCACATAACAAGCAGCCAAATCAATGAAGCACATCACAAGCAGCCAAGCAGCCAAATCAATTAAGCACATCACAAGACTCGAACTCGGGTTTCATAAAGGACATAACAAGCAGCCAAATCCATTAATCAAGTAAACCACCACTAAATTTCCCTAACAAAGTGTGATCAAAACAAAAACAATATTAAAAAAGAACAAAGAGAAAACTTACTGGTGATTGCAAGAACCCTAGGTTTAGCCATCTGACCCTTTCTAATTTTCCCTGATTTACCCCAAATTCCTCGGCTTTTCGCCACCCGAATCGATAACACAACCTTCTGCTTGGTTCCTTCCATTGCAGTTTCGATAAATATTACAAACCTTCTGCTTGGTTCCTTCCATTGCAGGGAGGACGGTGAGGTGGTCGCTGGAGGGAGGAGGACAGCCGGAGGGAGGAGGGTGAGGGTGGAGGCGCTGTTGTTCTTGTTCGATACCTGCGAGTCTGCTGTTGTTCACTTGTTCTGTGCTTTGTTTTGTTGTAACCCCTGTGTTCCAGAGTTTACTAACGAAAGGAAAGGAAAGGAAAGGAAACAGAAAAAAAGTAAAAATATTTTGTGTTCCAGAGTTTCATTTAAGGAAGGAAAAGAAAGGAAAATAAAACATGTCGTGTTCCTGAGTTTCATTTAAGGAAGGAAAAGAAAGGAAATGACAGGAAAACTAGGCTAAATTCTTTAATTTTTCTTTCCTTCCGATTTGGGAGGAAACGGTGGGAAAGTCATCTTTTTTTTTTCCTTTCTCGTCCTTTCCTTTCTCACTTTTGCTTTCTTTTCTTATCTCTCGTTAAGTTAACTCGGGAATAGAGCGTAAATGGGATGTTCATTAAAGAAAAAAAATAGGAACTAAAAAAAGGGTAACAAAAATTTAGAAAGTGCCTAATACGGGATTCGAACCAGGGTATCAACGGAAGAAGAACGCAACTTAACCAGTGGAAACAAAGTTTTTTTGTTTATGAGTTCACTTTATATTTTACTTATTGGTTCCTTTTTAGTTTTTTATATATATATTTGCACTAAAAATTAAAAACCGAATGGGTTCCTGGGAACCCGATGATTGTTCATAAGTCCGCCCCTAATTATATGTTGATATTTCTAGCACAAAGTACCGGTTTGCATCCTTACTTGTCATGGCCATCTACAATATATGAGACAAAATGTAGTCATTAGTAATATCATCATGTAAATTGTACATTAAAAAGTAATAGTCATTAGTTATATCATGACACCACTTTAACACAACTAACAAAAGATGTTCACAAATTATGAGCTTTACCTTCTTTTCTTGTTGTTGCTGCCATGTCAATCCCATGTTTAGATCCCCGTCATGAAGATGTACACTTCATCATTATTGGCGTCCCAAATCTCCGGGCCTGTTGTCTCAAAATGCACCTATTGTCGTCATCATATAATGTCAACTACTCAACTTGCACTAAAAGGCATTTTTTTAGTCTAAACCCGTTTTGACCCGTTACTAATAGTATAATATTATTTTGTAAAAATTCACAATTGCAAATGATATAAGTTACCTTAATAGTCAGTAGCCTGAGAAAACACAGTTTTTCAAAAAGATGATCCAACAGCAAATGCTTATTATCTCCCTAAAAGCATGTTAACAAATGATCAATGGTATATTATGCATTGTTATTACCATGCTGAACCGTTTTGACCCGTTGTATAATTGGGTTGCCCAAAAGGGCCCAACTACAAGTCTTTTTAACCCAAATCAACCATTCCTAAAAAATGGGTCATGCTTGTCACCCCTATTATCTGAATATCAACCTAAAAGGCAAACAGATCAACAACATAATATAAAGCCTATACAAGGCATCATTCATTCCACCCGTTTCTTCATTTAAAGATTGCTAGTGTCCAGGGCCGGCCCTGAGAATTCATGTACCCTGTTCGAGCTCGAAAAACGTGCCCTTAGATCTTAACTAAATAAAAAATTTAAACTAGTTTTTTCATACAACTTTGAACCGTTAACAAAAATATGTCATTCGATAAACAATGCAATTAACAAAATACAAAATATAGTATTTGAATGAATGACATACCGTAAAAACTACTAAGCTAATAGCTAACCAATGATTCGTGAAGCTCTCCTGGCATTCTTGATAGCAAATTGGTGAATCAACTCTTCACAATTTATATCATCTAAGACTTCGTTCTCGATAGCAATCATCGCCAACCCACTAAGTCTTTCTTGGGACATTGAAGATCGTAGGTAAGATTTCAATAACTTCAACTTCGAAAAACTTCTTTCTGCAGATGCCACAGTGACTGGAATAGTCAACAATATTCTATATGCAATGCATGCTTCTGGCGAATAACCGTCTTCTTTCATATACTCCAAAACATCTACAGGACTGCTAAATTTATTGGTTAGTGAGTCACGAAATAAATTAAGCTCTGTATAAAGTGCCTCGCCATCAATATCCGATTTTTCTTTAAACTTGAGTGCATTTTCAAGACGATGACAAGACGACTTAAGATCTTCATCTTTCATAATCCTCAACGTACGTGGAAACAAAAAACCAAATAAACCCTCGTACCATTTAAATTGTTCAAATCTTTTCTCTAAAGAAGCAATAGCTTGATCCACAATATATAAGAAAAAGTTTACTCTGAAATTCTCTTCTACTGTAAATGCAACTTCTTCGCTACTAGAAGTCTCATCTTTTCTTTTTTTCCTTTTAATCTTACGTTTTTCTTTAAATATGGGATCAATTTCCATTTCACTAGCAATCTCCGTAGCTTCTTCAATCGCTTTAGGAAAACCTGTTTCTCTATAATCCTTAAAGTACTCAATCAAATTGTTTATTTCTTGAATAGCAATTTCAAGATGCATATCCTTTGCTTGTAATTTTTTGCTCACAATATTCACCCGGTTTAACACTTCATACCAAATGACAATTGATACCAAAAAATCAAATCCACTAAGTTGATTTTCTGCTAAAGCTAATGCTTCCTCTGCAATTGCAGCATCACTATCTGTCTCTCCAACTTCAAGCAAAGCTTCCCGCACATCATCAAGTTGCAATTTGATTGCCTTAACACTCTCAAAACGACTTTCCCAACGAGTTTGAGACAATGACTTTAGACTCCAGTTTTTCACATTATCTTTCAAAATTTGCCAACGATTGATAGAATTTGCAAAAATAGTATAAATCCGTTGGACGTGTCCAAAAAAACTCTTTCCTTTAACACAACTATAAGCCATATCACATAATGTAAGGTTAAGTGAATGGCTACCACAAGGAGTGTAAAATGCTCTTGGATTTTCTTTTAAAAATCTCGTTTGGACTCATTGATGTGACCCTTTCATATTTGCCCCATTGTCATATCCTTGGCCACGCATGTCATCAATTTCAAGACCAAGATTTTGTAACTCCGCATAAGTTACATCAAATAGTCCCTTCCCAGTGGTATCATTAGCATTCAAAAACCCCAAAAATGACTCCTCAACAATAACAGAATTAGATGAGAACTTTACATACCTCACTATTATAGTCATCTGTTCTTTGTGACTAGAATCGGGGGTACAATCCAGTATGATTGAGTAGTACTTTGCTTCTTTTATGTTCTTAATGAGTTCTTTTTTAATTTCATCAGCAAGCATAACTATTATCTCATTTTGGATCTTGTGTCCAAGATAATGCACATGAATATTGTCACTAGTGATCCGCCGAACATGCTCTTTGATAACCGGATCAAACTCTTCCAACATCTCAACTAGACCCAAGAAATTTCCATTACCTGTTAAATACAATCAACAAAAAATTAAGTGAACTCGGTTATAACAATTAAGTAAGAATAAAACAATTTCAATTACCTTTTTCATACAACTTTTCCTTATTTCCACGAAATGCTAAATTATGCTTAGCAAGAAACTTGATTAGCGCAATGATTCTAAAAAGGACTTGTTTCCAATATTCCGCTTCCTTCTTGAATTGCTCATGTTGAAATTTATCAATTGTGTCGTCCGATTTCAATCTTTTACGCAAATCAAACCACTTTTTCATATTTATGAGATGATCTAAAGAAACTTCATGTTCTCTCACTCTACTGGTAGCATGGTGCCAATCATCAAAACCTACACCTCCCAATCTACCTTTTGGCGCCCCATTTCTAAACACTTTGCAACAAAAACAAAACATCTTATCTAGCTCTTTCGAATATACTAGCCATTCTCTATCACACTTCTCCAAGTTTGATAATGTTCTTGTATAAATAGTTGCTGAAAATCGTCTATTAAATTTATCATATGGACCAAATTCAATACTAGTATCTCTTTTAGGACCTTTCGCGACCAATAGTTTAATCTCATCCGCATTTAGTCCTTCCCACCTTCTTGGATCAAATATATAATCAACATGCTCTTCTTGTTGTTGCTCTTCAACATGTTCTTGTTCTTGTTGCTTTTCAACATGTTCTTCGTCTTGCTCGTCTTCTACTTCCACACGTTCTTGCTCTTGTTCTACTTCCTCGTGTTCCCGTTCTACTTCAACATGCTCTTGTGGTTTTTCCACATCAACAATAGGCGGATTAGGCGTCAAAAATTTTTGCATAGCACCCTTTTGTGACTTCACCAATTCATCTTGTCGTTTCCTCTTTTGACGTTTTTGCCATCCGGATGCTTGTTTAGGTGCCATTAACGCCTAAATATAATCGCCAAAGTTTGTATCAAATTAAGTTAATGCCTAAATAAGGTTCGTTTGCAGCCCTATATACGAGTAAACGAAATTATATATGTTGGAACAACTTAGATATTTTAAGGTTTAATCAATCAAAAGGAGATAATAAATATTGTTTATATTAAATCAAGTGTAATAGAGATTCACATTGACAACTGATGGCATATGTATATTGGAATCTGCCCTATTGTAATTCGTTTCTGATTCCGTTGCATAATTCTTTTTCGAGAACGAAAAAAGAGTAAGTGTGGGGATATTTGATGTGGGGTAAAATACACATATTTGTCCCGTGTAAAATGTATAATTATTGTATAGTTTTTATTTGTTTTTATCTAGTTTTAGTATTATATTATACTATTTTGTGTTTTGGCAGGTCCTGGTGCAAATGAAGCAAAAACGAGTAATATGAAAATAACCAGCCAGTTGGGCAGAGTAGTCCGCCAGTGACCGAAGTAAAATTGCAGCTATTTTCTGCGAGTGGGTCGACCCCGCTATCTCTATATTATTTAATAAAGGCTGCTGATTATTATTGTTGCTGTTTTGGAACACAAGCTACTACAGTACACGTTTGGGCTTCTAAAGGAAAAAATATGAGGTGCCAATTATTAATAAATGGAGGCAAGTGTTAATGGATAAAAGGATTGTTCAATTAAATGAAACGTATAAATATATTACTAAAGATATGAAATGGAGGATGATATTATAAGAGAATACGATTGGAAAAAGAAGAAAACAAAAAGATCCATATCTGTTGAGTGGGGCGGGCCAAAGGCTTAAGCCTAGCGATTTTAGTTGAAGTGGGGGCCGATAAGGGCTTAAAGCCCAACAACAGATTTTATGATATTATGAATGTTGGGGATAATATCAACGGAGACGGCTGGACATCATAACGGCTGTTAGGGTCGAACAAAGACATTATTCAAATTGGAACCCTAATTACGAATTTGTGAGTTCTTGGAGCAATCTTGGAGCATTCTTGGCAAGCAATTGGAGATTTCAAGACATAGGAATCATTGGTACGAGTCGAGAGCGAAGAATCGAAGAATTAATCGGGTTTTCTAATCCCTTGTTTTGTCGATTATTTTCTTGGAACTTTGTTACAATGAATTCTGTTCTAGACATCTTTGTTTTGTTTTCATTTACTGAGATGCTTGGCTAATTTCATAAACCGCCTAGACTATGATGAATGGATTAATATAAAGATTTTACCGTTTTCGTTATTTGCATGATTGTTATGGGTGATTGTGTTTAGTAAGAGGTTTGATTTAATGGTTTGATGTGTATGCGTACTTTGAATTGGTTTATTGTTATTACTTGCTTCATATGATTCTTAGTGACGGTCTATATCACAACATAGAGTCATATTAGGGTTTAGGGTTTCGGTGAGTGTCTATATCACGTTAGAAAACCTTCACTCTTTAGGGAGAATTGGCCAATAACCCCTAGAAGTAACTGATAATAATTTGCTAAGTCTTAGTGTTCTACTAGTCCTAATACCTGGGAAGTGAGGGGCTATTGGTAGGTCTTACCCGGCGAATTACTTTAGATAGGCCTTGGGAAAGGTTATGTCTTGGTTTACCTGTCGGTCTTATTAGTCTATCAAGTCAAATTAACTACTTCAAACTACCCTAGATCTAGGATTGGGAAAGAATAGGTCAACATTAGGGTACTTACACAATAATTAGACAATTGGGAAGGCGTCTAATAACCGGTAGAATTAACGGCCTAGGTAGTGCCACAGGTTTCTCCTTGAGAAGGGTCGAGGGGCCTCGTTGGTTCTTAATAGGTTTAGTATTTTAAGATCCCGGTTCCATAACTCGTGCATTTAACCTAATCGGTAATCTCTTAAAAACAATCCAGGATTCTTGTCTAGGTGGTCCTGTTCTCATATAAGTAAAGTCCACAGTCTTCATTCGTTTTTAGTCTATTTTAGTTTAATTTAGTAGTCTAATATAGATTTCCTAGTTTTTCAGTAACCCCCCCCCCCAAACAATTAAACAGTTTTAGTCGTGTCTGTCAGTGTCTATTAGAGTCTAGTTTGCGTGATACATAGAGTCTCAGGGTTCGATACTCGGACTTGCTTAGGCTATACTACATTGACCGGTACACTTGCCGGTTGTGTGGTTTAGGTTTTAGAGAGTCCTAGTCAATAAATTTAAAACTTAGAGTGTCTAGTCTAGTGAGTCTAATTTAGTTAATTTTTATAGTCTGTTTAGCACACATCATTTCTCAATTTGACCAAGGAGGCCCCTCAACTTTAAACAAAGAAGAAAATTGGGTTTAGTTCTTTTTTATTTAATCCTTTGACAGTAGTAGCCAAACTTTTATTTGTCAAAGAACTAAGTTTTTTTTGGGGGGGCATTAGGCAGAAGGTTTATAATTTCAAGATCAGTTTTTTGACCGCTTAAACCAGCAATTTTTCAGTATATCGTTTCGTTGAAGATCGAAGAAACAGAACCATAGACCAGTGCTTGTTTCGGTTGTTTCAATTTGATTTTCGGTTTATTTTTCAATTTCAGTTTCGTTTAGTCGTGTTTGAGTTATCATGGCAGAAGACAGGAAGGTGTAAATCGACAAGTTTAACGGTATAGATTTTAGCTGGTGGAAGATACAGATTGAGGCATTATTGGTTCAAAAAGATCTTGATATTGTGTTATCAGGAGTTACACCAGAAAGGGTGGAACCAGCAGATTGGGAATCAAAAGACATGAAAGCCAGGGCAGTTATTACATTGGCGTTATCAAAGACTGTGGCATTCAACATCATGAAGGAAACCATAACTAGTGGCATGATGTTAGCCCTATCTAACATGTACGAGAAGCCTTCGGCAGCTAATAAGGTCTTTCTGATTCGAGAGCTGGTGAATACCAGGATGATGGAAGGCAGTTCAGTCACAGAGCACATCAACAAGTTGAATTTGATTTTGGCCAGACTTGTGTCAGTGGACATCAAATTCGAAGATGAAGTTCAAGCTTTGCTACTGTTATCTTCTTTGCCAGACAATTGGTCCGGAACTGTTACAGCGATTTCCAGTTCATCAGGTACCAGGGGATTTACTTTTCAGGGGATTCGTGATCTTATTCTGAGCGAGGACGTCAGAAGGAGAAGTTCGAGTGGATCATCGAGTGAATTACTGAATGTTGGCAGAGGAAGGAAGAATAATAGAGATAGTCGGAGCAGGAAGAAAAAGAGGAGTCAGTCTAGTGCTCGAGGTGATGTAACCTGTTGGAACTGCAAAGAGGTAGGACATTTTAGGAATCAATGTCCAAATGAGAAGAAAGAAGTTAACGCTGCAGTAGACCACTCAGATGATGAGGTTTTGATCTGTAGTGTGGAGAGCAGTGTGATTCCTGGGTTATGGATTCGGGTGCTTCATTTCATGCTACCCACAACAGTGAAGCACTGCTAAATCTGAAAGAAGGTGATTTTGGTAAGGTAAGACTGGCGAACGATGAGGTTCTTGATGTGACGAGCATGGGTGACTTAGATCTGAAGACTCCATTCGGTTCATGGACTTTGAAGGATGTCCAGGTAATTCCAAGTCTGAAGAAACAGTTGATTTCTGTTGGGCAGTTGGATGAACAGGGGCACGAGGTTAACTTCAGGAATGGGCAGTGGAAGGTTCTAAAGGGAAATCTAGTCGTAGCTCAAGGAAAGAAACGGGGTTCGCTGTATATGGTCAGTTTACCGTCTGAGTGAGTAACCGTCCCAGTTCAGAAGAAGACCAAGATCCGGTTCACAGAATCTCGTGGACAGAAGAAGGTTTGATTTACAGATGGCAAACCCAGAGTCACAGGTCAGATTCAGGATGAACGTGCTAGAAAAGGTTCAATAAAACCAGTCAGAGGCATTCGTGGCAGTGGGAGCACGGGACGTGCTTCAGTCAGAGTTACCAGACGACAGTGTGTTAAGAGAACCAGTATTCCAGCTGTCAAACTCTCTCCAGTTGATAATCTGCTTTATTCGGAGAGTGTTTATTCTCAGGATGTTCTAGGATCGGGCAGTTCATGTCAGTGGGAGCCGATAGGAACAGAGAATGGGTCAGGGGCAGACTTAGCCATGACTGATGTGTTGGAGCTAATGGAAGCTTCAACGGGCCTGCAGGATAATTGAAGAGAAGGCCGGGTAACTAGGAAGGAGCTAAGATCAAAAGTTTTTACAGAAATACAGATGCACAGGTGAAGATTATTCCGTGGCTTCAAGTGCGAGATTGTTGAGTGTGAAGCCACTTGACCAAGTTGAGGTCAGAAAACAGGATAAGGGGCAGGGGTGAACCAATAATGCCTGTAACCCATTTTTTACGGATCATGTTTGTGACTTTCTTTCTCTTCATTCAATCTCTATATAAGAGATTCATTTGTATTGTAATCTTTGTACCTCACCAAGAAATATAAACTCCTAGTTACCCGTGGACGTAGGTCAGTTTAGACCGAACCACGTAAATCCTTGTGTTCTTGATTGTGGTAGATTGTGAGAGCAGAGAGTGTGTGTGGTCCGAGTTCGTATGTGAGAGCGTTCGATCCTAACAGAATAACACAAGTCTTTATTGTGGTTCTACAACATAAATATCATCTATGGGAAGAACACAAGTCTATATTTAAATTGACATTGGATTTAGAGTTGTATTTTTTTTGTAACTTTAACATTTAATGCTACCTTCACTTTGTGTTTGTGTTGGACAACCAAGTGATCACCCATGTATCACAATCCGCCTAAATACAACTTTTTTCTCGAGTTTTGGAAGTTTCCATAGCACTAAAGAAGCATCACGGGCTACCCAGAAGTCTCTGGAACAACCTACATGCCACTGGAACATTTTGGCACCCTTGGAAGGTTCAAGATCAGCCATGAAAGGCCTAAGAAGGGTCTAGAAAGGGATGCATAATTCTACCCAAAATATGTAGGAAAGAACACTCTAGAACACCCTTGAAAACTCTTGGAAATGTTGGATATTTTAAAAGAATGCTGTATAATCAACTCGTGAATATCAAAGATATTATGTACAGAATTATCTAGATAGAGAATTATCTAGATAGAGAATTCTCTAGAACTAGTATGTGAGTAGTATAAATAGGTGATGGGATCTCATTTGGAGATCACCCAACAACTTCACAAGTTTGCATACTTATACTTGTAACTCTCTCTTGTAAACCATCATGTTATTAGTACAAAGTTCTTTCTTTGTATACAACACTTGCAACCATCACTTAAATCACTCAAAACACTAACATCGTTGGGGCATAAGCTTAACTTATAGAAGTCTAAGTCGTAAGACGTGAGTTAAAAACTTACTTCATGACAAGTGGTATTAGAGCGGGACGATTCATTTGGGATGGCGACCAAAACATAAGGCGATGAAAGGCGTGGGACAAAGAAAGAACCAGAAGCAACGTTTAACACTCGAATCGATGATAACGAAGTGGCGGGCACTGGTTTGGGAACCTAAGTCAACTCTGCATTTCAACGATTACAAGCGTTGGAAACTGACTTTGAAGGTATTAAAGAAGACGTCTACTCTCTTATGAGTAAGTCTAAGTCGCAACACGTGAGTCACACATGGTTGCTATATATCATGCAGGGATGGGCAATTTTACCCAAATACCCGTACCGATTTTAGGTACTGGTAAATGTAATGGTACCCAGTTTTATTGATTTTGGTATTCAGTACTTTCAGTATTGGTACAGTACGGGTAAAAAAGGTACTGAAACCGAATATTATATATAATTAATTTTTTTATATTATGGTATTATGGTACTCGTATTGATTTTACCTATTTGGTGCCTGTATCGTATTGGTACTCGTACCAATTGTACCTGTTTGGTACATGTACTATATTGGTATTCATGTCGATTTTACATATATCGTACCTATACGAGTGCTCAAAAACTAAAACAAAAACAAAGTGGAACCAGATCGAGTACTATACCGAAATACTCGTACCAATACCCGCACCATACCAACATATTTTGTACGGTATTTGGTACCCAGTTTAGTTCAAATTCGATATCGGTATTTTCGATACCAATACAGGTATTGTACCACTCCCATCCCTAATATCAAGGGAACAGTTACAACCATATTCTTATCTTATTTCTAAAATGGTTAAAATGCATTATTTTGTAAAATAAAGGAAAAGCTTTGCCCAAGCGAACCTGGTATCTCAGTTTTATCGGAAACCAAAACATTTAATCAAGAGAAATAACTAATCATCTTCTCAGTTAACAACCTTTAGACAAACTTGCCTCTACCAGCGTCAACACCTCCTTCACCAGTCCTGGCACCGCCTTCACCATTCTAAACACCGCCTTCAGAAGTCCTGGCACCGCCTTCAACATCCTCGACACCGCCTTTCCCAGTCCCAGCACCGCCTTCCCCAGTGGCGACACCGCCTTCACTTGCTTCCGGTTTGCCACCACCTGCTTCCGATTCGCCATCACCCGCTTCAGATTCAGCTTTGTTTCAAAAAAGAATTGGAAAGACATCATGATAAGAAGTATTGCAAAAAGATTAAAAACAAGTACAAGCTTTGTACTGTCTTAAAAAGCTTCAGGTTACCCGTCCAACCCACTTTTTGGAGAAATGACTAATCTTGCTAAGAGGATTAGATATGACGTTAGTAAGAATAGAAGTTATAAAGTATTTGCCCAAATACTTTTCAACAAAAGACAACACCTTCAAAAGAAGATAAAAGAATCAACAACAAAATAAAAATTTTACAAACAAATTAGAAACAAGACATACCTGTGTAGATTTAGATTTGTTCTTTCCTTGTTTATTACATATGGCAGCGGCAGCAGATGATTTAAACAACTTAAGGGGTGATGTGACTTTTACATACACTGATATTCTTAGTTGTACAACTATATAGATCATTACCCTTTTCTACATGACTAGTTGCCCATATGTTTTTGTAACTGCCGATTACCTTCCCGAGCTGAGCCGACGTTTCAAAGTTGTCTTCGTACAGCGTAAGAGTTGTAAGTTCTGGGTCATAAATCCCCATTTTCTTCAGCTGTTTCAGGTCTCTGATGTTCACTATCTCTCTCGGCTTGAAGGTAGGGGTCTGCGGGGGGACGATAACACCATCATTTAGCTTATTATGCTCTGATTTGGGGTTAGGGTCATGATTTTCTTATCAGGTGGTTTGATTGATGATGCTCTGTTGTTTTGGGATAATCAACCCTTTCTTGGAACGGGGGAGGAACTGTGTGAATTTCATAGTGGAGTGTGGGTTTGAGATGTGAGGAGATTATCAAACAAATACATATTATATAGAAGAAAATGAAGAAGATATGGGTGCTTGTGTTGAGAAATTGTGTGTGTCGTCTATAAGAGAGAGACAAAGACTTGCACCGAAGTAGAAAAAACGAAAATGAGAGCATGGTTTCCAAATGAAGAAATGATAGGGTTTTGGTATGGGAGGAGGTTGTGTAGGTGAGGCTGAGAGAGAGCCGGTGAGAGTTGTGAACTAGAGTTTTTAGATGGAAAAGAGGGAGAGATAGGAGACCAAAGACTTTTTTGTGTGCGCGTTGTCACTTAATTTGTTGTCCCCCAAAAACAAATTCTACAAGCCAATTGAATTTTCAGGAGATATTAATTAATGTAATATTAATAACTAATAACACGTATCATATTGTATATATATACCCATGATGAAATAAAATAAGACGTAGAGTTTGTATTATGGTATTATGCTTACTAAAAATAACAAAGTAATATGTTTTAAACCAATATTTTCAGGACCGGGGACCGGACTGGAGGTCGACCCGGTCTCCTTACAGGGTCAAAGGTCGGACCGGTCCGACCGGATTTAAGACCCGGATTACATCATAAATTATATAAAAATATATATAAAATATAGAGATCACTTAGCCTTTGATGCTTCAAGCGGTTCCTTCTTTTGGTGTGGATTCTCTCAAAAACACTCCAATAAAAAAAGTATCTTAAAAAAAGAACCACAAACTAATAAAGTAAATCCAATAAATAAACAAAGTAAAAAAAATAAAACAAACAAGTAATCTTTATAATTTTTTTTAATCTTGTGTTTACAATTTTCTAATTTTTTTTCACTTTGGTACGTAATTTTGATTTCATTTTTATCAAAAGAAATAAACCTAAAATGAGAAAAGGACAAAATATTAGTGAAATATCTAGACTTGCAGTTTTGTTTTCTGTGATAAATCTATTCCTAGGCTATTTTTCAAGAAAACAAGTAATGTACATATTTTAAACCTAAATGTACAAGCTACAACTGTACGAATACACTGGATATATTATTAAAATATTAGAAAATGGAAAAAGGACAGTTCAAGTGATGTTCTTAGTTGTACAACTATATAGATCATTACCCTTTTCTGCATGACTAGTTGCCCATATGTTTTTGTAACTGTCGATTACCTTCCCGAGCTGAGCCGACGTTTTGAAGTTATCTTCGTGCAGCGTAAGAGTTGTAAGTTCTGGGTCATAAATCCCCATTTTCTTCGGCTATTTCAGGTCCCTGATGTTCACTATCTCTCTCGGCTTGAATGTAGGGATATGCGGTGGGACGATAACACCATCGTTTGAGCTTATTATGCTCTGATTTGGGGTTGGGGTCATGATTTTCTTATCAGGTGGCTTGATGATGCTCTGTTGTTTTGGGATAATCAAACCTTTCTTAGAACATGGGGAGGAACTGTGAGAATTTCATAGTGGAATGTGGGTTTGAGATGTGAGGAGATTATCAAACAAATACATCTTATATAGAAGAAAATGAAGAAGATAGGGGTGCTTGTGTTGAGAGATTGTGTGTGTCTGTAAGAGAGAGACAAAGACTTGCACCAAAGTAGAAACAAACAAAAATGAGGGCATGGTTTACAAATGAAGAAATGATAGGGTTTTGGTATGGGAGGAGGTTGTGTAGGTCAGCCTGAGAGAGAGCTGATGGGAGTGGTGAACTGGAGTTTTCAGAGGGAGAAGATGGAGAGATAGGAGACCAAAGACTTTTTTGTGTGCGCGCTGTCACTTATTTTGTTTCAGTAGATATTAATTAATGTAATATTAATAACTAATAACAAGTATCATATTGTGTGTGTGTGTATATATATATATATATGTATACACACCCATGATGAAATAAAATAAGACGTAGAGCTTGTATTATGGTGTTATGCTGACCGAAAATAACAAGGTAATATGTTTTAAACCAATATTTTCAGGACCGGACCGGAGCTCGACCTGGTCGCCTTACGGGGTCAAAGGTCGGACCGGTCCGACCGGATTTAAGGCCCGGATTATGTCATAAATTATATAAAATATATATAAAATATAGAGATCACTTAGCCTTTGATGCTTCAAGCGGTTCCTTCTTTTGGTGTGGATTCTCTAAAAAAACACTCCAATCAAAAAGTATCTTTAAAAAAGAACCACAAACTAATAAAGTAAATCCAATAAATAAACAAAGTAAAAAAAAATAAAACAAACAAGTAATCTTTATAATTTTTTTTAATCTTGTGTTTACAATTTTCTAGTTTTTTGTCACTTCGGTACGTAATTTTGATTTCATTTTTATCAAAAGAAATAAACCTAAAATGAGAAGAGGACAAAATATTAGTGAAATATCTAAACTTGCAGTTTTGATTTCTGGGATAAATCTATTCCTAGGCTATTTTTGTCAAAAAAGAAAAAACAAGTAATGTACATATTTTAAACCTAAATGTATAAGCTACAAATGTACGAATATATTGGATATAGTTATTAAAATATTGGAAATGGAAAAAGGACAGTCCAAGTGACGTTCTTAGTTGTACAACTATATAGATCATTACCCTTTTTCTGCATGACTAGTTGCCCATATGTTTTTGTAACTGCCGATTACCTTCCCGAGCTGAGCCGGCGTTTCGAAGTTGTCTTCGTGCAGCGTAAGAGTTGTAAGTTCAGGGTCATAAATCCCCATTTTCTTCAGCTGTTTCAGGTCTCTGATGTTCACTATCTCTCTCGGCTTGAAGGTAGGGGTCTGTGGTGGGACGATAACACCATCATTTGAACTTATTATGCTCTGATTTGGGGTTGGGATCATGATTTTCTTATCAGGTGGCTTGATGATGCACTGATGTTTTGGGATAATCAACCCTTTCTTGGAACGGATGAGGAACTGTGTGAATTTCATAATGGAGTGTGGGTTTGAGATATGAGGAGATTATCAAATAAATACATCTTATATAGAAGAAAATGAAGAAGAGAGGGGTGCTTGTGTTGAGAAATTGTGTGTGTCTGTAGAAGTAGAAACAAACGAAAATGAGGGCATGGTTTCCAAATGAAGAAATGATAGGGTTTTGGTGTGGGAGGAGGTTGTGTAGGTGAGCCTAAGAGAGAGCCGATGAGAGTGGTGAACTGGAGTTTTCAGAGGGAGAGATACGAGACCAAAGACTTTTTTATGTGCGCGCTATCACTTATTTTGTTGTCCCCTAAAAAATGTTTTTTTTTCTACATGCCGATGGAATTTTTAGGAGATATTAATTAATGTAATATTAATAACTAATAACAAGTATCATATTGTATATATATATATATACCTATGATGAAATAAAATAAGACGTAGAGTTTGTATTATGGTGTTATGCTGACTGAAAATAACAAAGTAATATGTTTTAAACCAATGTTTTCAGGACCCGACCGGAGTTCGACCTAGTTGCCTTACGGGGTCAAAGGTCGGACCGGTCCGACCGGATTTAAGACCCGGATTACGTCATAAATTATATAAATATATATATAATGTAGAGATCACTTAGCATTTGATGTTTCAAGCGGTTCCTTCTTTTGATGTGGATTCTCTCAAAAAACACTCCAATAAAAAAAATATCTTACAAAAAGAACCACAAACTAATAAAGTAAATCCTGTTATGAATGTATCATTTATATGGTGACTCTCCACATACATAACTCATATCTCTTTAATTTCTTTTTATTAATGTATGTGCCTATATATAGAGAGAGGTATTTATACATGGTGTATATAGATTAATGAATAAGAATTCTCCATGTTCTATTCTCTACATGATTTTATAGTTTTGTTCTCATGTTTATATACTTATATATTGGTTGCTAATAGACCGTCGTTTTACAACACGTTATCAGCACGAGTCTCTCAAATCTGTCGCTCTCAACAGTTAAGACATCGCCATTGCCTTCTAAGGTGATATGTAATCAGGTAAGCAAATCGAATCCTTGGTTTAATCATGAACAAGTCCAACGAACTTTTATGTATTGGGTTGGATTGATTCTTGCGACAGTCTTGTAAATGGGTAAACGAGACTTACAGTTTGGGAAGAAATTAATGGTGCCGCTCTCTTCTGTTCTGACATAGTGTTTTATTAAAATTTTGATTTTGATTAGTCAGATTATTGAAATTAATAACTCGATCCAAATTTACAAACATAACTTATCTAAATTTATTTTTCTGTGCGTCTAGGCATGTGAACACATCCTTTAATAAAAAAAACATTTATTTTATAGATTACTTCATATTCCTCGTATCAATTAGCAGTTGATTAAAATATCATTTTCTTGTATAGATGTCCATGCCAAACTGAAAAAGTATTGAATTCAATTGTTATCCATGTACTGTGGACATACTACCAATTTTTATGTGATATATTAGTTTTAGATTATGATCTAAAACAACAGATTAATCTTTTATTTGGTTGATTTTATAATATTAATATATTTGGTTGATTTTATTTCTGTTAAATACCTTCTTTACAAAACCCCGCAACCATTGATCGAGGGTCACCGCTATTTGGAATTTTGATTTGCATTGAGTTCTCTCTTGCCATTGTAACCCTTGGTCCGACTCCGTATCACCCACATATAGTTGCCACGTAACCAAGTTTACGAAGCTAGCGATTTCTTTACAAAACCAGGTAAATTAAACTATTCCTATAAATCTATGTGAATCATATTTGATTGTTTATAATATTTGACTGTAATGTTTTGAGTTTCCAACGATTTGATATTGGGTATCTGCGGATGGGTTATGGCAAGGTTAAAAAACCCTAATACCGGGTAGATGACTTCAGTGTGTTATTCTCATCTCTAAGCCACTAGTATTTTTATAAAACTATATACATATTTGATTCAGTGAAAATTCCATATTTTATTAACTAATATAAATCAACTTTACGTCGAGATTGGTTATGGCATTAGTAGTGGTTGTAAATTCTATGGGAACTAAAACCAAATGATATCCATAAAACTTACTACTAAAATTATGTATTAATAAATTATAAATTTTGGATAAAATAGTGAGTTTTAGAATAAGCAAGTGAAATAGGTTGGAGTTATCCATTGGTATACACTACATGAGTTGATATAGACTTATAATTATAATTGATTGTGCGAAATAATCTAATTAATATTAAACAATCATATCTATTATCATATATTATGTTATGTGATACGTATGCTATGCTACGAATGTTATCATATATTAAGTATATTGATGATGATTGACTGATATTACTAATAGTATGTCAAAATTAAGGCATATATATTATTTGTGAAGAATGTTAATTTGAATGTATTTGTTTATGATATATCCTTTAATATTGTTTTCGTGTGTTTGTAAATGATTAATTAACTCGTTTAATATTTTACTAAAATAAATATATGATTTAGTAAAGGTAGTGTGAATGTTGTGGTGCTATAAACCTAATACATTCAATGGTTAAATGGTTTATTGTGTACATGTCTTAGTATTAATAATATACATTCGCGTGCACACTACATTATTAGTATTAATTTGTAAATTGGTCTTTGAAAGATTCCATATCTTATCTACATATACTATTATTTGGATTTGCTTATTGAAGTTGATTTAATTTTCGGATTTGCTTAGTGAAGTTGATTTAGTTTAAGTGCTTTGTATGATCATATGTTATTAAAGATCACGAGGATTTAATAGTCGTGTATGTTTCAAATAAACTTATACAAATAGTTGTTTGTAAATGACAAAAAAAATATTATATCATAGAAGTTCATTATAATTCAATATGGTGACATGTTATAACATTATGCATATTTCTATGGTAAGGCTTGTATTTTATATGTATCATTTATTATTGTAGATATTATTGAGAGAACAACTAAACCAAAGATATTGTTTATTAATTATTATCAGTATCATGAAAACGTCATACTCCTCGCATCTCATTATAGAGTTCGTAAGATATAAGATTGATAAATCTTATACGACTCAACTACTTCTCAATTGATGGTAAGCAAAGAGAACATTATTTACAAGAAAAAATCGATTAAATTCTTTTCATTTGTTACACCGGAGACATATGCTCCTAAAGTAACAATATCATTATAAGAGTTATGAAAAAATGAAATGATTTTATGCTCATGTGACCGAGTAAATAATGAAAAGCTATGAAGCTTGTTTTGGTTCTACTCCATTCCCAAAAGTGAATGTGATTCTATATACATACGTATCATACGTTTGTATTATTTTAATAATGAGATGGACCACCAAAAATGGCAAACTAAGAATAATGAGATGGAACACAAAAGTGGCAAACTAAGGAGTGATTGCATAGCGTGATGGTTTGAACTTTGAAGTTATAATATATTCTCTCGTATCATACGTTTTGTATTACATACGAGCAAGTAATACACATACGATCATGAATCAGAAGTTTATGGATCATAATTATTTAATTAGTTTGCATGACCGGTTAGACCACACCGAGTCAATAATGATGTGAAACATAATGAAGAACTAGAAGATTCTTCAAGCTAATAATTAGCATGTAATGTTTTGCTCTTAAGTGAAATTTTATATTTTGCCAAATAAAGTAGGGTGTGAATCACTAAGTATTCTGGAATAATTAAAGGATATGTATATCCAAACATGATACCATTTAGTGTTTTTAAATCGATGCATCGACTAAATGGTTATCAAATCCACAACGTGAAGTTTGTGTTATATTGGCTTAACTAATGTGATAGATAGCATATTGTTCCAGATTGGTATATTTATTTTGGTAATAAAAGTGAATTCAATTCCCAAGTGATTAATGATTATTGGAAAAAGTGTTGAACTTTTTGGTATGTTTATACACGAAATTTTGTTGAAGACGATCACCAAACATCTACGATGGATTGCAAAGGTAACAATCATGAGACCAAAAGTTCATGTTTATACTTGAGTACATGTGATTTTGCAAGTAGTATCATTAATTCACATCATGTGGTAATAGTTTCTCCCCATTATAGTTAGTTTTTGGTCAGGAACCAAAGATGTCCCTTCTAAGATTTTGGTTGTGCAGTATATATTGAAATTGATCCACCACGACGCACAACGATGGGACCTTAAAAGGTGGTTGAGAATATATGATAATGAATAGAGCCTTTCACGGTATATTGATTTACAACTCAATTGAATGATATCCATCTCAATGGATTAATATTCTCAACATCAAGGGGAGATAAAAAGCAGTTGGAAAAGAAATGAGTTAGTATGAATTATCAGTGATCCTTAAAGCTAAAAGTGTGAACCAGAAGTTCAAAGGATAACTCAATTACAAAGATTAGCGAATTTATTACCAGACACATTCACTGACCTTAAAAAGGTGACTATATCACATATACCAACTGCTAATGCTCCAATTAAGATGATTATCCCAGAAGGACAACCACATGTTTATAATGAGTCTATTGCACGTCTGAATCGTGGTAGACTAGTCGATTCCAATAATAAAGTTCCTCAAAAGTTGGAGCAACTAATTAAGATGGTCAAGTCGAGGTTATATTAAAAAAGGTCTCCTGAAGAGACATTAGACATGATGGTTCCAGAAGAACCTCAGGTACCTGAAATTAAAGAGATCTCGTTAATTTGTATCATGTCTAAATATATATGGAATCGAATAAAAATCGACGTCAATAGCGCTTGAAATGATAAAATGATAAGGATCAAGATTTAATATCTACCTATGAATGAATATTAAGAAATGATTGGCCAAAATGGAAAGACGCAAATAAGAAAAAGCTGAATTCTCTAATGACATGGAAAGTATCTGGACCAACAGTACATACAACTGAAGTTGTAAAATATGTTGGATATAAATGGGCCTTTTATGCGAATTATGTGAAAATCAAATTGAGTGATGTAAGGAAAAATTGGTGGCACAATAATTTTCGCAAAGACATATGATTGATTATGAGGAGACGTATTCTCCAGTGGTGGATGCATTGACTTTCCAATATTTTATTAGTCTGGTAATATAAAGAGAGAGAATTGATATTCGTCTTATGAATGTTATTTATCATTTGATACTGAGAGTTTACATGAAAGTCCCGAAGGATTAAATTATGTTGGTCATGTAAAGTAAGTTCTCGAGAACAATGTGATCATTGTATACATATTCGGATTTTGAATAAGTTATGATTTTTTACATGTTGGATATAATTGAAACTCCTGATGAGTTTCTAAAGCAATTGGGTGCTTAAAAGGTTAATTGAAACATCTTAACGATGTAATACTTGTGCACCAAGAAACGTACATAGAAACTTGTACCCAGTGATTGTGATATCTTAATAAATAGTGTACACGCATGGTACAATATGGATTTTGAAGATAAAAGCAAGTGTTCATGACACTTTTGCATATGATATAGATATCTATGTGTTATATGGGTAAGTTTATGTAGCAAAACTCATGAAGAGTGAATGCACATGTATATTTGGATAAGATGGGCAGAATTCACTCATGGATTGATAATGCCATAAGCGTTGATACAAAAACCTCAAGAACGTACTATATGAAGTTGACAAAATACGTATGAGCTAAAATAGTTGGGTCGAGTGTTGTACAACTCGAGATATTCGCATAAAGAGGGATATAAGTTTGATTAAATTAGCCATATTCTATGAACATTCTACTTTTAAAAGTTCACTATAATTGCAATTTACAGTAATGATGTCTAGGCATCATCGAGAGAAATTGTCGAGCTTTTATAGGGAGAATTTTTTAATGACCTTGGCACGGTCTAATTATTACTCGAACTGCAGTTCGAGTATATATGTAATTATATTTTACTAATCCCTCAAGTACATCTAGAAGATGATGTTTGGATATTTTAGTATGGACATAATTGAACCTTAAAGTATGTTAAAGGTTGTTAAGTCATTTTTTATAAGAAATGACTATTATCATCTCCTACCAAAGTAGGAATTCTCATTCCAAAAGTACCATGGCTAAAGTACAATTGTGCATTAATATTTCTTTCTATCTATGCATAATATATTTTTCTTATTTGAATTTATCAACATGATTTAGCACATGTCTAATGAGGAGACATTTGAATGGTAAATCAGATATGTCGATACCCTAAAGGTAAGAATGATATGTGTTTATATTTTACTAACCTATGAAAACTAGTTTCGTTAGTCTTGTAGATGTAAAGAATGTAACACAACATAGTAGTGGATCTTATGGTATTTGTTTGCAAGAGGAAGCACTAGAAGTCTCACAAGAAGATTTTGCAACATTACTCAATATAAAGTATTGCACTTCAAGGCATCAAACAACAAATTATTCTACAAAAGTTTTGAGTAACATTCGAGGAAGATAGACACATGTTGATGTTACTTAAAGGATACATATTATAATGAGGGGGAGATTTGTTCAAGTTGCACCCTTAACTAAGTTTTGTCCCACTGGGTTTTCTTAGTAAGGTTTTTAACGAGGCAACATACCTGATCCAGAAGTATCAGAATAAGAAAATACGCGCTGCACTCTTTTTCCCTTAGCTGAGGTTTTGTCCCACTGGGTTTTCCTAGCAAGGTTTTTAACGAGGCAGCATCACCAAGCGTATTAAAGGTATGTGGATAGTCAAGGGGGAGTGTTATGAATGTATCATTTATATGGTGACTCTCCACATACATAACTCCTATCTCTTTAATTTCTTTTTATTAATGTATGTGCCTATATATATAGAGAGAGGCATTTGTATATGGTGTATATAGATTAATGAATAAGAATTCTCCATGTTCTATTCTCTACATGATTTTATAGTTTTGTTCTCATGTTTATATACTTATATATTGGTTGCTAATAGACCGTTGTTTTACAACAAATCCAATAAATAAACAAAGTAAAAAAATAAAACAAACAAGTAATCTTTATAATTTTTTTTAATCTTGTTTATAATTTTCTAATTTTTTGTCACTTTGGTACGTAATTTTGATTTCATTTTTATCAAAAGAAATAAACCTAAAATGAGATAAATCTATTCTTAGGATATTTTTGTCAAGAAAACAAGTAATGTACATATTTTAAACCTAAATGTACAAGCTACAAATGTATGAATATATTGGATACAGTTATTAAAATATTGGAAAATGGAAAAAGGACAGTTCAAGTGAGTTTATCTTATCCGAACAGCTTACCGCTGCAACTTTTCATCTACCGGAATTTTCGTTTCCATCGACCGGAAAACCTTCATTTCATCTCATCTTCACCTACATAGATCCACCCCTGACATATACGAGATCATTTAGGGCATTTTTTAATTAAAAAAACAGCCCGACCTTAACTAGACGAACCGCCGGCCCGACCTCCCGGATCCTGGCCTGACCTCCGTGTCGATGTTGAAACGGATTAAATGTAAGAACCGGCATGGTGATGCTTCTAGCTCCGGCCTGATTTGTAACTTTGGCCATTAGTTGTAAATCGTATTGGGTGGTAGGGGTGTGCAAAAAAACCGAATTAACCGAACCATAACCGAATTAACCGAAAAAACCGAACCAAATAAAAAACATGTGGGTTGGTTAATGGTTTTTTTGAAAACCGAAAGTAGCGGGTCGGTTATGGTTATCATTTTTTCCATATCCACAATAACCGAACCAAACCAACATGTAATAATTTTTTGTAGGATTTAGAACATTTCACCATATTTTTAATATTTGATGTTGTTTATTGAAGAATTTTAGTATTTATTGGTTTTTCATATCGTTTTGTGGTTTTGGTTGGATGTTTATTTGAATTTATGG
The DNA here is from genome assembly GCA_030545235.1 of Helianthus tuberosus. Taxonomy (NCBI): domain Eukaryota; kingdom Viridiplantae; phylum Streptophyta; class Magnoliopsida; order Asterales; family Asteraceae; genus Helianthus; species Helianthus tuberosus. The sequence goes on along the minus strand of CM060445.1, from coordinate 131,178,485 downwards.
AATGTATCATATCACTTTATTTCAATATTCGATAATAATTGGTATTAATATTATAGATTATATGTATTTTTTATACTATGTAATATACTAATATATACAAATATGCAATGACAATTTATTTCATGTTTAAAAAATTAAGCTATTTTTAGCTAAGCTAAATAAACGGTTAACCACCCATAACGGACCCGCTAAAACCATCAAAACCGAATAACCATTACCATAACCAGTCGATTATGGTTATCCATTAACCGACATCGCGGTTATGGTTATGGTTTGATCCATTTCCGAAAAACAATTAAACTTATGAGTAACAAACAGTTAAAAATAAATCAATTTATTAATGGCCTTTATATTGTTACAATTCAGTTCAATTAAAACAGTCCAAAAAGGTCCAAAAATCTGTCGCACAGTTTAGGGTTCCAAGCAGGAAACCGTACAGTCCAAAATACTAAACTGCACAGTCCAAAGGCCGCACAGTTCAAAATTTCAGTCGTACACTTCAATGATGAACCCGCACAATTGAAGAGGATCAATGTCCGGCCGCATACTTGAAACGAAGGTCCAATTTATTGATGTCGCACACTCCAGGAAGTTCAGGATAGGTCGCACAGTCCAAATTTGAACCCGTACACTTCAATAGAGTCAAACAAGGTCGCACAGTTGGAATAGGTGAACCCGTACACTTGAATAAGTTCAAATAGGTCGCACAGTTTAAATAACTGAACCCGCACACTATCAAAAAGTCCAAGTCAATCCGCACAGTCCAAGATCCAAATATGAAGGTCGCACACTTGCTTTGTTGTCGCACACCTTTAATTGGACAGCACAGTCTTAAAACTTGGGCTGCACAGTCGTTTATTTGGGCCCGTACACTCTCTAATGGCCCAATCAATGATTCCAACACAGTTTTTTTTTTTTTTTTTTTAAAGTAAACTTCATTAACAAAACGCAACCAACCCAAAACAGGCCGGCCCAACCGAGACTACAACGAAATTACATATTTACAAAAGAAACCCAGTCTTTCCACTCTATACCTTTGTGTTTCGATCTATGAGAAAACCATAAAAAACCTAAAGCTTTAACCTCACTTATGATGTTATCGATCCTGATCGGCGAATTAGAGAACAGAAACTTATTCCTAGAACGCCAAAGACACCAACAGGCGGTAATGATGATACCTTGCACCGCCTCTTTCTTCCTTTCCGAACCACTTAAAACCGTATGGTATTCTAGAAGGTCTCTGGTCGAAAACGCAAAAATACTAGGAATTTTACACCACGAACTGATTCCGTTCCAAACCGTCGAAGCAATGAAACAAGAAGTAAAGACGTGCTCCGTGCTCTCATCCTCGGACCTGCATAACGGACACAAAGAGTCTTCTATGTTGATTCCAACACAGTTTACTGCCCGCACACTCGATTTGGTTGTCTCATACACTTGTAAATGGAAACTAAATCACACTAATTTTCAAACCAAATCTCCGAAAAATCCGGAAATTCAATTTTTCCAGATCTTGTTCGATGATTTTCTTCAACCAAACTTTCTGAAAAACCTGCAAACACAATTAGTCTTGCACAAAAACAGATCAAATCCCAGTTTTAATAAAAAATCTTTATAAATTTTATGATAACCTTTGAACAAAAAACCCAGAATTTTTTAATGTTAAAAACAGTTATTGAGTAGAAAATTCCGAATTATGATTTTGGTTTCAACTTTCTGTTGTTCAATTGTCCAAAATCTAATGTCAAAAACCTTGTTTCGATTTAATGTTGTATCAGAAACAAGCTGGGATTTCTCGATGCAGTATGATCAGTTTGTCAAAGTACACACGTCAGTTTTTCAAGAAGAAAAACCTGCACAATATGCTTTAATACAAGAGAAATCAGTTGAGTAAAAATATATGTATTGAACAGTTTCAATCAAAACAGAAAACCAAACCTTTTCTAGTTATCTTCGAGTCTTCGAACAACAGCAAACACACGTCCAATCTTCAAGATATCCGATCCAACCGAGCCTTCGTGAGACTACTAAGGCTCTGATACCAAAATTGTAAGTCCAGAAACACTTAACAATCGGATATCACGACACCAAACAAGTAGCGGAAATATGAGAATGATGTAGAAGATTGAAAGAGAATTGTATTGATTCAAAGAACAAGAGCACACGATCACAGTACTCAAGTCGCACAAAACACAAAGAGTTATGACTAGAATCAACAACCTAAACGTGATAAGGAACACCTATTTATAGATACATAGGATGCCCTAATACATTGGGCTAAGCCCATACCCGTTCGACCATTAAACCACCAAACAAGCCCACTATTCTAATTGAACCCAAACAAAACAAGTAACCCAAGACAAACGTAAACCTAAACTAGTTTATGCCCTTACATGAATGGAGGATGTGAAAAAGTTACTGTAATTACTATTACTATTATTTCGTAAATTTTCTATAAATATTTTATATATAAATATAAGTTTCACACTTAGATTGTCAGACGAAACGAGTACATATAACTTAGGTATCCATAATACATGAAACTTGACTACAACAACAGATTTGCAAGAAAAATGAAATGCAATAGTTATTGGTTATTATGCCTTGATTGTGACACAACACAAGCATAAACCAGATGGCTTAATCTTTGAAGTCTGCCATTCTGAGCCAGTAGTTGCATTTGGGTCATACATTAATGTGTTAGCTCCTCCTTGTTCTTCTTCAAGTGAGAAAAGCAACAACTTATCTTCGATAATTCCAAACCGAAACCCAACCCTCGAGCTTCCAGTAACCGGGACCCCCACCATTTTCCATGAGCCGTCTTCGGGGTTAAAAATAGCGAGTTTTCGTTGGTTCTTCCATTCCATACAAAATAGCTTTTTTCCAACTACAGCATGAGCGGTCACCATCACACAGCCGTTTTTCATTTCGCACCATGACTGCTCTATCGGGTTGTACACGTCAACAAACCTAGTTCAAAACATATTCAAACAATTATTACTTTGTTGTTTGACTGTGTTTTGGTTGTATGATAACAAGGTGGTTTGATAGATTCTGACTATTTAAAACCAATTTTAGCTGAATTTAAGGATAACAGTAACCCGTTTTGAACAGAACCCTCAACTATCACTACCAAACCCGCCCGTTTAATGCCTCTACACTTTAACGGTCGTCTCTTATGAAATACAAGTGATGAGATAAACAAACCTTGAGTTTCCAATGGTGAAACTTGACCGCCCGCCCATAACGTAGAGTTTACCCTCGAACCCGCATGCAAAACAACCCCAACGTGGGCGGCGAAGCGATTCGATTAATGTCCACTTGTCGGTTTCTGGATTATACACCTCAGCACATGAGAGAGAATCTCCATCCACCCCATAACCACCAACTGCATAAACCATACCATTTACTTCTGCACATGCAAAATCATATCGAGGCACGTTCATGTTGGAAAGCTTGCTCCAGCTGCAATCACAGATTTAGGAGGTCATATGCATTACAAACAGACTTTGAGCGAATTTCAACCAGTCCCACATTTGACCCGTTTGAGATAAAACACAACCCAAATCGAACCATTCATAAATATACGATACGAGCCACAATTACTAACAAGATAGATAATCGAGTAAAATGTCATTTTTGTCCTTGATGTTTGGCCAGTTTGCGACTTTCGCCCAAATGTTTGTTTTTCCGCATCTGAATCTAAAAGGTTTGAAATCTTGTCATTTTCATCTGACTCGTAACTCGTTAACTCCATTTTTTCTCTGTTAAGTCAGGGGTATTATCGTCTTTTTAGACATTTTTTATTAAACAAAAACACTATAAGAAATAAAGATCCACCTTTGTTAACTTTATTTCTTATAGTGTTTTTAGTTTAATTAAAAAAAATGTCTAAAAAGACGGTAATACCCCTAACTTAACGGAGAAAAATGGATGGAGTTAACGAATCGGATGAAAATGGCAAGATTTCAAACCTTTTGGATCCAGATGCGAAAAAACAAACCTTTGGACGAAAGTCGCAAAAATGGTCAAACCTCAGGGACGAAAATGGCATTTTACTCTAAATAATCGAACAAACCTGTTAAGACAAGAGTCATATTGGTACACATCTGAAGAAACCGAACCAACACCAGCAACCATCGAATACCCAGCCATAACAATAAGCTTCCCATTAACAACCACAACCCCAAAGCCCGCTATCACGGGGCCTGGCATCCGAGGTAAGACTGCCTGTTTATTTCCAAAACAATCCAAGACCTCCCAGTGGGTCCCATCTCCGTTAGTATCCATACTCAAAACATAAATCCATTCTTCAACTAAACCAGAAAGTCTCCTAACAATAATAAACTCCTTGCTTTTAATAAAAGACCTCCATCTCCTTGACACAGTTCCCATTGTTGGAAAGTATGTTCTTGGGACAAGGGCAAGACAGTACTTTGCTACATCGTCGGGCAGCCCGGGTAAGATCGGGCAGTCAAAGTCATCGCCAACTGAATGTAAACAAGCATTGGTCTTCTGGACAGATTTGGAGATGTGCATACTTTGGTTTGTGACGCTAATCTCTCCACTTACAGATACAGGCATGTTAAAGTGCTAAAGGCTAAAGTCTTTAGAGTTGATCAGTTTGTTCTTCTTAATTAGAAGAAATGAATGTCAAAGAAATTGAAAATTTAAGATTTCTATTACAAAACTTCATGATACCCTTCGCTTATGGATATCTTACGGGTCCAAGAAGTTGCAGTACTGATCACTTGAGTATTAAAAGCGGTTGATTTTTTGAGTCTAGTCGAATCTGGTTTAAAATCCATGCCAGTTGTCCTATTTCTGGAGTAATAACTTGTATTTGTTTCACCACTAAAAACACAAATTTCTAAAGTTTCTGACTTGCTTCTAACCTTATGCAGTGAGTGATCTACACATATTAAGTAAAACCATGAATTAAAAATCACAAAACAAAAAAGAAAGAAAGATATGAACATTGCACGAGCCAAAATGGGCAATATTGGTACGAGTGGAGTCGGGTTGGGTTGACCCAGAAGACTTTTTGTCCGTTTTTCGAATAATAGCTAGTGCCACATTATTGCAAAATTATAACTCCAATGATAATCAAAACATTTAATAAAATGACTTACGAAGTTTAAGCATCGATATTAGACCATGGCTGACTGTCAACCCAATGGTGCCACAATTTGACCCGTTACCTTTCAACCTTTTTTCTTAAGTTAACCCATTTGTGTCATTTCCTAACAAGCTAGTTTTTAGCTTCGCCCATTTGACTCCTTAGACCATTATCCGGGTACATATTTGATGATGACGGTTGTATCGATTTTTTAACAGGGGTTATCAACTTTTACTCGAAAAAAAGAGTATCAAATTTGAATATAAGAAAATTTTTTGTTTGACCACAAGAGTCAAAGTATACATAGAAGAAGAAATGGAACAATAAGAAATAGATTATACCAGTCAAGGCCATAGAAATTGGCTTAACCCCCCTGTAACTTCCATTTTATCTAGATGTGTACAACCACCTACAATGAAACAAAAAAGTTGGTTAATTGGTGCTATTTGTAGGATGGTATCAATACCATAAGGTAAGTAATTATGCCAATAATTATCATATTCCTTCGTTAATTATGTGACATGATTAATCAATGATATTAGTATATAGCAATTACTCCCTAAATAAAGTGCAAAATTTCACACATGATTCTTGTTATTTGCTACAAGCTCTATAACAATACTAAACTTATAAAAGTCTAAAACGTTAAGACTATCAAACACAAGCCACCTACCTTACCAAGCACCCAATAATGCATGAATAATTAAATACAAAAGGGAACTATGTATCCACTAATCTTGCATTACAGCTCAACAATCGGACTGGATGTCGGATGATTATGTAAATATTATAAAAAATAAATCACAAAGTTTTATACAACAAAACAAATGAGAGGAAAAAAGGGGGATACTACTATATCACTCCTTCTAGACCTGAATAACAATTCAAAACGGTAAATCTACAGCAACCCTTAACTTAGGCCTTTTTTCCTCATACTAGAAATACTTATCTTCGTCAAATGAAAAATATAAACAAGTTTAACCATAACTTAGGTGATTATCAACCATTTATCTTCTAAAAAAGACATACATTTGACTTAGGGGTGTGAAAAAACCGAATTGACTGATTAAACTGAACCAAATAAAAAACCGGTAGGAGTCTCTCCGAAAACCGAAAGTAGCGGGTCGGTTATGGTTATCAATGTTTCCATACCCACCATTACCGAACCGATCCGGCGTGTAATAAAATCTTTGTCGGAGTTAGGACTTTTTACCATTTTTTAACATTTGATGTTTTTGGTTGAACGTTTTTGGTAGTTATGGGTTATTTCATATCGTTTGAGTTGAATTTTCTATGAATTTATGAAATATATCATGTCACTTTGTTTGAATATTCAGTAATAACATTATAGATTATATGTATTTTTAATACTATATAATAACAATATGTTCCATGTTAAAAAAGTTGAGCTATTTTTAGCTAGGCATAAATTAACGGTTAACCATCCATAACCGACCCGCCATAACCTTCAAAATCAATTAACCAAAACCACCATAACCAATCGGTATGGTTATGGTTATCCATTAACCGACATCGCGGTTATAGTTAAACCAGGGGGTGTGGTGTACTGCCCATGGCCAACTTAGCAAGTTTGGCGCCCTATAGCGCTCCTCCTCCATTTCCCGGCCGCCAAATGGGGCGCTATGGGCGTGAAAGAGGAGAGAGAGAGTAACAACCAATCAGATTTCTTTTTTTTATTTTTTTCTTTTTCTTATATATAGTAAATGGGGGCTTTAAAATGCTTTATTCAACACCGTGCAAATTAACAATAACGCCCCTCGATTATGTATCGCCTACATGGCGTGATAAGGAGCTTTATACCACACCACCCAGTCTTATGGTTATAGGAGAAAACCTACCCAAACCGACACACACCCCTAATTTGACTAATGGATCTTAATTATCAGTCATTTGACAACAAAAGTCAAAACAAATTCCTACCTTCAATAAATATAATATTTACTGCATATAGAAGCCCAAAACCAAACAATTAGGATTTTTATTGACAACAAAATTCAAAAAAAAGAAAAGAAAAAAAAAACTAAGATCACATTCGACAAAAGCTATTCAAAAGGAATTGCATCCACAAATAAGCACACATCCAACTAACAGATCTTATGCAGATATATAAGAAAATATATCAAGAATTAGAACTGATTCAATGGCAAAAAGAAATCACAACCAATGGTAAACAACTAAAAACCAAAGCATGTATTTTTTTTTTTTTTTCTAAAAAACAAGAAATTGTTACCTGAACAAGATGAGAACTTGAGGGGATTGTGTGTTTGTTGTGATAGGAGTGAATATTAAGATGAAGATGATATGGGTATGAATATATAATAACATTTTGAGAGAATCAGACCCACGTCAGTAGTGTCGGGTTTGAAGATTGAGACGAGATTTGGATAGTGACAGTGACTCGAATTTTGTGCCGCTTTTAATAATATGGCCAATTTTTTTTTTAAATATTATAATTTTTATATATATATAAGGTCAAACAAATATGGCCAATTAAATATAAAATAAGTAATGTCATTTTTTTTATTTCCGACTATGCGAAGGAGGTTTAAGATTTTACGATTTAATTCACGAACATTTGGGTGGAGGATTGAGTTTAATTCGCAAAGTTATTGAAGTTAAATTGTTGTTTTTTTAGAGGTCAAGAGTTCGAGCTCCGTCGTAAACGGATTTGATGTAATTAAAGTTGCTAAAAAAATTAAAAAAAAATAGCGAATGTTTTATAATGGTTAATGAATAGGTTGTTTTATCGCTCATGGCTTTATAATCTGGTGGCATCTTAGGGGTGTGATAAGGCTTTGGGACCAATGGGTTCTGAGTTTGATTCCCACAAGAGGGTAGCCTAGTGGAGATGGATATGATCAGGTGGTTCTGATGATACTCCAGTGGTTCGTTAGTGATCCAAATTTGCCGTTAAAAAAATTGGTTGTTTTATCTTTTATTACAGGTTGTTTTATCAGTTTATGTGTTACATAGCTGAATTGGTGTCAAGGACTAGATGGACTTTATAATTAATCTTTGAATTTTTGTTTAAAATCAGATAAAATATAAATACTATTTAGAGTAAGCTGCCATTTTGGTCTATGAGGTTTGGCCAGTTTTACCACTTTACAGGGCCGGCTAAGCCCATGTGCAGAGTGGGCCTGTGCACAGGGCCCAAACCAGCATGGGGCCCAAAAATTTCTGTATGTTCTTATATAGGCCCATGGTTTTAATGAATTGAAATAGGCCCAAATACAAACAATAAGGCCCTGATGATTGAAAATTCACGCACAGGAGGGAGAGACGAGGGAAAGTGGGATTTGGGGAAAAAAAAAGACGCAGACGCTGATCAGTATTGCACGCACAGGAGACAAAAGGTCGACGCTGATCAGTTCCTAATTCCTGATCAGTATTGCACGCACAGGAGACAAGGATTTCGGAATCGGAGTATATCAGACGCAAATCGTAATTATCATCAGTCTGAGGTATGTTGATATCAGGCCCTGATTTCATATGTCGGGTTCGAGTCACGTTTTTATCTTTTTTGTGATTTTTATTTGTTTCTTTTTTTATTTCAAACCTGTTTAAACTTCAAACACACATAGGGTAATTCAAGTACAAACTTGCTTAGCCATACCAGTAGTAAATAAAGCTGCAATAAGTTCTAATTTGTGTGAAATTTTGATTTTATTTCCTTGTCAGTTGTGTAATTAAGTTATGTGTTTCAAAACCATTTGGGCATTGTTTTTTTGTTGAAAAGATGTTTATGTAATCTTTTATTTTGGCATTATTTATTTGCTTATTTTGGCATTATTTATTTGCTTATGTCGGTTCAAGTTGTTAGATCCTGTAAAACGTTTGTATTGCTGTGAATCTCATATGCTTATTGAGTACCCACTGGCTAAGCAAATCAAGAAGATACTTGCTTCTTTTCGTTCTATTATAATTTTAGTTAAATTATAAGTATGGGGATAAGAAGCCTACTATGAATGCTCATAGATGTAAATAAGCAGGACCGCTAGGGATATTAGGAAGGTTGGGTTGATGGTGGGCTGGTGGCTATTTAGGGGAATCCCTTATCATAAAGGATAAAGGTGCCTGTGAATGATGTAGGTTTTGTTAGTGTTTTTGGTTAATTTAATGTATGTGCTAAGTTGAATGAATACACACTATCCCAACTTGTTTCAGCAAAACAAAGATACAAACTTAAAGGAAGCGAGTAAAAACAAAACATAACAACCATACGGATTTGCTTATTATGTTTTGAACTTTACCTGACCCGAACCGTTGAGCCGACCCGAAATTTTTTATGTCCGGTCTATGAAATTGAAGCATCTAAAAATAGTGAACCCACTGGAAAAAAATTCTGGATCCGCCACTGTTTATATTATATGAATATTTGCGAATAGGGCCCAAATTTTTTATCTCGAACAGGGCCAAAAAATTTTTTGTGATTTTCGGAGACGGCCCTGCCACTTTAGTCCAAATCTCAAACCTTTTGCATCTGGGTCCTTGTTGTTTCAGTTTTATTGTCATTTTGGTCCAAACGTGAAATTATGTCATATTTGTGTTATAAAATCTTGCTATTTTTTCCTTTTCATCTAGGGCAAAATGATCATTTTACTACAAAATGGCAGTTTACTCTTATTTTATTAATATATACATACACACATTCACTTACTCTCTCTCACGCACACTATCTCTCTCTCTCAGTACTCTTCCACCACCATCACCATCAGTCTACCACCAATAAAACCAACCTGCAACCACCACCTGCCGCCCCTTCTTCAAACCGCCGCCGCCTGCAACCACCACCTGTCACCTTCCTTCGTTCTCCCATAACCACAAAAATTCTCAAAACCTAGAGAGAAAAACACCTCAAAACCCCCAATCTAGAGAGAGAAACACCTCAAAAACCACTAGGGATATCCACAATATCCCAGGTATTGTTTTTATATAGAGCAGACAATTCATCATTCATAGCATCAATCCACCTTTTATCCTTAAGAGCTTCTTTATAAGTGTGTGGTTCAATAACTTTATTGATATTGGTAGCAAGACATATATTTTCACTAGGTAAGTTGGAATAATTAACAACTTTATCATAACTATATTTAGCATTCCCAACAATAAAGTCATCAAATCTTTTAGGAGCAGAGGCAGATCTAGTAGATCTTCTAATGTTTTGAGTACCCTCAGGAAGGTTTGACTCATCATGAGTACTACTAGACTCAGCCCTCACAGGTTCAGTTGTAACACCTATGGACTCATTGTTCTCAGACACATCATCAATGCCTAATGATTGTTGAGTATCACTATCAATAGTTGACTCAACTGTATCACTGTGTTGCTGAGTCACAGTAGTTGAGTCAGTGGCACCCTTCTCTTCATCATTGGGATTTGTATCACTTGAAGGTTCAAGGTTGTCAAAAAAGTTTAGTTGGTTTAAAAAGTTTGTATTAATTTGATCAGGAGAGCCATTTTTAAAAGGGAACACAGTTTCATGAAAACTGACATCTCTGGAAAAAATGAATTTTCTTTGGTCCAAACTACAGACCTTATACCCCTTCTTAAAGTTAGAATATCCCATAAAAACGCATTTTTCAGCTCGTTCCTCAAATTTATCAGAATTGTCTAAAATAGTGAAGAAACAAAGGCAACCAAACACTTTCAAGTGATCAAGAGAAGGTTTAAAACCAAATAGCATTTCATAAGGAGAACAACCATGCAGCACAAAGGAAGGAAGCCTGTTAATTAAGTAGGAAGCAGTAAGAACACATTCAGAACAATATTCAAGAGGGATTTTAGACTGAAATAATAAAGTTCTTGCAACATTTTAACAAGTGTCTATGTTTTCTCTCTACAACCCCATTTTGTTGTGGGGTATAAGTGCATGAGGTTTGATGAATGATTCCTTTAGTTTTAACAAAAGCTGTCATTTGAGAGTTAATGAATTCTGACCCATTATCACTTCGAAGCACTTTGATATCAACCTCAAATTGGGTTTTGACTAAATTGTAAAAACTTTGTATATTTTCAAAAACTTCGGATTTAGATTTCATTAAGTACACCCATACAGATCTGGTAAAATCATCAACAACAGTGAGAAAATATTTGTACCCATCTATGCTTGTGACTTTGTAGGGACCCCAAACATCTAAGTGTACTAGATCCCCTACTTTAGTTGACATGTGGTCACTTAGAGGAAATGGTGCCCTATGTTGTTTGGCCCTATGACAAATGTCACAAGGATTGGTATCATTAGGCTCGGTTTTAATTTGTAAAACTTTTAACACTTGTTCAGCTGGGTGACCTAGCCTTGAGTGCCAGAGCTTTATGCTTTCAGTTTTACTTAAGCAAGAAAAATTAGTGCCTAGAGGGTTACCACAAAAGTACAAACCCTCAGTTTGTCTACCAGTCCCCAGGGTTTTCTTGGTGCATGAATCCTGAATGTAGCAAGTATTCTCATCAAATATGACTCTAAGCTTATTATCTTTAGCTAACTTATAGACAGAGATGAGATTCACATAATATTCAGGTACAACAAAAACATCCTTTAGAATCACAGAATCAGATAGCTTAAAACATCCAATTTTAGTGACTTTAGCATCTGTTCCATTAGGGTGCTTAATGGTTATATTATATTCAGAGACATCAATCAAATTGAACATATTTTTACTGGACATGACCATATGCTGGTTTGCACCAGAGTCTATGATCCAGTTTAGATTCTGTGCAGAGGAGTCCATGGAGTTAAAACAGAAAAGGTTTTTGAAATTTCCTAGATTAGAGAAGGAATTAAAGCATTTACCTCCCACATTGGACTTATAAGAATCTTCAGTTTTATTTTCATTCAGCAGCCCTAGCAACTTAGAAAACTGATCAGCAGACATGGTATTTAAGGAACTACCACCTTTATCACCCACAGAGTTATTCACAGAAGGACTATTCCCATTACTAACAGAATTATTTGACTTAGACCACTGACTATTTGGTTTTTGTCTATAGTTGGAAGGATAGCCATGTAGCTCAAAGCATTTTTCAATAGTATGCCCAACTTTATTGCAATGAGTACATTTAAGATTAGGATTAGGACTTTTGTTAAACTTTTTTCTGTCATTAAAATTGTTTGACTTAGCAGCAAAACCAACATTAGGAATTTTAGACCCACTATTTGATCCTCTATGAGATTCTTCTCTGTAGATAATAGAGAAGGCAGTTTTGATAGTTGGTAGAGGATCCCTAGTCAACAGATTAGTTCTAACATGTTGGTAAATGTCATCAAGGCCCATCAAGAACTGCATAAGTTTGATTAACTGATTAAATTCATTGAACTTAGATGACGCATTGCAAGTACAAGAGGGCAACTGTAAGATGGCATCAAATTGCTTCCACATAGTGTTTATTTTATGATAATACTCAAAGACACTAGAGCCATTTTGACTTACAGAATTGATTTTCTGATATAAGCTAAACACAACAAACCCATCAACTTTATCATAAGTGTCTTTTAAATCATCCCAGACTTCTGAAGCAAGTTTAGAATAGACTTGACCAACATATAGCTCATCAGAAACAGAGTTCAGAATCCAGGTTAAAACAATAGAATTACATCGATCCCATTGACTAGCAAGGACATCATTGTCTTTAGACTTGGTACATGTTCCATCAATAAAGCCTAATTTGTTTTTAGCCATAAGAGTAAGTTTCATAGCATTAGACCAAACCACATAGTTTTCAGTCCCTTTTAGTTTTATATTAACTATAGTGAGACCACTAGAGTCACTGGCATGAAGATATAACGGGTCACTAGCATCAAGTTTACTAATCAAGGTCACGGATAGCTCAGATTTATCACCCATTTAAAGTAAATAGCAGCACAGTTCAGAAACACAATTGTCAGAAGCAACAAGATAATATAGCACAGTGTGATGAACCAAAAACACACAGTCAGATAAAGCACAGAAACAAACACAGACCAGACACGGCGAAGCCTGGACAGAGGTCCGTTCAAAGGTTCATCACTCAAGGTGCCTCCGCAGATGGTAACCAGGAAGCCACAAAACAACAGACAGACAGCAAATGCAACAGAGTGTACCCTCTCTGTGTCCCAATCAAGCCGGTCTTGCCTAAAACCCGGTATCAAAATGCCTAGACACAGGACTCATTGATGCAAAACACAGTAAAAAAGAGAGAGAGAGAGAGAGAACGATCTCACAGTGGGTGCAAAATACTCCAGCGGACCAGTCTTGTAACCTTCACTTAGGGTTACAAGAACTTGATCAGAAAACCAAACACGGGTCCTGTTAGTTGGCCCTAAGAGAGACCAATGAGGACCTTCTTCAAGGAACCGAGTAGAACCAAAAAATTAGGGTTTCAATCCCACAAGAGCAGCACCGTTTCCAGAAAACAGAGCACCAGAACTGAATCACCAAACCCTAGAAATTGGGGTTTCAACCACAGCAGCAGCAAGAGAAGGGAAACACCACGATTGAAGTCGGCAGACTCAAAGGACTACCAGGACCTCAAGTTTACCGAAAAAAACCTTTATCCCCAAACCGGAAACCCTAGGTTGATTCATAGTGAATCAGACCTTCAAGAGATGCAGCGGAAGAACACCAGAGCACCGATTCAACCTCGGAGCTCTGATACCATGTCAGAACTCAAGAATCAAATAGTTTTATTATGAAAACTTAGCACCAAATACAATGTTGAACAAATCTGTCATCACAGATTAACAAGCAAACAAAAGAGCAAAAGGATCTCCAACAGGATGATCGATACAAGTAATAGACAAACCCTAGGCTCACAAATGTACATGTGAGGATAGGGAAACAAAGCAGTGAACAAAGAAAAATGATGAACAAGAAATGAGATGCTCGAATGAATAAGCCAAGGGACCAAGCTCCCTTTTATCCAGGCAAACCCTAAGCGACAACACAGGAGCCCAAGCCAGCAGCCCAAATAGACACTAACGGCTATAAGCCCAAGTCAGCAGCTCATCTTGATAATGTGACAACTGTCACTTTTCCGTACATTCCGTACAATAATTAGACAGTAATCTGTGTTTAAGAACTGTGCATGATATAGCTTACAAGATAAATGAATTTCTGATTACTATTATATACATACAATGGCATTTCATGTTGCAAGACTTTTATCATTACTACATGCAACACGATATAGTTCTAATAATGCACAGAACAGAATTGGCACCATTATCAGACAAACTAAAAGCACTGACGGGAGTTCAGTACTTAGACAGACATGATGATTAAGACATAAAATGAACCCCAGAACCAAGTGATACACTAGGATAGTGTGTAGGAAAGTAAGGACCATAAAACTGCTTCACTAGGTGATAGTTTAAGTGTCGGAAAGTGCCTAAAACCCACATAAAGTGCAGAATTCTGTATAAATCAACAAAAATCAGCTTTTTAACAAGCTAGTTTCATGCAAAAATATGACAAAATGGTCCTGAATGCTTTCCTAAGTGTTGGGAATTAAAAGTGTCACAAAAGGGTACATAAAGATCACTAAACGGTATAGTTTGACACTTTAATGAACCGGTATCTAACCGAACAACCGGACACTACCCGAAACACTAAAATTTTACTAGAAGCACTGTTTTATTAATTCTGAGCTAGTTATGATCCCCGAACACCCTAACACACTATATAACATATTATATGCATAACACTAAAACACTACTCTTGAAATCTAACTAGATCTCTTAATTTACTATCACAAACTAACCAAATACCCCCCCCCCTCATGTTCACGGCATCAAGGTGGCCCCACCACCATAATCTTATGAGATTTCTTTTGATTTCATAAGATCTTATGAAGATTGCTAGTAGATCTTGTATTGTACTAATGAAACATAATATCCTTTGGTTAAACTCTAAACATGAATATAAGTAAGATATGGAAGATCCTAGTCTCATTCTCTTTCACCCACTTAACTCTCTCCCTCTCCTCCTCCCCTACGACCGTGAGCCACCACCCACCAACCCACCATCTTCAATTCTTGTTCTACCAATCTAAGGTGCTACAAGGGTGTAAGAAGCAAGGATAAGAAGTCTAGAAGCAACGGAGATTGAAGGACCTCTCTCTAGTGCTTTTATCCACCTCACTTGTCACCTTCATCTTCTTAAACATCATCCCTAGCCTTGTGCTGGTGGTAAGACTCTTGTGATTTCATTTTACTTCATATTTTGATGGTTAAAAGATGATGAACATTGTTAATCATGAAGAACACTAAAGAACATAATCATGAATCTTTAACATAAGCTTATAAACATATGAATACTTGTTGATTTGTGTTTATTTGCTTCTTGATGATTGATTATTTGTGTTAGTGATGTTAGACATCATAAGAAACCTACTAGATTGTGATTAAACACATGATCTAGTAAGTTAAGGTGGTGTCTTGTGAGAAACCAAGATCATCATGCCTTATGTTTACATGAACTTGAAAAATAAAAGTTGTTTTCATGTGATGATGATTTAAACAAAATACAAGTCTTGTGAGTGGATGATTTCTAAAATAGTTTTCCAATGAAACCAAGCTAAATCACAAAGATTTACATGAACATTGTTTTAAAAGAACTAATCATGTTTCTAGTATTGAAACAAGTATAAGCATACATTGTTTACAAGAAAAATACAAAAGAATGATTTTTGGAAAAATCATCTAGTAAGTTGTAAACACCTAAAACCTTTAAGAATGAGATTTTTAAAGAAATGAACACACTTTAAAGGGTAACTAAGTCTACTAAAAACGCTACCAAGTTACTACAAGTTTTTATGAAAGTTCAAGTTCATGATTGTTATGTAGATAGCTTTGTTTTAACACTTGGTAAGTGTAGATTGATTGTTGATTGTTTGTGATGATTTTTGAAAAGAAAATGATATGCTTTGATAGCATGGACACCTCCATTTTTAGGGGAAACTATGGCAAAATTTTCTAAAACTATAAACACTTAGAAAAATATTTTCTAAACAAATACTTACAAGAGTGTTTTAAGTATGGTTTTCAATATAAACTTTGTCATAGATTTTGTTACAAAAATACAAGTATTGGAGGTTGGTTTTTATAAATAAAAATGGGTAAATATGTATTTAGAATATATATTTACATTAAGGACACATTGTGTGATTATTTGTATACTTTGTGCATTAGTTATATTATTTCAGGATTTAAAGTAATATAACTTAACAAAATACCAAGAATTGACAATCCAAAATATTACCAAAAATCACAAGGAATCGAATGTATAAGTTACACACATAATATTGTGAAACCGAACGATAGAACGTAACTTACAAGTATTCCGGAAAATACATTTATGAGCATGTTTTTGGTAAATATTATTTTGGATACGGAAGGAATAAAAATATGATTTTTGTAAATATTACCAAGCTATATCATATTTTCGACAAGGAGAACATATATTATTTTTGGAAGTAAAAATGTATTTTCTTAGAATATTTAGAAGATATATGATTTTTGGGAAAATATATATATATATATATATATATATATATTCTTGAAATACATTATTTTTGGACAAAATAAGTTCATATATATTTTCTAAGTGAGACTTGAAAATATATTGTTTTGGAAATATGTATTGGGAAATATATTGGCATATTTTATTTGGAATAATACACCGGAATACGACGCCAATACATGGCAAGATATACAAATACAAGAATGCGAATATACATGTATAAGATTCCCCCATCCTTGGGAAGGAAATACGAAAATAAATACTTGAGAAGTATTGTTAAAAAAAATATTGTTAAGCGATTATTCCAAAATTAAATATGATTTAAGGTTAAAATAATTATTATTTTAACAAGTAATTATAACTTGGAATAATATTGAGGACATAAAAGAAACGTAACTCAAAAACGTAAATAATAAGGCAAGGCACGGCCCGTTCGTCTAATAGACCCTAGTACATTGTAGGGAGTCGTGTTTGCTGACGAGACTTGAGTTACGAGTACCGAAGACGCAAAACTGTGAGTTCATAACCCCACCTTTTTACAGTTTTACATTTTTATAAATGTTTTCGAGGTGGAAAGACATGCACATTTTGTAGAAACATACAAAGTTTTCGATGAACAAAGATTGCATATATTTTTTTTGACAAGCACGTTTTGCAAGAACATACGAGGTTTTTGAAGGAACAAAAAACTATATATTTCTAAACCATGTTACAACACGTTTTAACTAACACAAAAGATTTATGATTTTCATTGAACTCAAATGGGTTACGAATGATTCATACTAAATATACCGGTTTTACAAAACAAATGCGTATTATCGAAATGTGAATGATTTTCATGACTAGGGATGGGATCGTCTAGTTATAATATTGGGACTGGGTTGGTCTGCGTTTGAAGAATGGGACACCCAGTGAGTTCATGTCCCCCTTTTCTCTTAACTGTTTTTGGTTTTATAACTCTCGGGGGTGGAATACATGTTACGAATGTTTAAACGGTATGAAATGAGTTAATTAGATCATGTGAGCATAGATTGAATTTGAAATGCCATTAATTCTTAATTAGGGACGAAGGTTAGATCTAACGGGTACGGCCGAACCCCACTCATGGTACTTGTGACCACTTGAGTGCTTCGGTGTCCCAGTCGAGGTGAATCGACAATAGTCGAGGTGAATCGACAATGGTCAAGGTGAATCGACAATGGTCAAGGTGAATTGACATAGTCGAAGGGGAATTCGACATAGTTGAGGGAATCGACGAGGGTATAAGCCTACTCATTTTGAGTGCTCCCTATGTCCTCACATGCTTTAATTTCCTTGTAAAACAATCATTTGATATATTCATAAATGCTTTTCA
This sequence comes from Helianthus tuberosus, assembly GCA_030545235.1. Taxonomy (NCBI): domain Eukaryota; kingdom Viridiplantae; phylum Streptophyta; class Magnoliopsida; order Asterales; family Asteraceae; genus Helianthus; species Helianthus tuberosus. Next base: position 131,160,496 of record CM060445.1, on the reverse strand, counting down.
TACATGTTTTCAAAGGAGTCTCTCAAAGGTTTACAAGTTTCCAGTACTCACACAAAATGCATGAACGCGCTCAACTTTCGTTGATGTTTTCCAAAATTACATGTATTTCAGGTAACAGGTTGGATCTTGGGCGCGGGTGTTATTTCTAGAAGTAAATTTCAAGTTTAGATGTCATCCACTTTTGTTGGTTTGTGACTTAGTCGAAGGTTGTGTTTTAAAACTTAAGTAACTGGTGTTTGTAATACTTTAAATTTTATGAATGGATGAACATCGTTTTGATCATGTAGTTATTTATTATGATTGAATGCAATGATATTAAACCAGTCACACATCATACGCTTCCGCAAAAGTCAGGGTGTGACAGATAATAAGCCCGAAGCCAGCAGTCCAAACATCATAGCCCAAACCTCACAATCAAAGATAAAAGGAAAAGGTTAAAAATAAATAAAAGGAATAAAAAGGGCACATTTATACTGGATAAATACTAGTATTTTAACACAAATCAACATTAAATAAAATAATAGTTGTCAAAAACATAAGGTGCACTCAAGATGCTTAAAAAGCGAGGAGCCAAGATAAGCAAGACGTAAACATACAATTTTTTTGGGGTTTCAAACATTTTTTGGGCTTATTTAGGGGTAATTTAAGCTAGTTCCACAAACCATTTTGGATGTTTGAAACCAGTTTGCCTGAAAGTTGCAGCAAGGCGTTTTTCTGTGTAAGACATCCAAAATTTCCTTCAATGTAATATACTGATCCGGGGGTTTCAACCTGAGCCACACAAAAACATTCCACCACAAGCTCCTGGCCCAAATACACGAGGCGAAAATATGGTTCGGATCTTCATCCGACAAGCCACATCTCGAACAGGTTGTGTCAAGCAAGTCCACACCTCTCGAAACGAGACCCGTTTTCGAATCTATCTTAACCATAATAGCACGCCACGTCAAGTAGTTGCATTTGGGAGGAGCCCACGTGTTCCACCAAAAATTAAGCAGGTCATTGTGCGCCGACGAACCTGTTGAACCTGCTGAAATAAGCTCCATTCTCAGACTTTTGACATAAAAAATTTTGCCGAAACAGTTTGCCCAGGTCCATTTGTCTTTACTGTCTTTTAAATCAAACTGTCGGAGCCGACCCATTAGTTCTGTAACCTGACCCCATTCGCTGCCAGAAGTAGGATTTCTGTTCCACTCCCATCCCCATAATTTAACCAGCCCCGACCCCACACAGTGATCTGCCACACGAGCATTCTTGTTCTTCGCAATCTGGTAGATGTCCGGGTACACTTCTTTTAATGGTTGTTGGTCCAACCAACTATCTTTCCAAAACTTAGTGTTAGCCCCATTGCCCACTTTAACTGTGAGTTTATCATGAATGTTAATACCATACTTTAACAATACTACGTCCATAGAATCGATATCTTTCCACACTCCAGGAATAGATTTTCTGAGAGGAATCAATTTATTATCTTGTTTGGTCATGTGTATAGCCGTCACCACTTAAGCCCATAACTGGTTTGGATTATCCTTATATCTCCACCACCATTTAGAAAGCATAGCAAGATTAAAGTCTTTTATACCACCCATCCCAACTCCACCTGCACGCTTTGGCTTAACAATCAACTCCCACCGAACCCATTTTATTTTATGCCCGTTCCCATTTTTTCCCCATATAAAATCTCTTCTAATCTTTACAAGCTTATTAACAACCCCTTTGGGAGCAAAGAAAAGTGAACGATAGTAAGACGGTAAGCTTCCCAGAACCGATTTGGCCAAAGTAACTCTACCGGCGAAGGAGAGGTTTTTAGCCTTCCAACTGGAGAGCTTTTTATGAAATCTCTCTATAATCGGTTGCCAATTAGTAGCTCGTTTCATATTCACCCCGATAGGTATACCAAGGTAAAAAAAAACGGAAACGAACCTGTGTCACAATTCAGCATTTGAGCAAACCTGTAAATCTCTTCATGTTCCACTCCTACTCCAAACAATTGGCATTTTTTGTGGTTCACCTTGAGCCCTGTAACAAGATTGATCCATCTAAGGAGACGCGAGAGGCTAGCGATATTATGCAATGACCATTCCCCTAGAAAAAAGGACATCGTCCGCGTAGCAAAGATGAGAAAGGGTAGGTCCGTCATTGGGGAGTTTAATGCCATGGAAAAGTCCCAACTCCACCGATTTGCTCATAAACATATTTAGAACTTCCATGGCAATTATGAATAAGAAAGAAGAGATGGGATCTCCTTGCCGTAAGCCTCTTTTATAAGCGAACTCACCCGAAGGAGAACCATTAATAAGGACCGAACCTCTCCCGGAGCAAAGGCACCTTCTAATCCAATCAATCCAACGATCCAGGAAATTCATGTATTCCAAGGTTTGAAATAGAAACTTCCAATTTAGAGAGTCGTAGGCTTTCTCAAAGTCAACTTTAAAAATTAACAACTTCGTCTTATTACGTTTGGCCCAAGAGATGGTCTCACTAACGATTAGGGGGTTGTCTAAAATGTTTCGGCTTCCCACAAATGCGGATTGGGTCGGGGATATCAGCTTATCCATTACAAGTTGCAAACGATTGGCGAGGAGTTTAGCGATAATTTTGTACATAGACCCTACCAAAGAGATAGGCCGAAAATCGGTAACACTTTGCGGGTCCGGCTTCTTTGGGATTAAAGCGACAAAGGAAGCATTACACCCTGGACTTATTGTCGGCGCCTCCTTATGGGTTCTGAAAAGAGCCTTTTGAACCAAACCCTTGCCTCTTCTTTTAATTCCTCCGGCTCCACAACCCGATTAACATTAAAAATCAACCCGTTAATTCTGCTAAGGAAAACTGTCGGCTCTATTGTCCAAGCAAAACTTTTCCTTTAATAGAAATTTATATTTTGTAAGCATCATCTTTTACTCTTTTAGGCTCCAAAATGCTTTTTGCCAAGCATAATCTTTGTGACTAGTAACGATTTCACAATAATAATCGAATTTTGCTAGTACGTATCGAAGTTAGAATCCAACTTCCTTCTAGTTTTCTGATTTTAATATTTTATAAGTCACATGTTTAGCGTAAATTGTGTTTCACCTGAATAAACAGCTGGTCGGTCGAGTGTCAGTCAAGACGGATTCAGGTAAAACTGAACTCGGGATCAAAAGTAGATGTTTTAAAAAATATCACTCTGGTTCGGGTAAAAACCAGTTCGGACTAATATTAATTTGGCTTGAAATGAGTCGTTTTAGAAAAAAAAAATTCAAAATGGTTTCCTCCACTATATTTATTTTAAGGTGGTTAGTCCAACGAGTATTGGCATGGTTGATGGAGACCCCTACCAGAAAATGCAACAACCATCGCGGGGTGGCGACGACGACGGTGGTGGTTACCGCAACAGTGGTGTCGGCAGCAACAATGGTGCCAGTAGTGATGTCAAAGAAATGTTATGGCGGTGACAACAATGAACAGTTTTATGAGTGAAAAACTGACAATTAATTTGAGTCAACCAACTTGAGTTGTAACTACAGAAGACCCACATGAACCTATATATAATTTCTTTTTTACCCAAATCAACTCATTAATTGGTGTAGAGGGTATCATTTGGCGTACAACTCATGACCAATTTAAGACCCCTATTTCCCTCTTGTCACATACTCATACAGACTCATTGCATAAGACTAAAGAAAACATCCAAAAATAAATATATTAGGCACCAATACAAAGATCTCCAACAAAATTTGTGTTCACAAGTAGAAGCCAAAAAAGACAAAATTAACCCTGAGAATAGTTTTGAAAGGTTTTTTTGGTTAAAATTAAATAAATAAGCCATAGATTAAGTCTGAGACTACTTCGACTTTGCCAGTTGTGCTTCCGCCTGCAAAATTAACACGACTCAAAATTAGCAACACTCTCAGAAATGGGTGACTTAACTCGTAGCTAGCAACTCGCTATAACTTAAGCTAAAACGGAATTTGAACGAACTAGTTGACTAATGTAAACTACCAGGCCAGATATGGCTTCCATCTGATTCCTTATATATTAATAGTTTGGTCAGAGATATTTAAGTTTGTACAATTAAATGTTGTTAACTTGTTAGTTAAAACTTGTCAAAAAAAAAAATTAGTAGCAACCGCCAAGCTTGAACGAGCTCAGGCCCGAGCTTCATACAACAAAGTTCGAGCCTAAACAAACAAAAAAATAAATAATTTTAGAAAGAGGTCATGTACTCATGTTAGATAAATATCACTAATGAAAATGGTTAATAAAATAGGTAGTCAAAATTATTTGATTTATGAGTTTCAGATTAAACTGAAAACTACTAGTAATGTTGATAATAAATAAACTACAAGTGAAGCACTCTAAAAATGCGATAAGCAGAATGGAGGCAAAAGGGTTACCTCTTTTTTCACAGGCTCTTCCTTTTCGGATAAAGTCAGCTCAATATGACACGGAGATGACATATAAGCTGCAAGACAAATTTTCAATTCCAGTTAAAATAAATTTTCATTATGAAGACATCTATATAAGAACGTTTACCGAACCAGTTTTACATAGAAAAGTGCTGAGTGCAAGAAATGTATAGACACTTGTACATTGTGCTTTAGCTGTTCTTTCTCTCTCCAACTAAATCACAAATGCACTACGTACAAGATTATTATGTAGTTCTCTACGTAAAATTGGGCCTGTATTATCGTAAGCATACAAAACTAAATCACAGAATGCTTACGATTAATTCTTCCATGAGCTCGGTATGTTCTACGCCTTTGCTTTTGAGCTTGGTTCACTTGAATGTGTGAAATGAAAAGTGCATCAACATCCAAGCCTTTAACCTTCATTCAACAGCAAAATCCTTTACATATTATAGTAACAATTTCAATCCATTGATTATGACTTGCATCAATTTGGGTTGTGTTTTGTCCCAAATGAGCTGAGTGAAAAAAAATCAAATTCAGCAAAAACCATACAAGTCAAATTTCACCATATATGTGTTTTTAATGCACACAGCCAACACAATTATTCGAATAATTATTCTTTCAGTCCCAAAATAATTGTTTAAAAACACAACTTTAAATAATGCAAACTTATAAAGCTTTCAATTAACAAAATACAAAAAATACCCTTAATGAGATTAAGAACAAATTTTTTTGGCAAACTAGTTGGATTAAATTATAAAAGCAAATAAGATTAAAAGAAAAAATTTACAAGTATCCATTTTTGAAAATGTAAACTATTTTTAAACAAAAGAGTAATGTACATGGGTGGTCCCGATGGTTTACCCAAATTTTGGATTTGGTCCCTAGCTTTCCAAAAGTACACGAAGGGTCCATGTGGTTTTCACTTTGTAACACAATTAGTCCCTAGCCAACAAATTGAAAGGTTTCAGCATGTCCAAGTTAGGGACCAAATGCGTTTATAAAGTGCAAACCACGAGGGACCATCTATGTGACTTTTGGTAAAGTTGTGGACTAAATACGTTATAAAGTGCAAACTACAACGACCATCACTGTACTTTTAGAAAGCTAGAGACCAAATCCAAAATTTTGATAAACCACGGGGACCATTTGTGTACTTTACTCTAAACAAAATAAAATAGAAAGGTAAACCACGAGGACCATTTGTGTACTTTACTCTAAACAAAATAAAATAGAAAGGTAAACACTAAACAATATATTTGATGCCTCTATATAGAATTAAATACATTTCTTTTATTAAAAAAGAGAATTTCATCTTTCAACATAAACCCAAACCCTTCAACATACCTCAGCATTGCTTTCAGCATTTTTGAGTAAATCCAAAATAAATTTTGCTGACTTGGCAGGCCACCGACCCTGACCATTAGAGTGTCGGTTTTTTGCCTGAGCTGTACGCCCAACACCCCTACAAAAACGAGTGAACGGTATAGCCTGTTTGTGGGCCAGAACGTCCTCCAAGTATCTTTTTGCCTTAATCAAAGGCAACTTTCTGATAGCATGCGCTGTTTCTCTCGTGTTCTACAAAAATTCAAAAAAAAATTAATAGATAGCTAATAACAATTGTTTCAATTCTTTATTTGTTAATGCTTGTTATCAATGTTATGTTTATATGAATTGCAAAAAAATAAGACAGTAATTAAACTCGACATCCCCAGACACCACTTAAGATACGTATTTAATAGCCATCAAGATAATCTGATATCCGCTTAACATTATGCCAAACTTTTATATATGTATACATAAAAATGAAATAAAAACAAAAGCATAACATAGAATTAAATCCCCAACTTGCATTCTGTTATATGGGCTATGTTGTCAAAAGCGCAAAAAGCGCGCGCCTAGGCGCCCGGGCGCAGTGAGGCGCACCTATAGCGCCTGGTGGTAGCCTAGGCGCAAAAATGGGATTTTTTTGAAAAAACGGTGCTGAGGCGCAAAAAGCGCACGCCTAGGCGCAAAAAAACGTTGTTGAGGCTCAGGAAAAAAAGGTAAAACAACACAAATGACCATTAAAAACGAAACCGAGTGCGTGCAAAAAACTGCCCCACGCGGGCCCGGGTTTTCGGAGCTGCATTCGTGTCCGCAGGAAGTGTGGGCACGCACGAGTTCAACCAAATTCCAGCTCAGAAACTCATTTTGGCATATATAATAGTTTTTTTAATTTTATATGTGGAATCTTATTTATTTTCAAAGCATAACATATTTTTTATATTTTTTTCTCTATGTGCGCTTTTCTTAAAAAAACCCACGCTTTTTTTGCGCCTTGCGCCTAGGCTCCGGGCGAGGCCGATGCGCCTCGCCTGCGCCTTGGGTCTTTGACAACATAGTATATGGGATTGTCAAAACTAGCTATAAAGGCTAAAATAAAATGTATAAAACTAGGTTGTCAATCTTCTAACAGAAAGACAGCCCTTTGATAAAAAAGGAGTCTGATAATAAATGTGAGATGCATCACAAAAGTTTTAGGTTTGTGTAAAAATGTATGTATTATTCCATATTCAACTCACGAATAATTTTATTATTATTTATTTATGTATATATAACAAATAACTAATAACCATAGTTGTCAATATTGGTCGCTATAGCAAATAGCGTATAGGTCGTAGGTAGCTCCAAAGTACGTAGCCATAAATAGCGGGATTTCAGTTATTTTTTTAAATATAAATAGCAATTAAATGTAGCTATAAATAGCTGGATTTTAGGTTTTTGGTTAATATACATGTAAAATAGCGTATATAACAGGTTATTTTGATATAATATAAATATAAAAGAAATTTCTAGTGTATCGCTATATATAACATAACGCACGCTATTTATCGTTATTCGCTATGCAACATATAGGTACCTTATCGCAATTTGTCGCTATTCATCATTAACAACCATGTACGTAACAATAATTATATATAACACATGTATTTTTTTAGTTTTGTATCATAGTTATATATACACACATAATAATTATTATGTAATCACTAATTATAATGTAAAAACACTATTGTATTCTTAAAAATATTGTGCCAATTAAGAAACAAATAAAGAAAAACTCCTATCGTATCACAAAAACCAACAAAAATGAGACATGAAGATCAGATTTTTATCTAAAATCAACATACTGAGGTTCACTTCACCCATTGTGACAAACATTAACAAGCATGTGTATTTATATATAATAAATCTGCCAGTCATTCTGCAAACAAATTGAATATAACACATAGAGCAACATATCTAAAAGAGATTAAACACATTGTCTACTTTTGAAAACTAGAAACAACTGAACAAGTACCTTGAAATGGCATCTCAGATCAGAACCCCTGGCTTTGCAGGCTGTAATGCAAAGATAACATATAGTAGAAGATTAAATTCATCATTATAAGAAAAAAAAATTCCAGTCCAAAATCACACAGACAGCATTAAGGGTGTAAATTTCCAACAAACATCACTAACACAAAACTTGCGAATATAGGTTTAGCGAGAATGGGTCCAAGTCAGTTCTGCGTCAAACCCGTATACATGTTTAACTAATCTCTAGTCACATAAACAGGTTCACATTTTGACCTGGTAATTATAATTATTATAAATTCTAAAAAGGTTAACTATGTAGACGCTTAAAGGTTAAGTGACATGTATGCATCAGCTTGTAGATTACTAGATTAAGCACAATTGTTATATAGACATTAATGTTTTTTGTGTAACTTTGTAGGTGGGTCATTGTTCTCAAGTTCATATAAAAATTAGAAAACAGAAACTAAATATTGTGACAAGCAGTTCAAATAAGCTAGTAATGTCTAAATTATTAAAAATATAGTGCCCAACATCAAAAACTTAGTATTACATTTATATGTTAAAGATGAATATAAAAACCAATTTATATCTGCATTTTAGCTCTTAATTATAACTTTTGAAAACAAACACCCATGATCCAATATCCACAACACAAACATTTACACCACAATGTGCAAGATAAGCTATATTTTGACAACAAAAACATTGGGTAACATATAGAGATCGAGAGTGAGCTACTTACATTTTGTCGGATTATCGGGCTCTTGCGAGTACTTCACCTGCAAAATTCACAACATAATTATATAAAAACTTCAAGCATGTAATAAGATAAACATACAAAAACATGATGAAGACGAAAATTACCATTGCTGCTTCTTCTTCTTCGTCGTCAATGGAGTCAATGTGTGTGCCGTCGATGTTTATAGATAAACCCTAGGTGTTTTGATATCACAAGGGATATTTTTAGTGGATCTAGTTTTGGGCTCACTTTTTAATTGGGCCGTTAAAAATAGCCTGTTTTACCAAGTCATTATTCTTATCCTATAATTTAACAAAGAGTAAACTGCAATTTTACCCTCTGGGGTTTAGGGCAATTGGCAGTCTTACCCCTCTAAAAAAATAATTGCAATTTTACCCCCCCCAACGTTTGTTGTTATGTCACAACTTTACCCCCCGGCGTCAAAGTCAAAGTTATCTTTAAACCGTCAAAGGGCATACATGTAATTTCACACACTGGATCTTTCTATTACCCCTGTACTTCTCTTCCTCCTTCACCCTTACCCTCTAAGCTTCACTCCCCCCACTCCACTCCACTCCACTCCTTCTTCTTCCTACACCGGCGATCATCACTTCCACACCCACCGGCGATCATCACTAGGCACACATTATAAACACCGTGCTTCCACCTCTACTCCTTCTTCTTCATCATGAGTGAATCATAGAACACCATGCTTCCACCTCCACCTCCGGCGACCACAACTGCGACCATACCTCCGGCGATGCACCTGTCTGCCGGCGATACCCCTGTCAACCAGCGATCCTCCCTGTTCTCTCTGCTGTCAGGTATAATCGAACAACTATAGTAATGTCAGGTTGAACAAGTAAAAAACAGGGGTTATTGAACATCGAGCTTTCTATGTTTGCAGTGGACATGAGGATTCGTTTTTTCACTCCGATCGAATGTGGTTTCCATGGTTGTGAAAATACGGGGCCGCCCTTTCCTGCACTTCCAGATTCCCCCGCAGCAGGAAATGGTTGTGTAGTTGATGTTTAATATATTAGGATCTTTTGGTTTAATATATTAGGATCTTTTGGTTTAATACTGATCTAATTGTATATATATTAGGATCTTTTGATGTTTATGATGTGCCTAGTTATGACCAATGTTTACAGGTAAAGTGTTATTGATAAGCCTTTTTATACTCTCATGATGGTATATTGGTGTTCTTGATACAGGTTATGATCAAAATGTGCCTAGTTATGACAGTTAGATGATCATAGTTGATGACAGTTACATGTGCAGTTGTGAAGTTTGATGTATGATGTTTTGATAAGTTGATGGCAGTTACATGATCTTACATGATCAAAATGCGCAGTTGTGAAGTTTGATGTTTGATTAGGATTACATTTTGTCCATTTGATCAAAATGTGCAGTTGATGACAGTTCTGTCAACAACCTGTTTAAACTGATTTTGTTTCATAACCTGTTTCAACTGATTTTGTTTAAGCATTAACCTGTTGTCAACAACCTGTTTAAAGTCTTTCAACTGTTTGCTGTTATTAGCTACTGCTACTGCTGCTAATAGTCATAACAGATTCTAGAACACATTGTTAGTGCATCAGTGAATGTGAGTGTGCTTAATCATATTTTGTTAATTACAATGTCTGAATGTGGGTGTGCTTAATCAGATTCTAGAACACATTGTTAGTGCAGCAGTGGTTTGATACATTGTTAGTGCAACAGTGGTTTGATACATGGTCAGAGCAGCAGTGGTTTGATACATGGTCAGATAGTGGTTCGATACATGGTCAGATACATTTAATGAAATTATTAGTGCAGCAGGTATGCTTGATTTTTGAACAAATTTGCTTTTTTGAGTATAGAACACATTGAACAGCCAAACATTGAAGGTTTGATACATGGTTTATAGGTTTCAGATTTTTGAACATGTTTGCTTGATGCTATTTATAGGGTTCATATTTTTTATTATAGAATCATAGAATAGGTTCAGATTTTTTATTATAGAATCATATAACAGGTTTCTGATTTTGGCGGGAAGGGTTTTGGAAGTTGCAGGGGGTAATGCTGTGTCTTAACACAAAGTACAAGGGGTAATAACAAAGGACAGTTTAGTAATTTACCAGTGGGGGGTAATTGTGCGACTTAACAGGAATGTTGGGGGGTAAAATGGAAGGGTAATATAGTCATTTCAACTTATAGTTAACAGATATGTTAACAACTTTGACGCCGGGGGGTAAAGTTGCGACATAACAGCAAACGTTGAGGGGTAAAATTGCAATTATTTCCTTAGGGGGGGTAAGACTGCCAATTGCCCTAAACCCCAGGGGGTAAAATTGCAGTTTACTCTTTAACAAATGTATATAGGTATGGGATCAGGAGAAAACGCACTAAAGTGTGAGAACGGTGAGAAAGGATTCTGTTCCAACACGTGGCAGGGGGCGCTAATTGATATGCAGGGGTACGATTGTCCTTTTGTACGTTCCATTCTTATTCGCGCTATAAATCTGTTTCAAATTAAAACTCCAAATATTTCATGTTAGCTGTTACCTCCTTTCCAATCTTTCTCAGATCTATGGCGTCTAACGTGGATTATGTTCGACAAAGTAAAATTCGATGACGTTTCATATTTTTGTTCCAGCAAATCATGCAACAGATATGGCGTCTTGTTTTCTTTATGCTTGTTTCATTGTTTTTTTTAATTAATATTTTCATAATGTGTTGCATGCTTTTCAATGGCGTTGTTCATGTATCCAATTTATTCGCGTTTTCATTGGTAGTTAAACAATTAGTAAGAACTAATAATTGAAGTTTTCATTATTAATTTCAATTGTCGTTCGAGATCTAGTATATTTCTTATGTTTTTACGATCATTGGCGTTTTACACCTGATTAGTTTTAAAGTCTTAGGATCCTGTAAAAAGGACACTTTTCGTGAGAAGTGTGAGAAGGCATAAAGATTCATATGTAGACATATTGTTTTGGACTTAGGCATAATGTTTTGGCAAGAAAAACACCAAACATAACAAATTAAAACACAATGCAATGAATTCTAGGGTTAAAACTTAAAACACTATGCCAAGAACGTTAAGTGGTGTGTTTTAAGTGTTAAGTAGTGTGTTTTAAATTTCACGCCCATGATACGTTGCATTATGTTTTAAATTGTTATATTTGGTGTTTTTTACTAAAACAACCAAAAACATCATGCCTAAGTTCAAAACATGCTGCCTACATGTCAAATTCTATGTCTTCTCACACTTCTCACGAAAAAGGTCCTTTTTACAAGAACCTCACCCTAGTTTTAAATACTATTTAGTAGTATTTGTAAACATCAGTTATTACTATTTGTTAATTTGTGTAAACATCAGTTTTGTTAATTATGGCGTTTCATTATGATGTTATATTTGTTAATTATTTATGTTGTTAACTGTTTTTAATTATTCATCTCATGGGGTTTTCATTATCACGTTGCATTAGTATTGTTAATTAATTATTTTTGTTAATCAATAAAGTTATGGTGTGCGTATTTTGGCGTTTTCATCATGGCGTTTTCAAATTATGTGTTTATTATGTTTTGTTTATTATTCAATTAGTGGCGTTTTAATCTATAATGTTATTACGAGACATTTTCTATTTTTAATGGCGTTTTTCTGAAATTTTTGTTCCTCACTGTGTTTTCTCAGACGAAGTTGCTTCGTCGAGTGAAAGGTTTTGCCCCAAATCTGGATTACCATTTATCATTCCTGACATTAGTGAAGAAATAAAGCCCAGAATGGACATGATATTCACAAGCCTCAATGATTGTTATTCAATGTATGTTACGTATGCCAAGGCTTGTGGTTTTTCAGTCAGTAAAAGGACTGAAAAGATAAACTCCAAAGGTGTATTACATATTAAGTATTACATGTGTACGAGAGTTGGGGTATATAAGGACAAGAAGGTCGATACGTTGGACCCCAATAAAAAATGAACGTTTAGTGCGATCCAACTTTTCAAAGAGGACTGATTGTGGTGCACTGTTATGTGTAATTTTTTAGGCTGGATCATGGAACTATGGAAGGTCTATAAGTTTGTCGAGGAGCACAACCATTATCTTGTTAAACGCCCTGATAAGCATTTTCTTCCAACTGAACGACACCTCACTCAGCTCCAGAAGCATGTTATACACAACAAGTCTAAGTTGAATTTATGTCCAGTTAAGGCGTTTAATGTTATGAAGACTTGTTTTGACGGTTTTTGTAACATCCGTAAAAATGGACTCATATTTAAACCATCAGGGTCTAGGGCCTTATCATTCCCACATTCAAAAACCGCGTCTTTAATTTCTCGAATAGAAAACGGAGCAACAAATAAAGCTTTTTTCTCCTTCGAAAGCTTTTTAAAATTAGAACATATCACTTCTAGACGATTAGGAACCGATTCGATGAATCGTTTCCTAAAAAACCAAAAACCTCCTTCTTGGTATTTGCCATTTTCATTCAATAACTTTTTATCCCCTTTAAATATATAAATAATAAACAATAATTATATATATATATATATATAACATATTTACATATACAAAAACAATTACACATGCTTCTCCTCCACATATTTTGTCTCCCACAACCACCACACCATCAACCACTAGCCGCCGCCATTGCCATCATCTCCATCAGCTACCACCGCCATCATCGCCATCAGCCACCACCGCCACCACCAACACCAACCACCACCCCATTACCTCCACCAACCCCCGCCATAACCACCTGCCACCACCACCATCCCCGGGTCGGGTCGGTCTTCTGTTCAGGTCTAGATCTGACTTCTACGAAGATGTTTTCAAAAGAGAAGTGAAGGATGTGAAAAACTGATCTAGCTGCTCAGATGGAACGGTGCTGAAAGCCAATTATTGGGTCGGGTTCAGGGTTTGCGATTACAACGCTATTTAAGATCTCGTTTGCTTGTGATATTTTCATTGCTTCTACAAATGTAAATTTATTGATACACATGCTATGTTTGTTTCAGTTTCCATGTTGATTTTGTTTTAGAAACCCTATAATTCATTATACTCTAAACTGTAAGTATTTACCGATTGACTTATTTATTTATAAGTCTATAAATATAACAATATTCATCATTTATATTTGTTATGCATGGTTTTCTAAGAAACGATCCGTGTTTGCACACGGGTCTTACCGCTAGTACTATATAATAAAAGAAACCATTTTGGAGACACTTGTCATCATATTATGCATGTCTTATGGATAATTATTATTTATTTTAATATCTTCTAATTAAGAGAAAATTTCACTTTTTGTCCTTTATGTTTGCACTGAATTTTGAAACGTGCCCTTTAAAAGTTTTAGTTTCAATTTATGTCCAAAAAACACATGTTTTATATCACTTTATGTCCTTTACATCAAACTGAGTTAATTTACTCAGTTAGGTTTATTTAATGCAAGGGTATAATAGGTATTTCACCTTACTTATTTTTCTTTTCAACATTTTCCCCTGTTTCTCTATCTTAAAAAAACACTAGATCTAAAATGAAAATAGAATTTGAACTTCAAAACAGAAACTCACAGACAACATCATATTCCTTGTCTCTCCCTCTCGCTAAAATCCGGCCGACCACCTCCTTGGTGACGGAGGAGGCGGCACACGATGGCGGCTGACCAGCTGACAACACCAACATCAGAACTCCCCTCCTCCTCCGACCTCCCTAAACCGGCGACATATTAGAAGTGGCGCCGCCGCTCACGGCAGTGGCGGTGGATCTGGATGGCTGAACGACACACCCCCCACATTCGTTTTTCTGGAGCCGATGATGATGAAGACGACGGTAATGTCCGTCTCCGAAAAAGATGATGATTATGATAACCTGTTGAAGACGATGACGAAAAGTTGCGATGTTGATGATGATGGTCCGACAACAGCAGGTGGTCGTCGGAGTTGGCGACGATGGTGGCGAATCCGAGTCAAATTGTTCTCCGGTAAGCGATTTGGCTTGAAACCATGTATTACGACTTAAATCTATTTCATTCTGGTTCTGTTTGGCATTTAGGGGCTCAGTTTCAGATTTCAGTTTCGAGTTGTCGGTCCAAACTGGTCACAGTCAACAGTTCGCGTCACGGTTCTGATTTTGCTTGTCTTCACATCTAGTGGATGTAGAGTTTTCTTCCTCTTTTTCCCAGCAAGTTCTGCAACGTGGATCAGTGCTAGATGCTTCGCTTGTGCCGGTGGAAACAGGGGAAAAATTTTTAGATCTAGGGTTTTTTTAAGAGAAAGAAACAGGGGAGAGATGTGATGATTGATGAAGAGAGAGTGTGCTCTTGATTTTGATATCTATGGCAGAAAATGTTGAAAAAAAATAAGTAAGGTGAAATACCTATTATACCCTTGCATTAAATAAACCTAACTGTGTTATGTAAAGGACATAAAGTGATATAAAACATGTGTTTTTTGGACATAAATTGAAACTAAAACTTTTAAAGGGCATGTTTCAAAATTCAGTGCAAACATAAAGGACAAAAAGTGAAATTTTCTCTCTAATTAATTATAGACAACCCTTGTAACACCACGTAAAAACGTGTCCAATTATGTATAGACACGTGTCCTAAACTCTAAACATGTGAAAGATTGACTTTGAAGGACCAAAGTTATCGAACAGTGAAACTATGAAACCACAGGGACTAAAAGTGTCAACATGCCAAAATTGTGCCTCTAAATGACCTTACATGATGAATATATTCTTAAACGAGTGATTGATTGGATACAAGAAGCCGATTATAAAAATAATCGGAAGATTATTAAATTACAAGGGTTAAACGTGTCAACATGTCGTTTCTGACGTCTGAGTGACCTTTTAACGAAACCGAGGCTTCAAAACATTCAAATATACTCTTAAGAATAAGTGGTATAAATTTCACATGGTTTCGATATCGTTAAGCATGTTTTCAAGACTGATACGTGGTTGAAAACCGGTGTTCGTTATGGTGTAACTTTATGTTTTTACACAAGTTTTAATCTTGAATAGCCTACTTTTAATTAGATTTGTGCTTTTGCAGGTTTAATGAAGTTTAAGGAGCAATTCGGGAGCTTTATGAGTCACCGGGTCGAGAACCGGAGCAGCGGGACGCGTTACGGATCAACCGGAAGCACAAAACGAAGAAATCAGAAAAGCAGGCTGGAGAGCCCGTCGCCGACGGGCCCCAAGCCGTCAGCGACGCCCGCTAGAAATACCCGTATGACAAGTTTTCCCGTAACCAGACACTTAACCCGTCAGATGAAGAAGTGAAAACCAGAACCCGTCGCCGACGGGTTGAGGGCCGTCGGCGACGGCTTGTCAAATCCTGAAACGCGAATTTTGGTCATCAAGGTGCTGAGAATGATTTTTATTGGCTGGCTGGCATTGATTTCGGGGGTTACACTGGATTGTGAGTTTTGAACTCTATCTTGGAGCCTAATTTCAATTACCAATCACCTACCATTCCATCATCTACCATCACGACATCATCGGAATCAAGATCATCACCATCAACAATCCTTAATCACCAATTCCTCCATAAACCCTAATTCTCCATACTTCACCATTACCAATCATTCCACAAACCCTAATCATCCACCATTCATTCATCCATCAAGCTTCAAGATGCTTTCATTCACGTTCCAAACATCCGGTGATCAAGCTTCTTCAACCATGAGCGGCTAATCATCTCGGTTTCACCCCGGTGTAGGTAGTTGTTAATTCTAGGGTTTCGATTTGTTCTTGTTTCAACTTAGTGACAATTTGTGTTTGATTTTTGAAACTTTTGACAATAGTGTTACATTTGTTGCGAATTCGTAAATTGTCGAGCGATGTTAAAAGTTATGACTTTGCGAAATGGTGATATGTAATTGTGCATTGTTGTGGTTAGGATTTACTTGTGTTGATTAGAAAGTGTATTCTTGTCCGTTCTTCGGGACGTTGATAGTTATTAGCACCTAAGTCACGGTACACTAAATCCGTTAATCGAATGCATTTGAGTTGAATCTAAAACTTGTAGAAATCCTAGGTTAGCAATTACCGAAACCGGGTGTGATTCCTCTTTCTTATTATTGTTCTAGTAACCAATTTTATCGTAATCGTTAATTATTAGTTGTTAATCAATTTAATCAATTCACTTAGTCTAAACTCACATCTCTCAATTAAACAAAAACATAAAGATATTCTAGTAAGCTTCATAAATCGTAACATTTGTTCTAATTCATTCGAATCCACACACAAACCACATACTCTTCGTGGTTCGACCCCTTGCTACCACTAACTATTTGTTAAGGGTAATTTGGGCATATAAATATTATCTTTGACCGGAGCGCGACACTTCGATCAAATTTTGGCGCCGTTGCCGGAGAGTGCGTGCGCTTTGTGTTTGGATTATTGTTTGAATTTTCGTGATTACCTGTTTAAGTTGTTTAGTTTCTTTTTGCACTTTGTCTTTTTCCTTGTTACGCGGGTGTGTTACTTGTGCAGGTTACAGGTAGTGTATGCATACGCGAAACTCCGGGAGGACTTCACCTTTAGTCTACGAACCGGAAATCGAAAGAGTTGCAAGGAGAAATCTAGCAAGCCGGTTAGAAGCAACACTTGCTTCTAATCAAACCACCAACACACCACAACATACACCGTCCATTGAAACCGATTCAATGGCGAACCAAAATTCCAACCAAAACCTCAATCAAAATCAAAACCCGAACCAATTTCAATACCGAAGCAACTTCAATCACGCCCCAAATGTTCAACCTATGCCTCAAGAGCGACCGGGTGGTAACAACAACAATGGACCACCCACACCACCGTTTCAAAACCAAAATCCCAATAACACCCAACGAACACCCCAACAACAAAACCTTCATAGACACAATTCCCTACCCATCAACCTTGATGACCGGAATGTTAATTCCGACCGTCGAAGTAATCGAGATCGTGGCAATCCCGCGAACGAAGACCCTTTCTTCAACATAGACGATTTGAGGAATGCCATCCCTGATGACGAACCATATAGTGTTCCCGGTTATCAATCACCGGAACATGTGAGTATACATACGGAAAATTCGGATGATGGGGGATATTATGATGATCGGGTTAACGACGAGGAAGATTGGGGATACGTGAATAGGGGAAATATTTACAATGTGAGAGGCTTTGAAGATGACGAGTTCGGCTATCAAAATGCCAACTTTGTGGGGGATGATGACTATGGGTATGGGAACGTGAGAAATGATGGTTACGGAAACAACCGTCAACCACGAAACAACAACCAACGGAACCGAGATGATGGGTTTTATAACAACAACAATAACAACAATGGTAACCCTAATCGGATTCCTCGTTTCGTGGGAGGTGGTAACCAAAGAGGAAACCAAGGTAGAAATCAAGGTGGGGATAGAAGAGGTGATCAAAGAGACAATCGAAGACCGGTTGATCAAGAGGTTAACGGTCCACAACGTCGTCAACAACCTCCACGGGGAGTGAATGACCGTTTCCGACCGATGGTCACTGAGAATGATTCACCAATTGTGTGCAAAAGAAGAATGTTCGATTGTAAACCGCATTACATCAATATACTTCCCCATTTCAACGGGAGTTCTAATGATGAACCGTATACACACTTGGCGGAATTTTCATCGATATGCAACACGATTGGGGGGCACAATTTTGCATTAGAGGAGGTCAAACTTCGTTTGTTCCAATTTTCATTGAAAGACAAAGCGAAGCAATGGTTTTTTACACTTCCGGCCAATAGCATTCGCACATGGGGAGAAATGCAACAAGCTTTTTAGGATGAGTATTATTCAATGCAAAGACCGACGATGCTCGTGATGAAATTAGGTCTTTTCGCCAATTATCGGGCGAACCGTTGCATGAAGCCTTCACAAGATTTAGGGAGTTGATGCGAAAGTGCCCACATCATCAAATAGAAAAGTGGGATTGGTCAAATGCTTTGTACGGGGTTTAGACAACAACACATGGAACCGACTTGAATCAACAAGCAATGGGACCCTTCTAAGCAACCATGAAGATGATGATTGGGAGTTTTTGGAGCGGATGAGTAAACGGTCGAAAGAGAAAGAATCGGCCGATCGAGCTAAGAAACATCCCATTTCCCGGTCACTTCCCGATCTCGACTCTAAGGATCGGATTTCTACTTTAGAGCGGGAAATGGCTCGAATGAAGAAAAAGGAAGTGAATGCGGTTCAATTCGAGGTATGTGAAGAATGTGGTGATATTGGACATAGAGCGGAACAATATCCAACAGGGTCGAGTGACTACACCGAGGAAGTCAACCAAGTGTATGGAGATAGGAAGCAATATGACATGAACTCCAAAACTTACCATCCGGGTTTGAGAAATCACCCTAATTTCCGGTATGGTAATGCCTCAAATCAAATGAACCCGAATTTTCAATCGGGTAATCAAGGAGGTCAAGGTGGGTCATCGTACAATAATCGGCAAGGTGGTAACCAAGGGGGTTACCAAAGGAATTACAACCAAGGTGGTAACCAAGGATATCAACACCGTGAAGGCAACTATCAACGGGGTTACAACCAAGGTGGTAATGGGGGTGGTGCATCCAACTCCCAAGGTGATAATTCGATTAACTCGAAACTAGATGCTATGATGAACACTATGAGCACTCTCACCAACTCGCATCAAGAACTTAAAACAAAAATGCGGAATTCAAACCAAGAAATTAAAATTGAAATGCGGAAAGAGTTTGAGGTGAGGGATAAATCCCAAAAGGCATTAGAGAAACAAGTAGGCTAACTTGCGGAGGAAATGGCTCAAGTGAGAGAAAGCATGGGCAAGCTTCCAAGTGACACAACGGTGAACCCTAAGCATCAAGGGTCAAGCTTAAGGAACACACGTGAGGTACCAATTAATAAAATTACTTTACGTAGTGGTCGAGCCGTTGATAATGGTGTCAAAACACCCTCACCCCAGTTTGTTGAAGGGGTGGTGGAAGATGCTAGTGAGGATGAAAATGAGGATGGTCAAACGGGTCAAAATAAAAGTGATTTGAAAAAGAATAATAACACTCCCGTTGTGACCATACCCGTCCCTAAGGCTAAGGAAAAGGGTGTGGAGGCTAATACTGCCCCTTATCCCGAAGCATTGAAGGGACCCGTGAAAAAAGTTGTAAACAAAAGAGGTCCACAACAAGAAGAGTTGTTGGAGATTTTCAAACAAGTAAAAATAAACTTACCTCTTTTGGATGCAATCAAACAAGTACCGTCTTATGCTAAGTACTTGAAAGAATTGTGTACCCAAAAACGAACTCATAAATTTCCAAAAAAATTAGACTTAACCGAAAATGTGAGTTTGATTCTTTCGGGTGCACTTCCACCTAAGCTCCAAGATCCGGGTGCGCCTATTATTTCAATTCAAGTAGGCAATTTTCAAATTAACCGGGCACTTCTAGATCTTGGTGCTAGCGTGAGCATTTTACCGGGTAGTTTGTATGACCAATATGAGTTTGGTCCACTTCAGTCATCAAATACCACCGTGGTGTTAGCCGATTTGACACCCAAACTACCCCGTGGAATTGTTTCGGATGTGATAGTAAAAATCGAGGATTTTTACTATCCGGTGGACTTTTTAGTGCTTGATTACGTGGCGAAGGACCCAACCAAGCAACCTACGGTGATTTTGGGTCGACCGTTCTTAGCAACCGCAAATTCTCAAATTGATTGCAAAACAGGAACGGTTGACATGACATTTGGAAACCGAAGGTTGAGGTTGCATGTTTTTTCCGGACTTACGAACCCTCCAGTTGATGATGAATGCTATATGGCGGACATCGTTGACACATGTATACCTCTTTGCGACACAGTCGTGGATGGGGAAAACACAATGGAGGATTGTTATGTGTTTGACAGGTCACAGGTAGAGGTGGAAAAGAGCATAGACGAGGAAGTGAGAAGTTTGGAGGTGCTTGCGGTCCGAGAGGGAAAACCGACATGGACGCACCAAGTTGAGAGTTTACCAGAGAGCATTGACACCAAGTTGAAGCCATCATTAGTAGAGCCTCCGGAGGTTGAATTGAAGGCGTTGCCTAAGCATCTCAAGTATGCTTATGTTGGTGAAGGCAACACGCTCCCGGTTATCATGGCATCAAACTTAACCGTGGAGCAAGAGGAGAAGTTGATGGATGTTTTGGTCACTAATCAGGCGGCGATTGGATGGACTATTGCTGATTTGAAGGGTATTAGTCCCTCGGTGGTGATGCACAAAATCATCACGGAAGAGAATGTGACTCCCGTTCGAGATGCACAACGGAGATTAAATCCGAATATGCGGGAGGTGGTGAAAAAGGAAGTGCTAAAGTGGCTTGATGCGGGTATCATTTACCCGATCTCGAATACCAATGGGTGAGCCCAACACAGACAGTTCCCAAGAAAGCGGGTATACAAGTCGTCAAAAATGACGCAAGTGAAGAGGTAGCCACTCGGCCGGTAACCGGGTGGTGAATTTGTATTGATTATAGGAAGTTGAATACCGCAACTTCCAAATATCATTTTCCTTTACCGGTCATTAATCAAATAGTTGAGAAATTGTCGGGGCAACAATTTTATTGCTTCTTAGATGGCTATTCTAATTATAACCAAATTGCCATCCATCCAGAAGATCAATCAAAGACCACATTTACTTGTCCCTACGGCACCTTCGCATTTAGGCGAATGCCATTTGGATTATGTAACGCCCCCGCCACCTTCCAAAGGTGTATGATGAGTATCTTTTCAGATATGGTGAGGAAGTCTTTGGAAATCTTCATGGATGATTTCTCGATTTTTGGGTCATCATTTGAAGCTTGTTTGGACCAACTAGACAAAGTACTAAAAAGATGTGTCGAAACTAGTTTGGTCCTAAGTTGGGAAAAGAGCCATTTCATGGTTCAAGAGGGAATCATGTTGGGACACGTGGTGTCGAGTCGTGGGATAGAGGTTGATCGTGCAAAGGTGCAAGTTATATCTACTTTGCCATATCCCACGAGTGTTAAAGGTGTTAGGTCATTTCTAGGTCATGCGGGTTTTTATCGACGGTTTATTAAGGGTTTTAGTGATATAACCAAGCCTTTGTGTAACTTGTTGTTAAAAGACCAACCGTTTGATTTTAATGAAAGTTGTCAAAACGCTTTTAACAAGTTAAAAGAAAAGTTAGTTGAAGCCCCAATCTTGCAATCGCCAAATTGGTCTTTTCCTTTTGAAATTATGTGCGATGCAAGTGATTATGCGGTGGGGGCCGTGTTGGGATAACGGGTTGAAAAGAAACCCGTTGCCATATACTACGCGAGTAAGACTCTTTCGGATGCACAATTGAATTACACCACTACCGAAAAAGAGCTACTTGCGGTGGTATATGCATTGGATAAATTTCGGTCATACATATGGGGTAGTAAAGTGATTATTTATTCTGATCACACTGCAGTTAGGTACCTCATGGAGAAGAAAGATGCAAAACCGAGATTGATCCGATGGGTGTTGTTGCTCCAAGAGTTTGATTTGGAGATACGGGACAAAAAGGGTACCGAGAATGTGGTAGCGGACCACTTGTCTCGGTTGATGGTTGATGAGGATCCTAAATCGTTAGAGATCAATGAGTCGTTTCCCGATGAGCATATTATGAAATTGGATAAGTTACCTTGGTATGCTAACATTGTGAATTATCTTGTTACAGGTGACTTACCGGCACATTGGGATAGACGGAAGAGGCAACACTTCATGTCTCAAATCAAGTATTACCGGTTGGAGGAATCGCATTTGTGGAAAGAGTGTGCGGATCAAGTGATTAGAAGATGCATAGATAACGAAGAAATTCCAAGTGTGTTGCATCATTTACATTCGTTTGCATGTGGTGGCCATTTTAGTGGTCACAAAACGGGTCATAAAGTGTTGAATAGTGGTCTTTATTGGCCAACCATTTTTAAAGATGCAAATGAGTTTTCCAAGAATTGTGTAGAGTGTCAAAAACTAGGGGGTATTTCAAAGAGGGATGAGATGCCCATGCAACCAATCCTTGTAGTCGACATTTTCGATGTGTGGGGTATTGATTTCATGGGCCCATTCCCCAACTCTTATGGCAATTTGTATATCTTGGTGGCCGTTGACTATGTGTCAAAGTGGGTCGAAGCAATAGCCACCAAGACAAACGACCATTCCGTAGTTTGTAACTTTGTTCAAACCAATATTTTCTCACGGTTTGGGATTCCTCGTGTCATCATAAGTGACGGAGGATCTCACTTTAAAAACTTTCGGTTTGGAAAACTTTTAAAACGGTTTGGTGTTGACCATAGAATTGCTACCCCCTATCACCCTCAAACAAGTGGGCAAGTTGAGGTGTCAAATAGGCAAATCAAAGAGATTTTACAAAAGACCGTGCGGGCGGACCGTAAGGATTGGTCAATTAAGTTGAACGATGCTTTATGAGCCTACCGTACAGCACATAAGACACCTATTGGCACTACACCTTACCGGTTGGTTTACGGTAAAAATTGTCATTTACCGGTTGAACTTGTGCACAAATCATTATGGGCTATTAAGGAAGTTAATGTTCAATATGATGATGCAGGTAAGGAAAGGAAACTCAAGCTATGTGAGTTGGAGGAGCTAAGGGAAATGGCATATGAATGCGCGTCTAAGTACAAGGATGGGATGAAGAAAGCGCATGATGCCAAGTTGAGAAAGAAAGAGTTCGAGGTTGGCCAAAAGGTGTGGCTTTACAATTCGAAGCTCAAGTTCTTTCACGGAAAGCTCCGGAGCAAATGGATGGGACCCTATGTGATCACCCGGGTCGGACAATTGGGTGATGTTACAATCGAGGGCCCGAAGGATGGGATACGACAAACGGTAAATGGGCATAGATTAAAACCGTTTCGCGATGGTAGTGAAAAGGTGGATGAAAATAAGGAATCGGTGAGCTTCGTGGTAAGCATCCCGGTTTATGAGGTCGAATGAAAAGGACCGGTAACAAATTTTGTAAAGTTATGTACCATCTATTTAATTGTTTGTGTGTTTTAGATATAATCGTTTTCGTTTCATACTAATCTCTCTTGATTGTGTGAAGTCCGGACATTCCGAACGGGTCACGAAGACACAAGGTATGTGTTTAGGCTTTGTTATGTGCATTGAGGACAATACACGACTTTTTGGGGGGTGGTAGGGCCGTTGACGGTTATTGCGTTTTCAAAGTTTAACTTATAAAAATTCACAAAAAGATTTTTAATAATTTTTAGGAATTTTTATTGTACATAGTCCATTTACAAAAGTTTCATAGTTTTCTCTCTATTTTTCATAAAAAAAATATTATTAAAATAATTTGAAAAATAAAAAATGAGTTAAAGCAAACCCGTCGGCGACGGGCATCAAGCCGTCCCGGACGGCCTCTCAATAAGCCCGTAGGCACATATTACCCGTAGACAGGTACTTAGCCAGTCGGACCAAGCCACCATTTCCTTTACCCGTCGGCGACGGGGTGGGGCCCGTCGGCGACGGGTTGCCCTTTCTCGCTGCGCTGACATGTTGTTTTTGCAAATAGAAACCGAACCAAACCTCTCCAAATCCCATTAAAACATAACCCAAGCTCGATTTTTACCACATAAACGACCCACACTCCTTACACATCATTTAGAATCTCTAAATCCCTGCTCTCTCTCTCTCACCTAACTCACCCTTTCTCTTCATCTTCCCCATCTCTCCTTCAAGAACCCTAAAATCTTCAAGACTCCATAACTCTCTCAATTTTCCGCCAAATCACCTGATTTTAGAGTCTACCTTGACTGATTTTTCGAGAGGAACAAAACCCCCAACACGGTTTGCATCAATTCTTGCTATTTTGCAAGATTTCTGGGCGTGTAATTTCGGGTTTTTGAAGGGGTGTTCATCAATCTTTTTGCGTTACATCTTTTCATAGTTGTTCTTGTTCCAACAACACAAAGGTATGGATTCTCCTTAATTTTATGCATGATTATCATATGTTAGTGTTTTTCTTCCGAAATTTTAAACCTTTTTTTTAGTTTAAGAGTAGGTTGTTTAGACAATGTATGTTGTTCTAGCATGATTTTGAGTAAGATTAGTTGCTTTGGATGGAATTTGAGCATGTTATAACCATAGTGAAGTGATTACACTTGTTATGAACATGATTGAACATGAAGGTGATGTTGAATATATTGTTGAACTTATAAGAAATTGCAAGATTAACAAGGAAGTTGATAAGTATATGATAAAATGAGCGACTTTGGAAGTTTAAAAAGGCGATTTTACATTCACTTGTTAATAAAAACTTCAACATCACACCTCATGTTCAAAGTTTGAGAGTTTAGTAAAGGTTTGGGTTTATATTGATGTTTTGCTTGTTTGTGATTGTAGTTATGGCCGGTGGTAAAAGACAAAAGACTACAGGGCAAGCTTCATCATCGGGAGTCGGTTCTTCTTCCGGTTTAATACCGAAGAAGTGGGAGCAATTAAGCTCCATCGAAGAGGGTGATGCAAGACTGTATAGACAGGATTGGGTGTGGGCAAAGTTCAGAGATAGCAAAAGCGCCGAAGTTTGGGATGAGGAGAAGAACAAACCCTTATCGGGTTATCAAGATAGGAAGTTAGAGGCCAAGCTCTGGAAATGGAAAATGGTCAACAAAGTGAGTACCTCAGTTCCGAAAAGGAGTTTATGTGAAAGAGTGGTGAATGTTGAAGAGTTCAAACAAATCGGAATAGCACAAATGTTTGAACGCCAAGGTTGGGAAAGGGTGCTTGATTGGTGCGAAGATAACACTTCGCGGATATATTTGGCGGAAGTGTGCGAGTGGCTGTCAATGTTGAGGTTTATGAATAAAGATAGTCCTCCTGCTGAGTGGAAATTGGTTGGTAAAACAAGCCGGGGGTTAATGACGATGTCTTTCGAAACAATCAACTGCATTGCACGCTTTGATTCTTTGGGGGTGCAAGCATATGACTATCCAACCATGCAACAATTTTTGGATAATCATATGAATGATGGTGATCCGGAGCAGATTACCGCGGTTGTTTTACCCTACCATGATGGAGGAGAAGCAAAGAGAAATCAAATGACGATTGAGGGAAAGATTCTCCAATGGATTTCTGTTGAGAACATTTTGGTGAGGTTTGGTGATCGTGGAGGTGTTAGAGCGAGTGACTGTAGGGTGGTGCACTCTTTGCTATACGGGACCCTAGACACATAGTGATGATGAATACGTGGGCTACTCGGGAGTCATCCCAGAGGCGTTTTATTCCATACGCACGCCTCATTAGTGCCATGATTGTTCAACAAAATTGCCTACCATCGGAATCACTATGGGTAACTAAACCGTTGGAGGAAATTAACAAGGCCTCCATGAGGAAGAACTGGAAGATAGAGGTTAAGCTCTCAGGGAACAAGTATGTTGTGACCAACAGGATGGGTCATAAGTATGAGTTTCTTACTTCAGGGGCACAACCGGAATCGAGAGAAGATGAAGAGATGGGTGATGAAGAGGAGGAAACTGAGCCCTCCGGTCCACAAAGACCAAGACAAAGATACATGAGGCCGCATAGGGAAATTAATGCAGATGTGGCGGGCTTTGTGAACATTAGACGGGTGCCCTCCTACAAAAATTTTGATCGGGGACAGCAAGAGATATATGACAATGTCTCTGCATGCATAGGTGAAGGCTGAGAGTATAACCGATGGAGGGAAGCCTGGGAGGAGGAACAGGGACCCCAAATGCAGGAGTTTTGGGAAGTTCAAGCAGCCCATCGGGAGAGAATGAATAAGTTTGTGGAAGAGCAACAACTGTTCCAAGCAATGCAGAGGTCACACATGGAACAGTTGGCGAAGATGCAAGAGGATGAGGCAGCCCGAAGACGGGCATGGGAGGAAGCAGAGGCAACGCGTCAAAATGAAGCAAGAGAATTGGAACGATGCCGCTGGAGTGCCTTGTATGTCTCTCACCAAATGGCCATTAATAATGGCAAGGTGCTCCATGATCAGGAGCGACACCAAAGAGACTATCAAGCTGGTCTCCCATATGCCGAACATTCGGGATGGACCAATTACCCTGACCTTCCCCATCCACAAGGCCCATCCGACCCGACTCCTCACTGGCCCGAAGCGGTAGGCTCCAGCTTTATCCCGATCCCTTACCAACCACCGCCTCAAGGGGAGCAGAGTCCACTCGATAACTACAGGGAGATGTTTGAGGCCCTCACTGGTTATCAATACCAGCCAAACTCGCCAGTTGATCCCAACGAGCGATATCAGCGGTAGAGGTATGGTATGTTTTGTGTTGTTGTTGTTGTATACTTTGGTTCTTTATTTCTTTGTCGTTTTTATTTAATTTCTGCCTAGTTAAATGAACGTTGTGGGTGTGTTCCCTATATAACCCTCACGAGACCTACTCGTCCTCCCAAGCTATTGGGGGGTTTAAAAGGGCTTGTTGCATACGCTAAATGCAACCGTGATTCCTACGAAAGTGAGTTAGGTTTGTTGTTGTTGTTGTAAATTATTTTCCACATAAATCGAAGTGAAATAACGCATGGCTTGGTAATGTGTTCATAAAAAGGGTAGAACTAGGTAACTAACAAATTTTGATGGTTGTGAGAAGCATGCTTCTACACAAGGATTAGAATTTGTAGGTACAACATGTTCGCGGGACAACTGTTTTTATGAAGAGACGAAGGAGATATGAGTATCAAGCGACAAAAATCAGGTGCATGTGTTTCTTTTTACTTTGATTCTTAGTTAGTAATAAGTGGAATGTATTTTGTATATTATTTTCCGGGGTGAAATTTTGGGAAGGGTAGTCGTGTCACATCCCTTGTGCGTTTTAAAAACTCTACTTCCTACACATTGAGGACAATGTTTACCTCAAGTGTGGGGATGGGGGAGTAGTAAAAGTTTTCGATTTTGACCCGTTCATTTAAATTCTACACATCGAGGACAATGTTTACCTTAAGTGTGGGGATGGGGGAAAATTTCAAAAATTTTTCAAAAAAATTCTTGTTTCAAAAGCGATCTTAAAAGCACAAGTAACCAAGTCAGCGAGGGATGTCACAACCCATTTGGTCTTTTGTCATGGTCAAGTTCAAATTAATAAGCATAACGGGTATTTAGCGGGTGGTTATTTGGGAATAATCCGCCTAAGAAACTAGTCTTTTATGCATGTCACATACCATACCCCTTTAGATATGTGAGGTTTTGAGCCACTTTTATATCATAGATTACATTACCTATGTTTCTTTGTTTGAGTGGACCATTAGTCATATATTGTAGAACTTGCAACATTTGATACGTTTGAGACTATAGACCGAATACAAGCACGAGAATGATTAAGGCATTAGGTAAACCTTTTCTCTTAAAACCATTTATCTATCCTTACCCGAACAAATTCCCTAGTCGCCCATTTTGAGCCTAAACCTTTCGTTTGACCACCCTATAGCCCATAACCCTTAAACCTTTTTCTTTTAAACCCGTGTGATGGAAATTCGATTATAGGAGTCGTATTTGTATAGTTATTCTTGATTGTTTGCATTTATGTTAAAAAAAAAAACAGAAATTATTATGAAAAAGAATTGAAAATTGTTGAAGAAAAACACAAAAAGAAGTGTTAGTAGTTGTCGAATAAAAGGGTGAAAGATTATTGCCCATAGTTGATGTTTATATGTAGTTTTGTTTAATTTAGTGGTTTGTAATAAAAATCGAATTTTCATCGCCTTAGCCACTTTAAAATATCCTAATTCCTACTCTTAGCCTAGCCCCGTTACAACCCTCATAAAGACCTTATGACTTGTGCTTAGTGTTTGTGATCAATGGTGGAGAATGATTGAGTTGCAAGCTTATGCGGGTATGTGTTCTAATCGGTTTTGTGTGAATATTCTTTGTAGTGCTAATACATTATAAATATTAGCCAATTTACAAGCCGAGTGGAGAGAACATTGTGAGGGATGTGCATGACTTGTTAGTTTTACGGGCGGGTTAATCTTGGATAACCATTATTATATGTGATTATTCACTTGACCGTTAAATATGTGAAAACTATAAAAGGTTTGAACTTTTGTATGACATTAGACCTTGACCTTTGTCTCAGGAATGGGAAGTGTATTCATTGTTCGACCCACGTGAAAGTGAAAAACAGATTTGCTTGAGGGCAAGCAAAAGACAAGTGTGGGGATGTGATACGTGGTTGAAAACCGGTGTTCGTTATGGTGTAACTTTATGTTTTTACACAAGTTTTAATCTTGAATAGCCTACTTTTAATTAGATTTGTGTTTTTGCAGGTTTAATGAAGTTTAAGGAGCAATTCGGGAGCTTTACGAGTCACCGGGTCGAGAACCGGAGCAGCGGGACGCGTTACGGATCAACCGGAAGCACAAAACGAAGAAATAAGAAAAGCAGGCTGGAGAGCCCGTTGCCGACGGGCCCCAAGCCGTCGGCGACGCCCGCTAGAAATACCCGTATGCCAAGTTTTCCCGTAACCAGACACTTAACCCGTCGGATGAAGAAGTGAAAACCAGAACCCGTCGCCGACGGGTTGAGGGCCGTCGGCGACGGCTTGTCAAATCCTGAAACGCGAATTTTGGTCATCAAGGTGCTGAGAACGATTTTTATTGGCTGGCTGGCATTGATTTCGGGGGTTACACTAGATTGTGAGTTTTGAACTCTATCTTGGAGCCTAATTTCAATTACCAATCACCTACCATTCCATCATCTACCATCACGACATCATCGGAATCAAGATCATCACCATCAACAATCCTTAATCACCAATTCCTCCATAAACCCTAATTCTCCATACTTCACCATTACCAATCATTCCACAAACCCTAATCATCCACCATTCATTCATCCATCA
The DNA here is from genome assembly GCA_030545235.1 of Helianthus tuberosus. Lineage (NCBI taxonomy): Eukaryota > Viridiplantae > Streptophyta > Magnoliopsida > Asterales > Asteraceae > Helianthus > Helianthus tuberosus. The sequence goes on along the minus strand of CM060445.1, from coordinate 131,131,161 downwards.
AGCTTCAAGATGCTTTCATTCACGTTCCAAACATCCGGTGATTAAGCTTCTTCAACCATGAGCGGCTAATCATCTCGGTTTCACCCCGGTGTAGGTAGTTGTTAATTCTAGGGTTTCGATTTGTTCTTGTTTCAACTTAGTCACAATTTGTGTTTGATTTTTGAAACTTTTGACAATAGTGTTACATTTGTTGCGAATTCGTAAATTGTCGAGCGATGTTAAAAGTTATGACTTTGCGAAATGGTGATATGTAATTGTGCATTGTCGTGGTTAGGATTTACTTGTGTTGATTAGAAAGTGTATTCTTGTCCGTTCTTCGGGACGTTGATAGTTATTAGCACCTAAGTCACGGTACACTAAATCCGTTAATCGAATGCATTTGAGTTGAATCTAAAACTTGTAGAAATCCTAGGTTAGCAATTACCGAAACCGGGTGTGATTCCTCTTTCTTATTATTGTTCTAGTAACCAATTTTATCGTAATCGTTAATTATTAGTTGTTAATCAATTTAATCAATTCACTTAGTCTAAACTCGCATCTCTCAATTAAACAAAAACATAAAGATATTCTAGTAAGCTTCATAAATCATAACATTTGTTCTAATTCATTCGAATCCACACACAAACCACATACTCTTCGTGGTTCGACCCCTTGCTACCACTAACTATTTGTTAAGGGTAATTTGGGCATATAAATATTATCTTTGACCGGAGCGCGACACTCCGATCAAAGACTTTGGGCCAAAAGTGTCAACTTGATGAAACTTGCTTTCATAGAGGTATTTAACGAACCGGAGTCTAACGAAGTTAGTTCATACACCCTTGAGCCTCAACAAATTAACTACAAGGGCCTTGATTGCCAAAAATGGAGTTAAAAAGGGTTAAAAACGAGCAGGGACTGAATCTGCCAGCTTTGAAACTGATTTTGCCAGTTCAGCCGGTCCACGCGGCCCGCGTAAGACACCCTTAAGTCTTACGCGGCCCGCCTCAGCATGCCCAGATCAGAAAACAGCTGTCAGGTGCGGGTTCTGGCTGTTCCACCACCTTAGCCTAGTTTATAACGATCTATTAAGCTATAAGTCGGTTATTATCAATAGCTAGGACACCTGGGGTGATCCCAGGGCCTCCAATTACACCTGGAACTGATCTAACTTCAAGGAAATTGCTATATAAGAAAACCTATTCTTTTGTTCATAAACACATTTGCAACATTTCACTTGAGGGACTTGTCCTGGAGCTTCCATCAGTAAGAAGAGGATTATCAAGTGTAGAAAAGTTTGCTAGGACCTTAAGTAAGCCTCTAATTTCTTGTTTAGTCGTTTAATTTAGTTTAATTACTCTAAAGTCAAACTTATCGTAAAATTAGTTTGACTTTCATTTTAATTACATGTGGACTGATCAAATTGAAAGTGGTTATAAGACCACATTAGTGTAGGTGATTAACCCTTAAAAGGGCACCTCCTAATTATCTCGTTTGACTGGTCAATTGTCGGGTCAAAGTAGTTTGACAAAAAGTCAAACTGGACAGAATGTTTGAATATGATTAAAATTAATGAACCAGAGGTTCTAAATTATATTTTAACATTCTAATGACTTGGTAATCAATATTAAAACATGTTTTATCAGTCCTAACCCGGCAATTAATAGTCTAAGGTCAGTTTATAACCGAAAGTCGCAAAAGCTTGACTTTTGCTTTGACTTTCAGTTCTGACCCGTTCAAGCTTATTTCTTCCATGTTTTAAGCTTCCATTAGGACCACATTACTTAGTAGTATAACCCCCTGGAGTTATATTGCATGGTACCTAGTGGTTTGAATTATATGCACTTGATCGTAATTATGCTTAATAATGCCATAAACGCCCTTTTTACATACAACTGAGATTTTTAACAATGTGATTAGACTAACACCTTTGCTACTGATATTTAGAAATGTCCTAAAAATTTGACATCAATTGGAGGTCTAGAATATGAGTTATGCTCAATAGCGTAATTAAGAAGCTTTTTGTTATTTAAAAGGCGTAATTAGCATAAAGCCTATCTAAACCCGAATTTTGACATCAAACCTTATACCTACTGATGTAAAATAATAAATTTGGATTTTTGAAGATTTTTAATTATTTTTAGGTTGAGCATAACATAGGATTATAGCTTGATTTCGGTAAATGTCGGTTTTACCCTTTTCATGCATAAAATGAGTTTTACATAACTTTTAAGTGTCAAACATTTTGCTATTGGTTTCATATGATAAATAAAGTATTTTGAACTTTTTAAACTGATCAAAAACTCAGATTTCCTATTTTAACCCGAATACCCCTTTAAACCGACTTTTAAGCATTTTTAGCACCTAGTATGGGTCAAAACTATATTTGACATATAAAACTTGTTACCCACTGATATTTTAAGCTAATTTATATAATTATACAGTAAGCTAAAGTTTTTAAACTCAGAAGTCTATTTTGACCTTTAAGCCTATGTAAAATTACCAAAATGCCCCTACGAGACATAGTTTGGCTATATAAGATAATTTTCACATATATAAAGTATCCTGCTGTTATAACTTATAAAAAAATACATATTTTTACTGATTTAATCAGACCCGAAACTCAGTTGCACAATTAAAGTCTTTTATGGGCATTAAAATTACCAAAATGCCCTTATGGGACTTATTTTGGTTTACATTAATTTTTGGGCATATATGTTAATATCTTACTGATGTATTAACATATTTTGAGCATAATAATGATTAAGACCTGTATATAATTTATTTGGTTACCCGTTACGCGTTTACGCGTTCGGATCGGCTTATGTGACTAGTTTACATAAAATAGCCGAAACGGGTCAAACCTTATCATTTAATCATCAAATTCCAGAATGTGTTTAGTTTACCCATATTATACAAGTATCCAAACTTGTCGGGTCTAAATCGCATTCTATTCCGATCTCCGCTTAATCTAGCGTTTAGAACCGTAAGGTTTCCTTCTAGCTAGCCGGTCTAAGTCCTTGACTAAATGAAAGACCCGTTAGCATCCTAATAGGTTAATAAACCTTCTATACAGATTAAATAGCTTCCGGTAGAAGGTGCCTTCAAAAAGCTTTAGGATTTTTACTGCTAGCATCAGGTAAATACTTTTAACTTATTTTCCCATATACGGACTTGGGATATGGTATTATAATAATACCACTTGGTCGAGTATGAAATCATTTAATCGGATTGTGATTAATAAATTTGCATAACCCGTTTTAATATGTCTTGTTTGATAACATAAACATTGGGGGTTAATCTGACCGTGTCTTGGATATCCTCGGCTCATTTAATTTAAAATGGCCACGACCTATGCACGGGGTGTAGGCATACACCTGACAGATGCAAATGCTAAAATAATATATATAAACCCACATGTTGGGGATAACTCCTTTGTGGGTTCTATAAGTGGTGAGTCGGTTAATCACGACCGGCTTCCAACCGGCCCCAATCGTAAGACAAACATGTAAATCTGTATACAAGATTATATTTAAATAATTGTCCCAAGTTATAAAAGATTTGTGCCATGTGCACTTAAATCAATTTTCATAAATGTTTTCAAAAGAGTCAGTTAATTGTATTTACCAGTGTAAACTGACGTATTTTCTTAAAGACTGATTTGACAGGTACCTCTCGTAAATAGGCTGGAGCTATAGGGTATCATTAGAGGATCTTGCAAATCCATGAGATACCTGAAGTCTGTTGTTTTTGTTTCTTTGTACATTTATGATCCGCCTGTGGATCTTATTACATTCCAGTCTGTATATTCATAAACTCGAACACTCAGACAATATGGTTTGTAATAGTTTATTCACCAAGACTTCCGCTGTGCTATTATATTGTGTGTTTTGACTATGATAATATCAACTACGTCACGATACTCCCCGCCTGGCCCACCGGTAATATGTGGAAATATCGGGGTGTGACAACCCTTCTACTAAATATTATCTAGTTTAATCTCTTATGGATAATTATTATTTAGTTTAATGTATTCTAATTAATTATTGAAAACACTCCTACTAAATATTATTTAATTTAATCACTTAATGTTATATAACAGCTATAATTTTTAGTTTCGTTTTACCCCAACTATTCAATCATATATATATATTTTTTGCTATCTTATATTAATTAAATAAAAAAACTAATATTAAATCTTATTCTACTTTAAATGTCGAATAAAATACTTCTACTTTTCTAATAAAATATTATCCTTAAATTTAAATTGTTAATTTAAGAGATTTTTAAATGGCTAAATTATTTATCATAAAAACCAAACTTTGTGATAATATATTATTTATTTTTCTTTTTATTATAAAAACTTTATTATATTGATTTTATTACATAATTTTTAAATAAATTGTATATAACTTTCAATATTACTTTATATATAAAATTGTATTTTTTACGGGCTTTTTAAATATATTTTATATTTTATCACTCAAATAGCTGCTTATTAGCTTCTTGAATAACATGTTTGACCACTGTATCTTATTTTCAATAATTATCTCCGTAATCACCATGTCTATGGCGTGCCGAGTATATCCATTAGTTTTTTTAAATATAATTTTCTTATTATTTGGTATATAAAATAATATTTATTCAACCCGTGTAATACACGAGGGTTTTTAAAGGTATAACTTTTTTTTATTATTTGGTAAACAATATTACATTTATTTTGGATATGATCGGGTGGTTCCGCTGGTAGCACGATGATACTCCAATGGTTCGTCAGTGATCCAAATTTGCCATTCAAAAAAAATATTACATTTATTTAACCCGTCTAATACACATGGTTTTAAAGATACAACTTTTTTTATTTGGTATATAAAATTACATTTATTCAACCCGTACAATACATATGGTTTTTATAGATATAACTTTTTATTATTTAATATATAAAATTAAATTTATTCAAACAGTTCAATAAATGAGGTTTTTAAAGATATATTGTTTTATTATTTAGTATATAAAATTGATTTAATCAACATGTGTAATACACAGGGTTATAACCTAATATTTAATATTTCTCTCTTTGAATTTTAAATAGAGCATTATATTATTAGTGGAGAGTTCAAATGAGAAGAAATTTTTTGTAATAAGAAAAAATAACAAATTTCAACCAATAAGAATGCTTTATTTTACTTCATTTAATATAAGTATTTAATGTTACTATAAGGGTACATTGGTAAATCTACAAAGGTCATTAATTTATAGTCTTCCTCTTTAATAGCTAATACATTAAATATTTTGTAACTTATCTTCAAAATATATATTTTTTTTAAAAATAAAATAAAATAAAATAATTTAAAGTGTAGGATAAATTACGAGTTGTGTAGGATAAATTACGAGTTTACGAGTTGTGTAGGATAAATTTCAACGTGTAGCATGAATTTCGAAATATGTAGTATAACTTTTGATGTGTGTGGGAAAAAAAGTTAGTGTGGAGGATAATAGTCTTTATGACTAATTAATTAGTAAAAAATGATAATAAATGAGATAAGTGAAAAAAACTATTTAATGTTTTACAAAATTACCATTTGTTCTTTTTCTTCTCAATTAAATTTTATCAAATGAACCTTCCCCTATATTCTTATTTGGTTATTTTTTTTATCATTAATATATTTATAATAATAACTTTTGGGTGAATACTTAGTTAATATATTAAATAATCTTATATAAGTTGTAGGTTTGCTGATTTGCTGAGACTCGCAGTTTAGTCAAGCTCGATATATGAAGTTTGAGTTCAAGGTCGTTTGTTAAGTGAGCTCTAATATACGCTCAGACTCTAGCTTGTTCAAGCTTGATGTGATTCGAGTTATTAGCGTGTTGATTTCAGATAGCTCACAAGTGGTCGGACTCATTTATAGAATGTTTGAAGCCAATTATCTTATTTAAAAAAGTAGGTGACAAAATTGACAGGGACGGGCCATGCTTGTTTTGTTGTAGACCAAAGCTCGTATATACTCTTGAGTCATTTGTTAAACATATTGGTGACATACTCCAGACACACATGGACCAATGCGATTGTAGTTGCTTTATTTCATTAAACGACGTAGTTGAAAAATATTTGTTTCAAATTATGCAATAAAATAGGAAGTGGATGAAGATAATATAAATAAAGTCTTGGAATCATTTAATGTGATGTAGGGCATCACGATCCTCATCTTGGTTACAACTTACATGGTGGTAGTTCACAATTTGTGTCAATTAGCTCGTAACAAGTCGTGTCAATTAACTCGTTAAATTCAACCAAACTTATAACAATGATGATAAGAAATATCAGCATGTGGATCTTATTACATTCCAGTCTGTATATTCATAAACTCGAACACTCAGACAATATGGTTTGTAATAGTTTATTCACCAAGACTTCCGCTGTGCTATTATATTGTGTGTTTTGACTATGATAATATCAACTACGTCACGATACTCCCCGCCGGGCCCACCGGTAATATGTGAAAATATCGGGGGGTGACAGGTTGGTATCAGAGCCAACATTGAGTGAATTAAACACTAACCTTTTGTGTTTAATCTCAATGACACAATAAGCACATTCCTTAGACTCTCGAGTCTAGGCAAATGACTAGGGTTTTACTCATAACCTTCATTTTTATTGTTTTATTATATTTACTTGTTTTGACAGGAAAATGCCACCACGAGCACGAGGAAAAGGCAAAGGACCCATGCGTGGAGGACCGTCCAGCAGCACGGGACCCTCCCACAGGCGTACACCATCCGACTCGCTTTCCGGCTCCGACTCTAAGGATAATTGGAGCCATAACTTTCAACCAGCAAGACATTCTGTCTCGCTGGGGTCCTCACCGTCTGACCCTCCTTATTTTGGGTTGCCCATTCCTATCGAACCCCATCATTCTCCTCTTTCGCAAGGAACTCATCAATCAAACCAATCACACCACTCTTTTCAATCTCATCCTTTTCATCATTCAGATTCTACTTACTCCCCAACACAATTTAATCCCAACGCTTATGTTAACGACTTTTTGGGCTACAACCCTTTGGGGCCTGAGGATCACTTTTCTAAGGAAATGGAGATGGATGACGACCCAGACCCGGATTTGCAAACAGGAACACCAGGCCACCCAATAAGTATCTCAAGCGGTTCCCCATTTCAGGGATCACCGTACCATGGGCCCGACTCATTCCAGGAGAGGATGGGTCAGTATGACTGGTTCTTCATACCTTCATACCATGACTCCCCAGTCCAACCTCCATTGGATGAACCACAGCTTCGAGCTGTTACCCCACCTCCCTTGCCAGTTGAGGACCTACCTCAACAGCCTCCCGAGCCTCCAAGGCGAAGGAGAAATGCTAGAATATCCGTACGTGGGGGACCACGGTTTGCATCTCCTCGTGGCTCAAGTTCGTATCCTACTATCCAAGAAGACCCTTAGTTGGGTGGACCATCACACACGGTGCCGGAAGTCAACCTTCCGCCGGTTTCACACGCTCCACTACTGCCACCGTTGGGTTTTAACAACCCTATCCCGACATACCCAGGATCATCTGGGTATATTCCGTCTGGATACCCATCTGACTATGGGACTCATGATCCGTACCTTACCGCTACACAATACCATCATCTTTACCCTTCTTCTTACCCTCCGGTTTATCCCACTGATACCCGGCACAGGATTATCAATACCCGTCATACCAACAACCTCCTCCTGTTCAGCAGCAGCAAACTCAAGAGATTTTTGAGAGGTTAGACTGGGTTGAACATGTAGCCCATGAAACCAAGAAGAAGCACAATGGTTTTGTCAAGGGTCTTATGAACCTTCTCAAGGGCAAGAAGAAATAGGATGATGTTGGGTTGTTTTGTTTTGTTTGTAATAAAGTCCCTGCGAGGACGTTTATTTTGTTTCCATGTACCAAGTCCCTGCGTGGACTTATTTCTGTTTCTGTAAGCCCCTGCGTGGGCAGTGTTTTCAGTAGCCCCTGCGTGGGTAGTTTGTGATGTTTTTCTCAAGCCCCTTTTCGGGCAACGTTGTAATCGTTTCGTGTTTTTAATGCAGTTATTTTGGTTTTAAATATGTAATTTATTATATCATGCTACTTCATTTCAAATTTTATTTAATCCGTCTAAGAAACTCTTAGAGGTATAACCTAGCCAAAATATTAAATGGCTATGATGGTATAACCTTTTTAAGATTATGACTCTCTGTTAACATCTGAAAACATGTTAACAATCCTGAATTGTGCGGTACGAGAAATCACACAATCTTCCTAATATAATTGGATTTTTCCAAGCCACAAATTTTAGCCTATATGATCAACATAAATCATGGCTAATAAACATCAATATGATGTATACACCATAAACATCCATTAGAGATGTATGCTTATAACAAGTACGAAGGAATTTCTATTTATAAACTTCTTGTCAAAAAGGCGATGAACCTTGTTCGACCCTTAAATGATCACTGATCCAAAGGATCGTTGGTTATATTTTAATCGTCCCTGTGACAAGCTTTCTAAGCTATTTAAATGTCTTTCGAGACGAACTTTGTGTAATATGATTATCTCTTTGATTTATTATTATTATTATGGTCTATATGGTTTAATAATACCATGACCATCTACTCATCAATACGATGATCAATTATGTAAATTAAATATATCATCTATGTTTGATATAGTATTCAGAAATGGCTGGCTCGGATGAAGCAAACTGTCATCCTACAGAAGGCAACAACACCAGGATTAATATCACTGGTGCCGAACTGCAAGCAATGATCACCTCAGCAGTTTCTCAAGCGGTAGATGCTAAGTTTAAAGAGCCTAGTATTGTTAGGTCTCAAACTCATTCAAAATCCCAATCTCAACCTCACACTAATAAGAAAAGTGAGTCTCAGCATTCATCTAACCAGGGTAGTGAACCCAAGAGGCAGTTAGTCCTCAAGTCGACTCCTAGGTACGCCAAGGGTTGTACCTACAAGTACTTTGTCTCCTGTAAGCCTAGGGGTTTTACTGGAGAAAAGGGAGCGATAGATTGTATGAAATGGTTAGATGAGATGGAGACTGTAATAGACATCAGCGGATGTGCTAAGGAGGATGTGGTTATGTTTGTATCACAATCCTTCAAGGGTGATGCCCTCACATGGTGGAAAGCCCTAGTGCAGTCTACTGGGAAGGTTCACCTATATAATCTTACTTGGGAGAAGTTTGTTGACTTGGTAAAGGACACTTACTGTCCTCAACATGAGGTAGAAAGGATAGAGACTGATTTCCTCACCTTGGTAATGAAGGATCTGGATTGTAGATCCTATGTGACTAGCTTCAATTCAATGTCAAGGCTTGTGCCATATTTAGTCACTCCTGAACCCAAACGCATCGCGCATTTCATTGGTGGCTTGGCCCCTGAAGTAAAGGGAAATGTTAAGGCCTCAAAGCCAGCCACTTATAGATCCGCTGTGGATTTATCCTTATCCCTCACTTTGGATGTTGTGAGGAGTATGGCAAAGAAAACCACTGATGATGGGAAGAGGAAGAGAGAGGAAGATAAGTCTACTCAGTCGAACAAGAAGGGAAAGGGGAACTCTGGTTCCAAAAAGGGACAGTCGAATGACAAGCCCAGATGTAAGACTTGCAACAAAAGGCATTTTGGAAAATGCAACCAAGACCCACATGCTAAACCATGTGGGATCTGTAAAAAGAAAGGGCACAAGTCTGTTGAGTGCCGAAATATAAAGGATGCAACTTGCTATGGTTGCAATGAAAAGGGGCACATTAAAACCAATTGCCCCAAGAATGCAAAGAAGCCAGAGGAGGCAAAGAAAAACAATGCAAGAGTTTTCCAGATGCAAGCGAGGGAAGCGGTGAATGACGAGAACGTCATAACAGGTACCTTCCTCATCAATAACAACTATGCTAGAGTCTTATTTGATTTCGGTGCTGATAAGTCTTTTGTAGACCATAAGTTCTGTAAGATTTTAAACTTGCCTATTAAGACTCTAGACATAAAATATGAGGTAGAACTTGCCGATGGTACCTTAGAAACAGCTTCCACTCTTCTTGATGGATGTTCTATATCCATTAAGAATCATTCTATTCCGCTATCTCTTTTGCCAATGAAATTGGCTGGGTTTGATATAGTTTTAGGCATGGATTGGTTATCGCACAACCAAGCCCAAATTGCCTGTGATAAAAAGCTAGTTATTATCAAAACCCTTTCTAGCGAATCAGTCACCATTCAGGGAGATACACAATACGGATTGCCCAGCAATGTGTCTATTCTCAAGTTATCGCAGTGTATGAAAAGTGGATGTGTCATTTACATGGCACAAGTGAATGTGAATGATCCTAAGCCTAAAATTGAAGATATTCCAATTATCCCTGAATATCCTGATGTCTTTCCTGACGAATTACCTGGATTACCTCCAAAGAGGCAAGTAGAGTTCAGGATAGACATTCTCCCAGGATCAGCACCTATAGCACGAGCTCCTTATCGCCTAGCGCCTACTGAAATGAAAGAGCTTAGGACCCAATTGGATGAACTATTGGAAAAAGGTTTCATACAACCTAGTTCTTCACCCTGGGGAGCTCCAATACTGTTTGTGAAAAAGAAGGACGGATCAATGCGCTTATGCATTGATTATCGTGAATTAAATAAAGTAACGATCAAGAATCGTTATCCTTTACCCAGGATCGACGACTTATTTGATCAGCTCTAAGGAGCGAGCTTCTTCTCAAAGATTGATTTGAGATCTGGGTATCATCAACTTAAGGTTAGAACTGAAGATGTGCCTAAGACGGCATTCAGGACAAGGTATGGACATTTCGAATTTTTAGTGATGCCATTTGGGCTCACTAATGCGCCAGCAGCATTCATGGACCTCATGAATAGAGTCTGCAAGCCATACTTAGATAAATTTGTCATCGTCTTTATCGATGACATACTTATCTATTCTCGTAATCAAATTGATCATGAGAAGCACCTTCGATGTATCTTATGATTACTTCAACAGGAGAAGTTGTATGCTAAATTTTCCAAATGCGAATTCTGGCTTCGCGAAGTCCAATTCCTTGGACATGTTGTCAGTGAGCGAGGTATCCAAGTAGATCCCGCCAAGGTAGAAGCCGTAATGAATTGGGAAGCACCCAAGACTCCAACCGAAATACGTAGCTTTCTGGGTTTAGCTGGATATTATAGAAGATTCATTGAGAACTTCTCAAGAATAGCTGCACCATTAACTTCTTTGACCCGTAAGAATGTTAAGTTTGATTGGGGTCCGAAACAACAGGAATCCTTTGAGATTCTTAAGCAAAGGTTGAGCAATGCTCCAGTATTAACCTTACCTGATGGAATTGAAGAGTTTGTCGTATACTGTGATGCTTCACACACCGGAATGGGTTGTGTACTCATGCAAAAAGGCAAAGTGATTGCCTATGCATCACGACAACTAAAGGTGCATGAAAAGAATTACACCACCCATGATTTAGAATTGGGTGCCGTTGTATTCGCACTAAAATTATGGAGACATTACTTGTATGGAACTAAATGTGTGATCTATTCAGATCACAAAAGTCTCCAACATTTGTTCAATAAAAAAGAGCTTAATATGAGACAACGCCGCTGGATGGAAACCTTAAATGACTATGATTGCGAAATTCGCTACCATCCTGGTAAAGCGAATGTAGTCGCAGATGCTCTAAGCCGAAAGGAAAGAGTTAAACCAATTAGGATCAATGCCAAGAGCATTGAGTTGAAGAATAGTCTGAATGACAGACTATTAGCAGCACAGAAAGATGCTGTTTTGGAAGATAATTTTCCAAATGAAAAGTTAGGTATAACTGCTGAACAGTTAGCACCTGGGAAGGATGGAATTCTCAGGATGAATGGAAGAATTTGGGTTCCTATTCATGGAGGACTTCGAGAGGTAATCCCCCTGGAAGCCCACAATTCCAAGTACTCAGTTCACCCGGGAGGTGACAAAATGTATCATGATTTGAAGGCTAATTATTGGTGGATAGGTTTGAAGAAATCTATTGCCACACATGTAGCTAAGTGCCTGACATGTGCTCAGATTAAAGCTGAACATCAAAAGCCATCAGGTCTACTTCAACAACCAGAACTCCCCACATGGAAGTGGGAGATGGTGACCATGGATTTCATAACCAAGTTACCTAAAACCAGGCATGGAAATGATACAATATGGGTTATTGTTGATAGACTGACTAAGTCAGCACATTTCCTACCCATCAAGGATACTCATAGCTCCGATAAATTAGCCCAATTGTATATAGATAAGATTGTAGCTCTACATGGAGTACCGGTAGCTATTATCTCTGATAGGGATACAAGATACACCTCACATTTTTGGAAAAGTTTCCAACAATCTTTGGGCACACGTTTGAATTTTAGTACTGCTTACCATCCTCAGACAGATGGACAAAGTGAGCGTACGATTCAAACTTTGGAAGACATGCTTCGTGCATGTGTTATTGATTTAGGTGGTAGTTGGGATGACCACCTGCCTTTAATAGAATTCTCATATAACAATAGCTACCATACAAGCATTAAGATTGCGCCTTTTGAGACAATGCAGAACACCTGTCTGTTGGGAAGAAGTAGGAGAAGTTCAGTTGTCAGGACCTGATATAGTCATTGAGACAACAGATAAGATTATCCAAATTCGCGATCACCTGAAAGCTGCCAGGGATAGGCAGAAAAGTTATGCTGACAAGGGGCGAAAACCTCTAAAATTTGAAATAGGCGATAAAGTTCTACTGAAAGTATCACCCTGGAAAGGTGTGATGCGTTTTGGTAAGAAGGGTAAGTTGAGCCCTAGGTATATTGGGCCATTCGAGATTATCGAATGTGTCGGCAGTGTAGCTTATAAGCTAAACCTGCCTGAGGAGCTAAGTGGGATTCATAATGTGTTTCACATTTGTAATCTCAAGAAATGCCTAGCTGACGAATCATTGGCTATGTCCCATAAAGATGTACAGGTTGATGAAAGCTTGAGATTTGTTGAAAGACCTATATCGATTGAGGATCGACAGGTTAAAAAGCTCCGAAGAAAGCATGTACCTATAGTAAAGGTCAAATGGGACGCCCTCAGAGGTCCCGAGTATACATGGGAAATCGAGTCCACTATGAAACAGAAATACCCTCACTTATTTCAGAAAATCTCGGGGTCGAGATTTCTTTTAAGGGGGTGAGGATGTAACACCACGTAAAAACGTGTCCAATTATGTATAGACACGTGTCCTAAACTCTAAACATGTGAAAGATTGACTTTGAAGGACCAAAGTTATCGAACAGTGAAACTATGAAACCACAGGGACTAAAAGTGTCAACATGCCAAACTTGTGCCTCTAAAAGACCTTACATGATGAATATATTCTTAAATGAGTGATTGATTGGATACAAGAAGCCGATTATAAAAATAATCGGAAGATTATTAAATTACAAGGGTTAAATGTGTCAACATGTCGTTTCTGACCTCTGAGTGACCTTTTAACGAAACAGAGGCTTCAAAACATTCAAATATACTCTTAAGAATAAGTGGTATAAATTTCACATGGTTTCGATATCGTTAAGCATGTTTTCAAGACTTTGGGCCAAAAGTGTCAACTTGATGAAACTTGCTTTCATAGAGGTATTTAACGAACCGGAGTCTAACGAAGTTAGTTCATACACCCTTGAGCCTCAACAAATTAACTACAAGGGCCTTGATTGCCAAAAATGGAGTTAAAAAGGGTTAAAAACGAGCTGGGACTGAATCTGCCAGCTTTGAAACTGATTTTGCCAGTTCAGCCGGTCCACGCGGCCCGCGTAAGACACCCTTAAGTCTTACGCGGCCCGCCTCAGCATGCCCAGATCAGAAAACAGCTGCCAGGTGCGGGTTCTGGCTGTTCCACCGCCTTAGCCTAGTTTATAACGATCTATTAAGCTATAAGTCGGTTATTATCAATAGCTAGGACACCTGGGGTGATCCCAGGGCCTCCAATTACACCTGGAACTGATCTAACTTCAAGGAAATTGCTATATAAGAAAATCTATTCTTGTGTTCATAAACACATTTGCAACATTTCACTTGAGGGACTTGTCCTGGAGCTTCCATCAGTAAGAAGAGGATTATCAAGTGTAGAAAATTTTGCTAGGACCTTAAGTAAGCCTCTAATTTCTTGTTTAGTCGTTTAATTTAGTTTAATTACTCTAAAGTCAAACTTATCGTAAAATTAGTTTGACTTTCATTTTAATTACATGTGGCGTAACCACTGATCAAATTGAAAGTGGTTATAAGACCACATTAGTGTAGGTGATTAACCCTTAAAAGGGCACCTCCTAATTATCTCGTTTGACTGGTCAATTGTCGGGTCAAAGTAGTTTGACAAAAAGTAAAACTGGACAGAATGTTTGAATATGATTAAAATTAATGAACCAGAGGTTCTAAATTATATTTTAACATTCTAATGACTTGGTAATCAATATTAAAACATGTTTTATCAGTCCTAACCCGGCTATTAATAGTCTAAGGTCAGTTTATAACTGAAAGTCGCAAAAGCTTGATTTTTGCTTTGACTTTCAGTTCTGACCCGTTCAAGCTTATTTCTTCCATGTTTTAAGCTTCCATTAGGACTACATTACTTAGTAGTATTACCCCCTGGAGTTATATTGCATGGTGCCTAGTGGTTTGAATTATATGCACTTGATCGTAATTATGCTTAATAATGCCATAAACGCCCTTTTTACATACAACTGAGATTTTTAACAATGTGATTGGACTAAAACCTTTGCTACTGATATTTAGACATGTCCTAAAAATTTGACATCAATTGGAGGTCTAGAATAGGAGTTATGCTCAATAGCGTAATTAAGAAGCTTTTTGTTATTTAAAAGGCGTAATTAGCATAAAGCCTATCTAAACCCGAATTTTGACATCAAACCTTATACCTACTGATGTAAAATAATAAATTTGGAATTTTGAAGATTTTTAATTATTTTTAGGTTGAGCATAACATAGGATTATAGCTTGATTTCGGTAAATGTCGGTTTTACCCTTTTCATACATAAAATGAGTTTTACATAACTTTTTAGTGTCAAACATTTTGCTACTGGTTTCATATGATAAATAAAGTATTCTGAACTTTATAAACTGATCAAAAACTCAGATTTCCTATTTTAACCCGAATACCCCTTTAAACCGACTTTTAAGCATTTTTAGCACCTAGTATGGGTCAAAACTATATTTGACATATAAAACTTGTTACCCACTGATATTTTAAGCTAATTTATATAATTATACAGTAAGCTAAAGTTTTTAAACTCAGAAGTCTATTTTGACCTTTAAAGCCTATGTAAAATTACCAAAATGCCCCTACGGGACATAGTTTGGCTATATAAGATAATTTTCACATATATAAAGTATCCTACTGTTATAACTTATAAAAAAATACATATTTTTACTGATTTAATCAGACCCGAAACTCAGTTGCACAATTAAAGTCTTTTATGGGCATTAAAATTACCAAAATGCCCTTATGGGACTTATTTTGGTTTACATTAATTTTTGGGCATATATGTTAATATCTTACTGATGTATTAACATATTTTGAGCATAATAATGATTAAGACCTGTATATAATTTATTTGGTTACCCGTTACGCGTTTACGCGTTCGGATCGGCTTATGTGACTAGTTTACATAAAATAGCCGAAATGGGTCAAACCTTATCATTTAATCCTCAAATTCCAGAATGTGTTTAGTTTACCCATATTATACAAGTATCCAAACTTGTCGGGTCTAAATCGCATTCTATTCCGATCTCCGCTTAATCTAGCGTTTAGAACCATAAGGTTTCCTTCTAGCTAGCCGGTCTAAGTCCTTGACTAAATGAAAGACCCGTTAGCATCCTAATAGGTTAATAAACCTTCTATACAGATTAAATAACTTCCAGTAGAAGGTGCCTTCAAAAAGCTTTAGGATTTTTACTGCTAGCATCAGGTAAATACTTTTAACTTATTTGATAACATATGCACGGGGGTTAATCTGACCGTGTCTTGGATATCCTCGGCTCATTTAATTTAAAATGGCCACGACCTATGCACGGGGTGTAGGCATACACCTGACAGATGCAAATGCTAAAATAATATATATAAACCCACATGTTGGGGATAACTCCTTTGTGGGTTCTATAAGTGGTGAGTCGGTTAATCACGACCGGCTTCCAACCGGCCCCAATCGTAAGACAAACATGTAAATCTGTATACAAGATTATATTTAAATAATTGTCCCAAGTTATAAAAGATTTGTGCCATGTGCACTTAAATCAATTTTCATAAATGTTTTCAAAATAGTCAGTTAATTGTATTTACCAGTGTAAACTGACGTATTTTCTTAAAGACTGATTTGACAGGTACCTCTCGTAAATAGGCTGGAGCTATAGGGTATCATTAGAGGATCTTGCAAATCCATGAGATACCTGAAGTCTGTTGTTTTTGTTTCTTTGTACATTTATGATCCGCCTGTGGATCTTATTACATTCCAGTCTGTATATTCATAAACTCGAACACTCAGACAATATGGTTTGTAATAGTTTATTCACCAAGACTTCCGCTGTGCTATTATATTGTGTGTTTTGACTATGATAATATCAACTACGTCACGATACTCCCCGCCGGGCTCACCGGTAATATGTGGAAATATCGAGGTGTGACAACCCTTCTACTAAATATTATCTAGTTTAATCTCTTATGGATAATTATTATTTAGTTTAATGTATTCTAATTAATTATTGATAACTCTCCTACTAAATATTATTTAATTTAATCACTTAATGTTATATAACAGCTATAATTTTTAGTTTCGTTTTACCCCAACTATTCAATCATATATATATTTTTTTGCTATCTTATATTAACTAGTTGATTTTATGTCCGCGCGTTGCGGCGGGGACCCAATGACTGCAAAACGCGTGTCAGCAACGGCAATCAGCTACCAAATATCAAAAAATAAATAAAAATGACATGGTAAGGATAGTCACTCCGTTCTAAAAAAGATTTTAAATAACCTAATATATAATAATAGGACCCACACATCCTACACGTTGGAAATTCGGTTGTTTTCAGTTCAGTTATCTCGGTGCTAACACGTTAAAATATGGATGAGCTCGGTACCGGTAACGGCACCGAAAGTACCGATCCGGAAAATCATCGAAATTAGGTACCTGCACCGAAAATGCTCGGTACAATACGGTATGGTATTTGAAGGTAAAATCAATAAATACAGGTATGGTGTTAGACCGGTGTTGAACCGAAAGTAACGATTCTGAAAACGCCAAAAGGTGGGTACCAAATTGGTGCCGAAAATGATTTGGTATAGTAAATTTGGTACCGATACGATACCGGTTTGATTACAGGATTTGATACGATTTGCTCATCAATAATCTAAATATCCAAGTTAATTTTACATGTTATAATTCATTCATTATAGAAAAAGACAAAAAAGGAAGCGAAATAAGTTGTTGTGTATATAAAACCTCATTCAAATGAAATACAATTTACTTACTGTGTGTATGAAAAGTAATCTAAACGGTGCAATTACTTGCATTGTTACGTTGCTACAGGATTTGAAGAGCTCGGTACCAACCGGTACCGAAAATACCGTTACCGAAATCCCCAAAAGTGGGTACCGGTACTGAATATACCTGGTACGGTGCGGTTCTGTACCGGTCGATACTGGTACGACACCGGTATTTGAGGGTAAAAACCGGTGAATACCGGTGCCGAACCGGTACCGAAAATACAACCGGTTTGCTAAATTTGATACCGGTACCCGATACCATTTGCTCATCACTTAGTGATGTTACTATTGATTAATTCTATTTTTGAAATATATAGGCCCAAAAGTGGGTACCTGTATCAAATATACCTGGTACGGTACGGTTTGGTAACAGTCGGTACTGGTATGACACCGGTAATTGAGGGTAAAAACCGGTGAATATCGGTGTCGAACAGGTACCGAAAATACACCCGGTTTGGTAAATTTGATACCGGTACCGGTACTCGATACCATTTGTTCATAATTACTGCTCATCACTTAGTGATGTTACTATTGATTAATTCTATTTTTAATATATAGGCCCAAAAGTGGGTACATGTATCAAATATACTTGGTACGGTACGGTTTGGTAACGGTCGGTACTGGTACGACACCGGTAATTGAGGGTAAAAACCGGTGAATATCGGTGTCGAACAGGTACCGAAAATACACCCGATTTGGTAAATTTGATACCGGTACCGGTACTCGATACCATTTGTTCATAATTATTATTATTGTATTAGTAGGTTATAATATTATAAAGTGACTGTTCATTCATTTCTATTATTATCATATATGAATTAAATAAAAAAAACTAATATTAAATCTTATTCTAGTTTAAATGTCGAATAAAATACTTCTACTTTTCTAATAAAATATTATCCTTAAATTTAAATTGTTAATTTAAGAGATTTTTAAATGGCTAAATTATTTATCACAAAAACCAAACTTTGTGATAATATATTATTTATTTTTCTTTTTATTATAAAAACTTTATTATATTGATTTTATTACATAATTTTTAAATAAATTGTATATAACTTTCAATATTACTTTATATATAAAATTGTATTTTTTTACGGGTTTTTTAAATATATTTTATATTTTATCACTCAAATAGCTGCTTATTAGCTTCTTGAATAACATGTTTGACCACTGTATCTTATTTTCAATAATTATCTCCGTAATCGCCATGTCTATGGCGTGCCGAGTATATCCATTAGTTTTTTTAAATATAATTTTCTTATTATTTGGTATATAAAATAATATTTATTCAACCCGTGTAATACACGAGGGTTTTTAAAGGTATAACTTTTTTTATTATTTGGTAAACAATATTACATTTATTTTGGATATGATCGGGTGGTTCCGCTGGTAGCACGATGATACTCCAATGGTCCGTCAGTGATCCAAATTTGCCATTCAAAAAAAATATTACATTTATTTAACCCGTCTAATACACATGGTTTTAAAGATACAACTTTTTTTATTTGGTATATAAAATTACATTTATTCAACCCGTACAATACATATGTTTTTTATAGATATAACTTTTTATTATTTAATATATAAAATTAAATTTATTCAAACAGTTCAATAAATGAGGTTTTTAAAGATATATTGTTTTATTATTTAGTATATAAAATTGATTTAATCAACATGTGTAATACACAGGGTTATAACCTAATATTTAATATTTCTCTCTTTGAATTTTAAATAGAGCATTATATTATTAGTGGAGAGTTCAAATGAGAAGAAATTTTTTGTAATAAGAAAAAATAACAAATTTCAACCAATAAGAATGCTTTATTTTACTTCATTTAATATAAGTATTTAATGTTACTATAAGGGTACATTGGTAAATCTACAAAGGTCATTAATTTATAGTCTTCCTCTTTAATAGCTAATACATTAAATATTTTGTAACTTATCTTCAAAATATATATTTTTTTTAAAAATAAAATAAAATAATTTAAAGTGTAGGATAAATTACGAGTTGTGTAGGATAAATTACGAGTTTACGAGTTGTGTAGGATAAATTTCAACGTGTAGCATGAATTTCGAAATATGTAGTATAACTTTTGATGTGTGTGGGAAAAAAAGTTAGTGTGGAGGATAATAGTCTTTATGACTAATTAATTAGTAAAAAATGATAATAAATGAGATAAGTGAAAAAAACTATTTAATGTTTTACAAAATTACCATTTGTTCTTTTTCTTCTCAATTAAATTTTATCAAATGAACCTTCCCCTATATTCTTATTTGGTTATTTTTTTTATCATTAATATATTTATAATAATAACTTTTGGGTGAATACTTAGTTAATATATTAAATAATCTTATATAAGTTGTAGGTTTGCTGATTTGCTGAGACTCGCAGTTTAGTCAAGCTCGATATATGAAGTTTGAGTTCAAGGTCGTTTGTTAAGTGAGCTCTAATATACGCTCAGACTCTAGCTTGTTCAAGCTTGATGTGATTCGAGTTATTAGCGTGTTGATTTCAGATAGCTCACAAGTGGTCGGACTCATTTATAGAATGTTTGAAGCCAATTATCTTATTTAAAAAAGTAGGTGACAAAATTGACAGGGACGGGCCATGCTTGTTTTGTTGTAGACCAAAGCTCGTATATACTCTTGAGTCATTTGTTAAACATATTGGTGACATACTCCAGACACACATGGACCAATGCGATTGTAGTTGCTTTATTTCATTAAACGACGTAGTTGAAAAATATTTGTTTCAAATTATGCAATAAAATAGGAAGTGGATGAAGATAATATAAATAAAGTCTTGGAATCATTTAATGTGATGTAGGGCATCACGATCCTCATCTTGGTTACAACTTACATGGTGGTAGTTCACAATTTGTGTCAATTAGCTCGTAACAAGTCGTGTCAATTAACTCGTTAAATTCAACCAAACTTATAACAATGATGATAAGAAATATCAGCATGTGGATCTTATTACATTCCAGTCTGTATATTCATAAACTCGAACACTCAGACAATATGGTTTGTAATAGTTTATTCACCAAGACTTCCGCTGTGCTATTATATTGTGTGTTTTGACTATGATAATATCAACTACGTCACGATACTCCCCGCCGGGCCCACCGGTAATATGTGAAAATATCGGGGGGTGACAGGTTGGTATCAGAGCCAACATTGAGTGAATTAAACACTAACCTTTTGTGTTTAATCTCAATGACACAATAAGCACATTCCTTAGACTCTCGAGTCTAGGCAAATGACTAGGGTTTTACTCATAACCTTCATTTTTATTGTTTTATTATATTTACTTGTTTTGACAGGAAAATGCCACCACGAGCACGAGGAAAAGGCAAAGGACCCATGCGTGGAGGACCGTCCAGCAGCACGGGACCCTCCCACAGGCGTACACCATCCGACTCGCTTTCCGGCTCCGACTCTAAGGATAATTGGAGCCATAACTTTCAACCAGCAAGACATTCTGTCTCGCTGGGGTCCTCACCGTCTGACCCTCCTTATTTTGGGTTGCCCATTCCTATCGAACCCCATCATTCTCCTCTTTCGCAAGGAACTCATCAATCAAACCAATCACACCACTCTTTTCAATCTCATCCTTTTCATCATTCAGATTCTACTTACTCCCCAACACAATTTAATCCCAACGCTTATGTTAACGACTTTTTGGGCTACAACCCTTTGGGGCCTGAGGATCACTTTTCTAAGGAAATGGAGATGGATGACGACCCAGACCCGGATTTGCAAACAGGAACACCAGGCCACCCAATAAGTATCTCAAGCGGTTCCCCATTTCAGGGATCACCGTACCATGGGCCCGACTCATTCCAGGAGAGGATGGGTCAGTATGACTGGTTCTTCATACCTTCATACCATGACTCCCCAGTCCAACCTCCATTGGATGAACCACAGCTTCGAGCTGTTACCCCACCTCCCTTGCCAGTTGAGGACCTACCTCAACAGCCTCCCGAGCCTCCAAGGCGAAGGAGAAATGCTAGAATATCCGTACGTGGGGGACCACGGTTTGCATCTCCTCGTGGCTCAAGTTCGTATCCTACTATCCAAGAAGACCCTTAGTTGGGTGGACCATCACACACGGTGCCGGAAGTCAACCTTCCGCCGGTTTCACACGCTCCACTACTGCCACCGTTGGGTTTTAACAACCCTATCCCGACATACCCAGGATCATCTGGGTATATTCCGTCTGGATACCCATCTGACTATGGGACTCATGATCCGTACCTTACCGCTACACAATACCATCATCTTTACCCTTCTTCTTACCCTCCGGTTTATCCCACTGATACCCGGCACAGGATTATCAATACCCGTCATACCAACAACCTCCTCCTGTTCAGCAGCAGCAAACTCAAGAGATTTTTGAGAGGTTAGACTGGGTTGAACATGTAGCCCATGAAACCAAGAAGAAGCACAATGGTTTTGTCAAGGGTCTTATGAACCTTCTCAAGGGCAAGAAGAAATAGGATGATGTTGGGTTGTTTTGTTTTGTTTGTAATAAAGTCCCTGCGAGGACGTTTATTTTGTTTCCATGTACCAAGTCCCTGCGTGGACTTATTTCTGTTTCTGTAAGCCCCTGCGTGGGCAGTGTTTTCAGTAGCCCCTGCGTGGGTAGTTTGTGATGTTTTTCTCAAGCCCCTTTTCGGGCAACGTTGTAATCGTTTCGTGTTTTTAATGCAGTTATTTTGGTTTTAAATATGTAATTTATTATATCATGCTACTTCATTTCAAATTTTATTTAATCCGTCTAAGAAACTCTTAGAGGTATAACCTAGCCAAAATATTAAATGGCTATGATGGTATAACCTTTTTAAGATTATGACTCTCTGTTAACATCTGAAAACATGTTAACAATCCTGAATTGTGCGGTACGAGAAATCACACAATCTTCCTAATATAATTGGATTTTTCCAAGCCACAAATTTTAGCCTATATGATCAACATAAATCATGGCTAATAAACATCAATATGATGTATACACCATAAACATCCATTAGAGATGTATGCTTATAACAAGTACGAAGGAATTTCTATTTATAAACTTCTTGTCAAAAAGGCGATGAACCTTGTTCGACCCTTAAATGATCACTGATCCAAAGGATCGTTGGTTATATTTTAATCGTCCCTGTGACAAGCTTTCTAAGCTATTTAAATGTCTTTCGAGACGAACTTTGTGTAATATGATTATCTCTTTGATTTATTATTATTATTATGGTCTATATGGTTTAATAATACCATGACCATCTACTCATCAATACGATGATCAATTATGTAAATTAAATATATCATCTATGTTTGATATAGTATTCAGAAATGGCTGGCTCGGATGAAGCAAACTGTCATCCTACAGAAGGCAACAACACCAGGATTAATATCACTGGTGCCGAACTGCAAGCAATGATCACCTCAGCAGTTTCTCAAGCGGTAGATGCTAAGTTTAAAGAGCCTAGTATTGTTAGGTCTCAAACTCATTCAAAATCCCAATCTCAACCTCACACTAATAAGAAAAGTGAGTCTCAGCATTCATCTAACCAGGGTAGTGAACCCAAGAGGCAGTTAGTCCTCAAGTCGACTCCTAGGTACGCCAAGGGTTGTACCTACAAGTACTTTGTCTCCTGTAAGCCTAGGGGTTTTACTGGAGAAAAGGGAGCGATAGATTGTATGAAATGGTTAGATGAGATGGAGACTGTAATAGACATCAGCGGATGTGCTAAGGAGGATGTGGTTATGTTTGTATCACAATCCTTCAAGGGTGATGCCCTCACATGGTGGAAAGCCCTAGTGCAGTCTACTGGGAAGGTTCACCTATATAATCTTACTTGGGAGAAGTTTGTTGACTTGGTAAAGGACACTTACTGTCCTCAACATGAGGTAGAAAGGATAGAGACTGATTTCCTCACCTTGGTAATGAAGGATCTGGATTGTAGATCCTATGTGACTAGCTTCAATTCAATGTCAAGGCTTGTGCCATATTTAGTCACTCCTGAACCCAAACGCATCGCGCATTTCATTGGTGGCTTGGCCCCTGAAGTAAAGGGAAATGTTAAGGCCTCAAAGCCAGCCACTTATAGATCCGCTGTGGATTTATCCTTATCCCTCACTTTGGATGTTGTGAGGAGTATGGCAAAGAAAACCACTGATGATGGGAAGAGGAAGAGAGAGGAAGATAAGTCTACTCAGTCGAACAAGAAGGGAAAGGGGAACTCTGGTTCCAAAAAGGGACAGTCGAATGACAAGCCCAGATGTAAGACTTGCAACAAAAGGCATTTTGGAAAATGCAACCAAGACCCACATGCTAAACCATGTGGGATCTGTAAAAAGAAAGGGCACAAGTCTGTTGAGTGCCGAAATATAAAGGATGCAACTTGCTATGGTTGCAATGAAAAGGGGCACATTAAAACCAATTGCCCCAAGAATGCAAAGAAGCCAGAGGAGGCAAAGAAAAACAATGCAAGAGTTTTCCAGATGCAAGCGAGGGAAGCGGTGAATGACGAGAACGTCATAACAGGTACCTTCCTCATCAATAACAACTATGCTAGAGTCTTATTTGATTTCGGTGCTGATAAGTCTTTTGTAGACCATAAGTTCTGTAAGATTTTAAACTTGCCTATTAAGACTCTAGACATAAAATATGAGGTAGAACTTGCCGATGGTACCTTAGAAACAGCTTCCACTCTTCTTGATGGATGTTCTATATCCATTAAGAATCATTCTATTCCGCTATCTCTTTTGCCAATGAAATTGGCTGGGTTTGATATAGTTTTAGGCATGGATTGGTTATCGCACAACCAAGCCCAAATTGCCTGTGATAAAAAGCTAGTTATTATCAAAACCCTTTCTAGCGAATCAGTCACCATTCAGGGAGATACACAATACGGATTGCCCAGCAATGTGTCTATTCTCAAGTTATCGCAGTGTATGAAAAGTGGATGTGTCATTTACATGGCACAAGTGAATGTGAATGATCCTAAGCCTAAAATTGAAGATATTCCAATTATCCCTGAATATCCTGATGTCTTTCCTGACGAATTACCTGGATTACCTCCAAAGAGGCAAGTAGAGTTCAGGATAGACATTCTCCCAGGATCAGCACCTATAGCACGAGCTCCTTATCGCCTAGCGCCTACTGAAATGAAAGAGCTTAGGACCCAATTGGATGAACTATTGGAAAAAGGTTTCATACAACCTAGTTCTTCACCCTGGGGAGCTCCAATACTGTTTGTGAAAAAGAAGGACGGATCAATGCGCTTATGCATTGATTATCGTGAATTAAATAAAGTAACGATCAAGAATCGTTATCCTTTACCCAGGATCGACGACTTATTTGATCAGCTCTAAGGAGCGAGCTTCTTCTCAAAGATTGATTTGAGATCTGGGTATCATCAACTTAAGGTTAGAACTGAAGATGTGCCTAAGACGGCATTCAGGACAAGGTATGGACATTTCGAATTTTTAGTGATGCCATTTGGGCTCACTAATGCGCCAGCAGCATTCATGGACCTCATGAATAGAGTCTGCAAGCCATACTTAGATAAATTTGTCATCGTCTTTATCGATGACATACTTATCTATTCTCGTAATCAAATTGATCATGAGAAGCACCTTCGATGTATCTTATGATTACTTCAACAGGAGAAGTTGTATGCTAAATTTTCCAAATGCGAATTCTGGCTTCGCGAAGTCCAATTCCTTGGACATGTTGTCAGTGAGCGAGGTATCCAAGTAGATCCCGCCAAGGTAGAAGCCGTAATGAATTGGGAAGCACCCAAGACTCCAACCGAAATACGTAGCTTTCTGGGTTTAGCTGGATATTATAGAAGATTCATTGAGAACTTCTCAAGAATAGCTGCACCATTAACTTCTTTGACCCGTAAGAATGTTAAGTTTGATTGGGGTCCGAAACAACAGGAATCCTTTGAGATTCTTAAGCAAAGGTTGAGCAATGCTCCAGTATTAACCTTACCTGATGGAATTGAAGAGTTTGTCGTATACTGTGATGCTTCACACACCGGAATGGGTTGTGTACTCATGCAAAAAGGCAAAGTGATTGCCTATGCATCACGACAACTAAAGGTGCATGAAAAGAATTACACCACCCATGATTTAGAATTGGGTGCCGTTGTATTCGCACTAAAATTATGGAGACATTACTTGTATGGAACTAAATGTGTGATCTATTCAGATCACAAAAGTCTCCAACATTTGTTCAATAAAAAAGAGCTTAATATGAGACAACGCCGCTGGATGGAAACCTTAAATGACTATGATTGCGAAATTCGCTACCATCCTGGTAAAGCGAATGTAGTCGCAGATGCTCTAAGCCGAAAGGAAAGAGTTAAACCAATTAGGATCAATGCCAAGAGCATTGAGTTGAAGAATAGTCTGAATGACAGACTATTAGCAGCACAGAAAGATGCTGTTTTGGAAGATAATTTTCCAAATGAAAAGTTAGGTATAACTGCTGAACAGTTAGCACCTGGGAAGGATGGAATTCTCAGGATGAATGGAAGAATTTGGGTTCCTATTCATGGAGGACTTCGAGAGGTAATCCCCCTGGAAGCCCACAATTCCAAGTACTCAGTTCACCCGGGAGGTGACAAAATGTATCATGATTTGAAGGCTAATTATTGGTGGATAGGTTTGAAGAAATCTATTGCCACACATGTAGCTAAGTGCCTGACATGTGCTCAGATTAAAGCTGAACATCAAAAGCCATCAGGTCTACTTCAACAACCAGAACTCCCCACATGGAAGTGGGAGATGGTGACCATGGATTTCATAACCAAGTTACCTAAAACCAGGCATGGAAATGATACAATATGGGTTATTGTTGATAGACTGACTAAGTCAGCACATTTCCTACCCATCAAGGATACTCATAGCTCCGATAAATTAGCCCAATTGTATATAGATAAGATTGTAGCTCTACATGGAGTACCGGTAGCTATTATCTCTGATAGGGATACAAGATACACCTCACATTTTTGGAAAAGTTTCCAACAATCTTTGGGCACACGTTTGAATTTTAGTACTGCTTACCATCCTCAGACAGATGGACAAAGTGAGCGTACGATTCAAACTTTGGAAGACATGCTTCGTGCATGTGTTATTGATTTAGGTGGTAGTTGGGATGACCACCTGCCTTTAATAGAATTCTCATATAACAATAGCTACCATACAAGCATTAAGATTGCGCCTTTTGAGACAATGCAGAACACCTGTCTGTTGGGAAGAAGTAGGAGAAGTTCAGTTGTCAGGACCTGATATAGTCATTGAGACAACAGATAAGATTATCCAAATTCGCGATCACCTGAAAGCTGCCAGGGATAGGCAGAAAAGTTATGCTGACAAGGGGCGAAAACCTCTAAAATTTGAAATAGGCGATAAAGTTCTACTGAAAGTATCACCCTGGAAAGGTGTGATGCGTTTTGGTAAGAAGGGTAAGTTGAGCCCTAGGTATATTGGGCCATTCGAGATTATCGAATGTGTCGGCAGTGTAGCTTATAAGCTAAACCTGCCTGAGGAGCTAAGTGGGATTCATAATGTGTTTCACATTTGTAATCTCAAGAAATGCCTAGCTGACGAATCATTGGCTATGTCCCATAAAGATGTACAGGTTGATGAAAGCTTGAGATTTGTTGAAAGACCTATATCGATTGAGGATCGACAGGTTAAAAAGCTCCGAAGAAAGCATGTACCTATAGTAAAGGTCAAATGGGACGCCCTCAGAGGTCCCGAGTATACATGGGAAATCGAGTCCACTATGAAACAGAAATACCCTCACTTATTTCAGAAAATCTCGGGGTCGAGATTTCTTTTAAGGGGGTGAGGATGTAACACCACGTAAAAACGTGTCCAATTATGTATAGACACGTGTCCTAAACTCTAAACATGTGAAAGATTGACTTTGAAGGACCAAAGTTATCGAACAGTGAAACTATGAAACCACAGGGACTAAAAGTGTCAACATGCCAAACTTGTGCCTCTAAAAGACCTTACATGATGAATATATTCTTAAATGAGTGATTGATTGGATACAAGAAGCCGATTATAAAAATAATCGGAAGATTATTAAATTACAAGGGTTAAATGTGTCAACATGTCGTTTCTGACCTCTGAGTGACCTTTTAACGAAACAGAGGCTTCAAAACATTCAAATATACTCTTAAGAATAAGTGGTATAAATTTCACATGGTTTCGATATCGTTAAGCATGTTTTCAAGACTTTGGGCCAAAAGTGTCAACTTGATGAAACTTGCTTTCATAGAGGTATTTAACGAACCGGAGTCTAACGAAGTTAGTTCATACACCCTTGAGCCTCAACAAATTAACTACAAGGGCCTTGATTGCCAAAAATGGAGTTAAAAAGGGTTAAAAACGAGCTGGGACTGAATCTGCCAGCTTTGAAACTGATTTTGCCAGTTCAGCCGGTCCACGCGGCCCGCGTAAGACACCCTTAAGTCTTACGCGGCCCGCCTCAGCATGCCCAGATCAGAAAACAGCTGCCAGGTGCGGGTTCTGGCTGTTCCACCGCCTTAGCCTAGTTTATAACGATCTATTAAGCTATAAGTCGGTTATTATCAATAGCTAGGACACCTGGGGTGATCCCAGGGCCTCCAATTACACCTGGAACTGATCTAACTTCAAGGAAATTGCTATATAAGAAAATCTATTCTTGTGTTCATAAACACATTTGCAACATTTCACTTGAGGGACTTGTCCTGGAGCTTCCATCAGTAAGAAGAGGATTATCAAGTGTAGAAAATTTTGCTAGGACCTTAAGTAAGCCTCTAATTTCTTGTTTAGTCGTTTAATTTAGTTTAATTACTCTAAAGTCAAACTTATCGTAAAATTAGTTTGACTTTCATTTTAATTACATGTGGCGTAACCACTGATCAAATTGAAAGTGGTTATAAGACCACATTAGTGTAGGTGATTAACCCTTAAAAGGGCACCTCCTAATTATCTCGTTTGACTGGTCAATTGTCGGGTCAAAGTAGTTTGACAAAAAGTAAAACTGGACAGAATGTTTGAATATGATTAAAATTAATGAACCAGAGGTTCTAAATTATATTTTAACATTCTAATGACTTGGTAATCAATATTAAAACATGTTTTATCAGTCCTAACCCGGCTATTAATAGTCTAAGGTCAGTTTATAACTGAAAGTCGCAAAAGCTTGATTTTTGCTTTGACTTTCAGTTCTGACCCGTTCAAGCTTATTTCTTCCATGTTTTAAGCTTCCATTAGGACTACATTACTTAGTAGTATTACCCCCTGGAGTTATATTGCATGGTGCCTAGTGGTTTGAATTATATGCACTTGATCGTAATTATGCTTAATAATGCCATAAACGCCCTTTTTACATACAACTGAGATTTTTAACAATGTGATTGGACTAAAACCTTTGCTACTGATATTTAGACATGTCCTAAAAATTTGACATCAATTGGAGGTCTAGAATAGGAGTTATGCTCAATAGCGTAATTAAGAAGCTTTTTGTTATTTAAAAGGCGTAATTAGCATAAAGCCTATCTAAACCCGAATTTTGACATCAAACCTTATACCTACTGATGTAAAATAATAAATTTGGAATTTTGAAGATTTTTAATTATTTTTAGGTTGAGCATAACATAGGATTATAGCTTGATTTCGGTAAATGTCGGTTTTACCCTTTTCATACATAAAATGAGTTTTACATAACTTTTTAGTGTCAAACATTTTGCTACTGGTTTCATATGATAAATAAAGTATTCTGAACTTTATAAACTGATCAAAAACTCAGATTTCCTATTTTAACCCGAATACCCCTTTAAACCGACTTTTAAGCATTTTTAGCACCTAGTATGGGTCAAAACTATATTTGACATATAAAACTTGTTACCCACTGATATTTTAAGCTAATTTATATAATTATACAGTAAGCTAAAGTTTTTAAACTCAGAAGTCTATTTTGACCTTTAAAGCCTATGTAAAATTACCAAAATGCCCCTACGGGACATAGTTTGGCTATATAAGATAATTTTCACATATATAAAGTATCCTACTGTTATAACTTATAAAAAAATACATATTTTTACTGATTTAATCAGACCCGAAACTCAGTTGCACAATTAAAGTCTTTTATGGGCATTAAAATTACCAAAATGCCCTTATGGGACTTATTTTGGTTTACATTAATTTTTGGGCATATATGTTAATATCTTACTGATGTATTAACATATTTTGAGCATAATAATGATTAAGACCTGTATATAATTTATTTGGTTACCCGTTACGCGTTTACGCGTTCGGATCGGCTTATGTGACTAGTTTACATAAAATAGCCGAAATGGGTCAAACCTTATCATTTAATCCTCAAATTCCAGAATGTGTTTAGTTTACCCATATTATACAAGTATCCAAACTTGTCGGGTCTAAATCGCATTCTATTCCGATCTCCGCTTAATCTAGCGTTTAGAACCATAAGGTTTCCTTCTAGCTAGCCGGTCTAAGTCCTTGACTAAATGAAAGACCCGTTAGCATCCTAATAGGTTAATAAACCTTCTATACAGATTAAATAACTTCCAGTAGAAGGTGCCTTCAAAAAGCTTTAGGATTTTTACTGCTAGCATCAGGTAAATACTTTTAACTTATTTGATAACATATGCACGGGGGTTAATCTGACCGTGTCTTGGATATCCTCGGCTCATTTAATTTAAAATGGCCACGACCTATGCACGGGGTGTAGGCATACACCTGACAGATGCAAATGCTAAAATAATATATATAAACCCACATGTTGGGGATAACTCCTTTGTGGGTTCTATAAGTGGTGAGTCGGTTAATCACGACCGGCTTCCAACCGGCCCCAATCGTAAGACAAACATGTAAATCTGTATACAAGATTATATTTAAATAATTGTCCCAAGTTATAAAAGATTTGTGCCATGTGCACTTAAATCAATTTTCATAAATGTTTTCAAAATAGTCAGTTAATTGTATTTACCAGTGTAAACTGACGTATTTTCTTAAAGACTGATTTGACAGGTACCTCTCGTAAATAGGCTGGAGCTATAGGGTATCATTAGAGGATCTTGCAAATCCATGAGATACCTGAAGTCTGTTGTTTTTGTTTCTTTGTACATTTATGATCCGCCTGTGGATCTTATTACATTCCAGTCTGTATATTCATAAACTCGAACACTCAGACAATATGGTTTGTAATAGTTTATTCACCAAGACTTCCGCTGTGCTATTATATTGTGTGTTTTGACTATGATAATATCAACTACGTCACGATACTCCCCGCCGGGCTCACCGGTAATATGTGGAAATATCGAGGTGTGACAACCCTTCTACTAAATATTATCTAGTTTAATCTCTTATGGATAATTATTATTTAGTTTAATGTATTCTAATTAATTATTGATAACTCTCCTACTAAATATTATTTAATTTAATCACTTAATGTTATATAACAGCTATAATTTTTAGTTTCGTTTTACCCCAACTATTCAATCATATATATATTTTTTTGCTATCTTATATTAACTAGTTGATTTTATGTCCGCGCGTTGCGGCGGGGACCCAATGACTGCAAAACGCGTGTCAGCAACGGCAATCAGCTACCAAATATCAAAAAATAAATAAAAATGACATGGTAAGGATAGTCACTCCGTTCTAAAAAAGATTTTAAATAACCTAATATATAATAATAGGACCCACACATCCTACACGTTGGAAATTCGGTTGTTTTCAGTTCAGTTATCTCGGTGCTAACACGTTAAAATATGGATGAGCTCGGTACCGGTAACGGCACCGAAAGTACCGATCCGGAAAATCATCGAAATTAGGTACCTGCACCGAAAATGCTCGGTACAATACGGTATGGTATTTGAAGGTAAAATCAATAAATACAGGTATGGTGTTAGACCGGTGTTGAACCGAAAGTAACGATTCTGAAAACGCCAAAAGGTGGGTACCAAATTGGTGCCGAAAATGATTTGGTATAGTAAATTTGGTACCGATACGATACCGGTTTGATTACAGGATTTGATACGATTTGCTCATCAATAATCTAAATATCCAAGTTAATTTTACATGTTATAATTCATTCATTATAGAAAAAGACAAAAAAGGAAGCGAAATAAGTTGTTGTGTATATAAAACCTCATTCAAATGAAATACAATTTACTTACTGTGTGTATGAAAAGTAATCTAAACGGTGCAATTACTTGCATTGTTACGTTGCTACAGGATTTGAAGAGCTCGGTACCAACCGGTACCGAAAATACCGTTACCGAAATCCCCAAAAGTGGGTACCGGTACTGAATATACCTGGTACGGTGCGGTTCTGTACCGGTCGATACTGGTACGACACCGGTATTTGAGGGTAAAAACCGGTGAATACCGGTGCCGAACCGGTACCGAAAATACAACCGGTTTGCTAAATTTGATACCGGTACCCGATACCATTTGCTCATCACTTAGTGATGTTACTATTGATTAATTCTATTTTTGAAATATATAGGCCCAAAAGTGGGTACCTGTATCAAATATACCTGGTACGGTACGGTTTGGTAACAGTCGGTACTGGTATGACACCGGTAATTGAGGGTAAAAACCGGTGAATATCGGTGTCGAACAGGTACCGAAAATACACCCGGTTTGGTAAATTTGATACCGGTACCGGTACTCGATACCATTTGTTCATAATTACTGCTCATCACTTAGTGATGTTACTATTGATTAATTCTATTTTTAATATATAGGCCCAAAAGTGGGTACATGTATCAAATATACTTGGTACGGTACGGTTTGGTAACGGTCGGTACTGGTACGACACCGGTAATTGAGGGTAAAAACCGGTGAATATCGGTGTCGAACAGGTACCGAAAATACACCCGATTTGGTAAATTTGATACCGGTACCGGTACTCGATACCATTTGTTCATAATTATTATTATTGTATTAGTAGGTTATAATATTATAAAGTGACTGTTCATTCATTTCTATTATTATCATATATGAATTAAATAAAAAAAACTAATATTAAATCTTATTCTAGTTTAAATGTCGAATAAAATACTTCTACTTTTCTAATAAAATATTATCCTTAAATTTAAATTGTTAATTTAAGAGATTTTTAAATGGCTAAATTATTTATCACAAAAACCAAACTTTGTGATAATATATTATTTATTTTTCTTTTTATTATAAAAACTTTATTATATTGATTTTATTACATAATTTTTAAATAAATTGTATATAACTTTCAATATTACTTTATATATAAAATTGTATTTTTTTACGGGTTTTTTAAATATATTTTATATTTTATCACTCAAATAGCTGCTTATTAGCTTCTTGAATAACATGTTTGACCACTGTATCTTATTTTCAATAATTATCTCCGTAATCGCCATGTCTA
Source organism: Helianthus tuberosus (assembly GCA_030545235.1). NCBI lineage: Eukaryota > Viridiplantae > Streptophyta > Magnoliopsida > Asterales > Asteraceae > Helianthus > Helianthus tuberosus. The sequence continues at coordinate 131,098,138 of CM060445.1, read as the reverse complement.
TGGCGTGCCGAGTATATCCATTAGTTTTTTTAAATATAATTTTCTTATTATTTGGTATATAAAATAATATTTATTCAACCCGTGTAATACACGAGGGTTTTTAAAGGTATAACTTTTTTTATTATTTGGTAAACAATATTACATTTATTTTGGATATGATCGGGTGGTTCCGCTGGTAGCACGATGATACTCCAATGGTCCGTCAGTGATCCAAATTTGCCATTCAAAAAAAATATTACATTTATTTAACCCGTCTAATACACATGGTTTTAAAGATACAACTTTTTTTATTTGGTATATAAAATTACATTTATTCAACCCGTACAATACATATGTTTTTTATAGATATAACTTTTTATTATTTAATATATAAAATTAAATTTATTCAAACAGTTCAATAAATGAGGTTTTTAAAGATATATTGTTTTATTATTTAGTATATAAAATTGATTTAATCAACATGTGTAATACACAGGGTTATAACCTAATATTTAATATTTCTCTCTTTGAATTTTAAATAGAGCATTATATTATTAGTGGAGAGTTCAAATGAGAAGAAATTTTTTGTAATAAGAAAAAATAACAAATTTCAACCAATAAGAATGCTTTATTTTACTTCATTTAATATAAGTATTTAATGTTACTATAAGGGTACATTGGTAAATCTACAAATGTCATTAATTTATAGTCTTCCTCTTTAATAGCTAATACATTAAATATTTTGTAACTTATCTTCAAAATATATATTTTTTTTAAAAATAAAATAAAATAATTTAAAGTGTAGGATAAATTACGAGTTGTGTAGGATAAATTACGAGTTTACGAGTTGTGTAGGATAAATTTCAACGTGTAGCATGAATTTCGAAATATGTAGTATAACTTTTGATGTGTGTGGGAAAAAAAGTTAGTGTGGAGGATAATAGTCTTTATGACTAATTAATTAGTAAAAAATGATAATAAATGAGATAAGTGAAAAAAACTATTTAATGTTTTACAAAATTACCATTTGTTCTTTTTCTTCTCAATTAAATTTTATCAAATGAACCTTCCCCTATATTCTTATTTGGTTATTTTTTTTATCATTAATATATTTATAATAATAACTTTTGGGTGAATACTTAGTTAATATATTAAATAATCTTATATAAGTTGTAGGTTTGCTGATTTGCTGAGACTCGCAGTTTAGTCAAGCTCGATATATGAAGTTTGAGTTCAAGGTCGTTTGTTAAGTGAGCTCTAATATACGCTCAGACTCTAGCTTGTTCAAGCTTGATGTGATTCGAGTTATTAGCGTGTTGATTTCAGATAGCTCACAAGTGGTCGGACTCATTTATAGAATGTTTGAAGCCAATTATCTTATTTAAAAAAGTAGGTGACAAAATTGACAGGGACGGGCCATGCTTGTTTTGTTGTAGACCAAAGCTCGTATATACTCTTGAGTCATTTGTTAAACATATTGGTGACATACTCCAGACACACATGGACCAATGCGATTGTAGTTGCTTTATTTCATTAAACGACGTAGTTGAAAAATATTTGTTTCAAATTATGCAATAAAATAGGAAGTGGATGAAGATAATATAAATAAAGTCTTGGAATCATTTAATGAGGATAAATGGTCCAATGATGTAGGGCATCACGATCCTCATCTTTTTTTTTTTTTTTGAACGGCATCACGATCCTCATCTTGGTTACAACTTACATGGTGGTAGTTCGTGTCAATTAACTCGTTAAACTCAACCAAACTTATAACAATGATGATAAGAAATATCAGCTCTTTATTTTCGATTTTTCAGGTTAAGAAATAATTGTTCAACCCATGACATTATAGCCTAGTGACATCTTTGAGGTGAGATAAGGGTTAGAGACCAGTAGGTCCTGTGTTCGATTCTCACAAATGGGGTTTTCAAAGATTTATTGGTTTTCCTCCTGAATTGGTATATAGGCAGTATAAATTTGTCTTTAAAAAAAAAAAGAAATAATTGTTCATATTGATTATTTCAATTCAATGTGATGTTATTCCAAAATTGAGTTAAACCGTCAATTCCAAACTTTTAAAGTCGTTGATTGTTTGAATTCACCATGGTAATTGAATCCAATATTTTTTGTTTGGTGTTTCTTTTAAAAAGCTTGCGATGATACGTTATCACAAAGTGTAAACAAAACACAAAATCAAATGACTTGTTGAAGTTCATTTCATTGTTTTTTACTATCATTTTACACCTACCCTCAACATATTAAATCACCTTAATAAGGGTGAACGGAGTGGGCGGTTACACCTACCTGTCGTATGCAAAACTCAACTGCTGAAATGTAATAAGGAATTATGTTGTTTCTGAGATCGACCTCCATTCATGTGGGGCATTGTTGGAAGTTATAGCGTGAATGGAAAGTCACAAGTGGTAAAACCTCTTTGTCCCACATCGGAGTGAGAACAAAAAGATAGGCTATTTATAAGGTGAAACCTTAATGAAGCCTTTGAAGTCTTATGACATGTTTTACCACAAGTCTTACTCGCGGGCGCGCAAAGGGGGTGCAAAAAATGGAACCGGATTTAGTTGAACTCGTGTACGCCCGCACGTCCTGCGGACACGAATGCAGCTCCGAAAACCCGGGCTCGCGGGAGACAGTTTTTGCACTCGAGACTGACAACGGTTCTCTATTCATTGCAATAATGTCCATAATTCTGTGACTATAAAACTAGAGCAAACCAACACAGTTTGATACACTGAAAACAATCTCTTCTCTCGATCTCTCAGCAGCATTCCCCGGTTTACTTTTCAGGCAAGTGTTCGAGTCCGGCAGTGCGCGGTGCTGCTTCGAACCGGCGTACCCTGGGAACAGACATAGCATTTGCTGTGAGCAAGCTAAGCAGATACACAAGCAACCCAAGTTCAATGCATTGGAACTGTATCACTCGGTTGCTTCGCTACTTAAGATACACTCGGGAATACGGGTTGCATTATAACAGATATCCAGCAGTTATAGAAGGACACTGCGATGCAAATTGGATATCTGACACGAATGATTCCAGAGCAACAAGTGGGTATGTATTCACACTTGGAGGTGCAGCGATATCGTGGAAATCATCAAAACAAACGGTTATTGCTAAATCCACGATGGAATCTGAGTTCATCGCTTTAGACAAAGCAGGTCAATTTGTTGAGGATATACCAAGATGGCCTAAGCCGGCAACGGCCATTTGTATACATTGTGATAGCCAATCGGCACTTGGCAGAGCTCGTAGCACAATGTATAATGGTAGGAACAGACATATCAGACGTAGACATAATACGATACGACAACTAATCTCTACAGGAATTATCACTGTTGACTACGTGAGGTCAAAGGATAATATTGCGGATCCGCTGACAAAAGGCCTAAGTAGAGAGTTAGTACAGACGTCGTCCATGGGAATGGGACTGAAGCCTGTGAAAAATGAAGTTCATATGATGGAAACCTAACTCAATAGACTGGAGATCCCAAGAATTGAGTTCAATAGGAAAACCTAATTGTATGAATAAGCAAGGTCACTGTGGGGGGATAACCCTACGCATTTAATAAGGTAGTTTATTATAAAGATTTATAAACTTCCTGGTCCATTCCTAAAAGTGACAAGTGTGAGGCTAAGCCTATGGCTTTTAATGATCCGACTAAAGTAAACATACATAGTGAATCACCTATGTGAGAGAGAAGTGGGGTCGCTTCGAAGGGTATTGTTGGGGCACAATACCTAATGGCTCTCGCAGAACCAGGCATCATGTTCATGACCATAACGAACATAACTATGAGGACTTGACTTTGTCAGGGAGAGTCTTGTGTGAAGTGCATTGTCGTCTACACAAACGGCAGACGAGTTCAAAGACATCGAGGTCTACTCAGAGCTAGTGGGCTAAGTGCATTTCATGAGCGAAGGTTCAAAGGGTAACACCTACCTATCGTATGCAAAACTCAACTGCTGAAATGTAATAAGGAATTATGTTGTTTTTGAGATCGACCTCAATTCATGTGGGGGATTGTTGGAAGTTATAATGTGAATGGAAAGTCACAAGTGGTAAAACCTCTTTGTCCCACATCGGAGTGAGAACAAAAATATAGGCTATTTATAAGGTGAAACCTTAATGAAGCCTTTGAAGTCTTATGACATGTTTTACCACAAGTCCTACCCCCGCGCGCGCAGGGGGGGTGCAAAAAATGGAACCGGATTTAGTTGAACTCGTGTACGCCCGCACGTCCTGCGGACACGAATGCAGCTCCGAAAACCCGGGCTCGCGGGAGACAGTTTTTGCACTCAAGACTGACTAATTATTTTTTAATTAGTCTTTAAAACTGTAACGGTTGGGCTAGTTAATGAGTTTTAAACTGAAATGATTATTCAGTATTATGATGATCATTATTGTGTTAAATGGTTTTTATTATCAGTTTTAAAACTGTACTAATCACCATTATCAGTTTTAAAACGGTTCTCTATTCATTGCAATAATGTCCAGAATTCGGTTATGAATTCTGTGACTATAAAACTAGACCAGACCAACACAGTTTGATACACCGAAAACAATCTCTTCTCTCGATCTCTCAGCAGCATTCTCCGGTTTACTTTTCAGGCAAGTGTTCGAGTCCGGCAGTGCACGGTGCTGCTTCGAACCGGCGTACCCTGGGAACAGACGACGAATCTGTTCAAGGGAATTGTGTCAAACACAAGCTCGGTTCAATCGTTTAGTGTTTCTTCAGTTTTCTTATTTTCTGTCCAGATTATGTTCGGTTATTTTATACAGATTACTAACAGGTGTTTACCGAGCGGTAACACCACCGCCAATGGTGTTTACTGCTCGGGGTGGTTGTGTGATCGGTGAACCTTTACCGATGAGGGAAGATGAGGGATTGGTGATGATTGGATGGTTTCATTTATTATGTTTTTTTTTTAAATAATAGTTTACCTAATCCAAGATAGGTAAACCATCGCCAACATTTTTTAGCAATAGGTAAACAAAATAGATAAAATGACGTGACACTCTTTGATTATGTGATTTGAGAGTTTACCTATTTCAAATGTTTAACAACTCCCTTCACCCTAATAGACAAATATAAACCAACCAAACACATTAGTGTTTTATGATGAAAGCTCTAACGAGTGTCTCCGACTCTTGTAAGATATATTTGTTTGTAAAATCCAAACACATTAGTGTGTCTCCGCTGTATGCCGCCACACACCCGCCAAAGACTACCCATTTCATCCCCGAAACAACGTCTAAATTGTCACACCCCTTTCTGCGGCGGAAGTAGGGGTGTAAACGAGCCGAGTCGAGCCCGAGCCCGACTAGGCTCGAGCTCGGCTCGTTATGTTTTTATGAAGCTCGAGCTCGAGCTCGTCCCGGTTCGAGCCTACTTCTCTAAGCTCGAGCTCGGCTCGCGAGTAAAACCCAAAGCTCGAGCTCAGCTCGAGCTATTTCAAGAACACCCTCAAATGAGCTAGAAGCTCGGTTCGAGCTCGTTTCAACAGCAATTAAGCGAGCCAAAGCTCGGCTCGAGCTCGGCTCACCAATGTTATCATCAACATTATTATATTATATATATATAAAAACTAAAATTTTGTTGAGGCTCGTTTGGGCTCGCGAGCCTAAACGAGCTTTCTATTTCAGGCTCGAGCTCGGGCTCGATAACTAAACGAGCTCTATTTCAGGCTCGAGCTCGGGCTCGGGCTCGTTAAGGCTCGACTCGTTCGAGCTTTTAACCGAGCCGATCACGAGTAGCTCTCGAGCCTCTGGGTTTGTTTACACCCCTAGGCGGAAGCACGAGGTGTGATCGTGAAAGGTTTTCATAGTATACGATTAGTAAACATTCTACATGCTCATAAAAACATTAAATACCACAATTTGAAGACATAAGTTTAGTGTTTACATCACGAGATAGCATAAAACATTGTCTTAAAAAGGTTACAACTTTATTTAAAGCGAAACATAAGCGACACCCACAAGCATGATTAAGGCCACGCGCACATCCACTTCTAGTTACCTGAAATACATGTGAGTTTGGAAAAACGTCAACATAATATTGGTGTGAATTCATGCAGTTTTTGTATTTCACGTTTGTATACTTTGTATGAAAACATAGTTTGTATCATGTATAAATCACGTATTCTTGTATATATCATGTATTTCTGTATGTATCAAGTGCTAATGGGTTGCAAAGCCATTAACATGTGACACGACATAGGAAGTCACCAAACCATAGGCATTTTTCTATAGTCGATTCACGACTGAGACACAAAAACACTACTCGGTACTAGTTGTCACCAAGAGTGGGGCTGCCCTGAAACCCATTAGATCTAACCTTTTGTTCTGCGGTCTAAGTATGTACACGATTAATGGTGCTTATGGTACCCTATTCGTGACACGATTTCTCGTATCAATTCTTGGCACTAGTTTTCACCAAGAGTACTTCTCGTTTTAGTACACATCATTCCATTTTGTAAAATATTGAAGTATTTGTAACATGTATTTCACCCCCGAAGTTATAAAACTGAAAACAGTTAAGAGAAAAGGGGGAGCATGAACTCACAACTTTGCGTTCCTTGCGTCGTAACTTCACCGGATTTGCTTAATTAACGTCGTGACCTATACGCGTTTTCTTAACGTTAGTCACTAGACTTGTGTCGCACAAGTACAGTCACTTTCTTTTGTATTTGTATTGTTGTGTTTAAAATATTTTATATTTTTAACTAAGTATCTTACTTATATTATTTTCTCGAAAATTAATATAAGTATCTCGTGTTTTGCACTTTGCTCCCGAATATGTTGTATGTGTATTTTTGTGTTTATACTTCTCATGAGTATTTAGTATATTTTTAAGTCTTAATACACTAGCACGTATAACACATACTATATACACTTAACACAAAAGTTGGTGATCAAATAATATATATATTTTTCTCAAAATATATACATACTTAATATTCATTTTTTATCCTTGAAGAAATCCTCATTTCTTATCACCAAAAATTAGGGAAACCTTGGTAATATTTTTAGATACATTTTTAGGGGATAAGTTTCTCAAAAACTTATATTTTTCTAAGTGTCAAAATTTATAAAAATTTTGACAGAGTTTCCCCTAAAAATGGAGGTTTCCCATGTTTTCAAAACATGTGTTTATTTTCTTTTAAAATCAACAACAAATTTTTCAACAACAATCAACAACAATATATACCAATTTCTCTATTTCATGAACTTGAGAATTTACAAAAATGTATAGTAACTTACTAGCACATTTAATAAGTCTTGTTATCTTGAAAAATATGATTAGTTCCTTAAAAACTTTATTTTTAAAGAATATGAAGTTTCACAACTTCTAGTCAAGGTTCACAAAAATATTTCCTTGTTGAACTTCCTTGTTACCCAAGTGTTTACACACTTGTTTATTTACTAAAAATGCTTTTAGTTCGGATAAGATCCGGGTTTTAACAAAACTAATATTTTTGCTTGGTTCTTCCGAAAAACCACTTGTAGGTCTTTAGATCCACAAGTTTACAACTTCATTTTACAAGAAAAATTGTGTTTATTCAAGTTCAAGACTTATGAATGGATGGATCCATCATCCTTCAATTTTCTAACTTTTACATCCTACTAGTTCATGCTCTCAAACATGGACTAGTATGTTTAGATGATGATCCATCTTGTTTCTACTAACAACAACATCAAATAATCACAACCATACAAGATTCACAAGATTTACACACATATCTTCTCTTTATCCATCATTAATCACTTATGTTCAAGACTTTATTGCAAGTTCTTTAGTGTTCTTAATTTTTAATCATTAAATCTACTATTAACCGCCATAAACAAGATCAAGATATTGATTAGAGACACTTACTACTAGCTCAAGGCTAGGGAAGAAACAAGTTGTAAATGTGGTGGATAAAAGGAAATGAGGGTGGTTCTTGAACTTTCGAAAGCACCGGGCTTGATTGTATGACCTCTTGCTTCTATGTGTGTATGAAAAATGGCTAGGATCAAACTTGATGGTGGAGCTATGGTGGTGGGGGTGTTCGGCCGAGATGGGTGTAGAGGGAGATGAAGAGTGTTGGTTGATGTTGTGGTGATGAGAGAGATGGGTTAACTTATGGACTTATTTATAAACCTTGTTCACTAATGTCCAACATGCAAAGTGCTCTCTAGATATCCAACATAAGTTAATAAAATAATCAACAAGAAGGGTGGTGTGGGTCACCATAAGGTGACCATCATTTTGAGGGGTGGGGGGGGGGGGGTATGGTTGGGTTGTGATGATATGGTTACTAATTAGTTGAAATCAAAAGGGTTTAGTTAGTATGTTCAAGTGTGTTTATTAGTATAAAAGGGTGTTAGGGTGTTCGGGGGCCCTAACTAACTCAGATAAAATAAAAACAATGCTTCTAGCATTATTTTGGTGTTCCGGGTAATGTCCGGTTGTTTGGTTATAAACCGGTTCGTTAAAGTGCTAAATTACACTTTTTAGTGTCTTTTAAGTACCCTTCTGCTATACTTTCGATTCCCGACACTTAGGGAAATATTTCTGGATAATAAATCGTAATTTCTGCATGATATTTATGTTGTTAAAAGCTGTTTAGAGCTGAATTATATAAAATTCTGCACTTAAAGTGCGTTTCGAGTGCTTTTTAGTGCTTATTTTAGCTTCCGGATGGTATATATGTAAACCCTTGTATGTATTCTTGGGTTTTAATGTATTCTTGTTGCTGGACCTACACCTAGGTTCCAATTTTAATGTCTGACTGCTTTCTGCAGTTTTGTTGACACAGTGTGTCTTACCAGTGAGTTTACTAGTATTTCTGACGCAACGCTCTCGTTTATGCATGAAGCAATATTTTATAGTATACCACGTGCATGAATTCACTTGTTTATCATGTAATCAGTCAATGCTGACATTTAAGCACATAATTGCAGTCATTAAATAATAATTAAAGTGTACGGAAATTACCGGTTTGGTGCCAGTTGTCACAGTCTCCCCCCGTTAAAAGAATTTCGTCCCGAAATTCAGGCTGAACTAACTCTCGCTGGAGTCTTCTTGAATAGGTGGGGATACTTTTCTTTGAACCGGTCTTCACGTTCCCATGTGTACTCGGGTCCGTGCTTAGAGCTCCAACGTACTTTGACAAGTTTAACAGTGCTCCTCCTAGTCTTGTTGACTTTCCTGTCGGTAACCTCAACGGGTTGTTCTGTAAATCGGAGGGCGTCATCGATATGCACTTCATCCACCGGGATGATCACGTTTTCTAGTGTTGGACTCTTCTTGAGATTGGATACATGGAACGTATCATGTACTCCATTAAGTTCTTCCGGTAATTCCAACTTGTATGCTACGGTACCAATTCTTTCCAATATTCTGAATGGTCCGATGTATCGGGGATTCAGCTTCCCATGTTTTCCGAATCTGACTACGCCCTTCTAAGGTGAGACCTTTAACAAAACTTTGTCTCCAACCTCGAACTGTAATGGTTTTCGTTTTTTATCATCGTAAGTCTTTTGTCGATCTCGAGCCGCCTTAATGCGCTCTCGGATCTGCGCAATCTTGTCGGTTGTCTCTTGTACAAGTTCAGGACCAACCATACGTTTATCTCCAGCATCTGCCCAACATAAGGGCGATCGGCACTTGCGGCCATACAGAGCTTCTAACGGTGCGACCTTTATGCTTGTATGATAGCTGTTATTGTAGGAAAACTCAACTAAAGGTAGATGAGTATCCCAGCTGCCGCCTAGATCCATGACACATGCGCGAAGCATATCTTCTAATGTTTGTATAGTCCGTTCGCTCTGGCCGTCTGTTTGTGGATGGAATGCCGTGCTTAGATCTAACTGAGATCCAAAGGCTTCCTGAAATGATTGCCAGATTCTCGAGACAAAGCGTCCATCTCTGTCTGAAATAATGGAGATCGGCACTCCATGTCGTGCCACGATTTCCTTTAAGTATATTTCAGCAAGCTTTCCAGTGCTGTCTTTTTCTCGGATCGGTAGTAAGTGCGCAGACTTCGTTAACCGATCGACTATCACCCATATCATATCGTGCCCTCTCGGGGTCCTGGGTAATTTTGTTATGAAGTCCATCGAGATTTGCTCCCATTTCCACACGGGTATCTCTGGTCGTTGTAGGAGGTCGGACGGCTTCTGATATTCAGCCTTAACCTTAGCACAGGTTAGGCATTTTCCAACATAAACAACAACATCGCTCTTGAGTCTCGGCCACCAATAGTATTCTTTTAAGTCTTGATACATCTTGTCCGATCCTGGATGGATCGAGTATCTCGATTTATGCGCTTCATCGAGGATGAGTTCTCGAATGCCGCCATAGAGCGGAACCCAAATACGCTTCTTAAAGTATAAGGCTCCCTCTTCACTTGGCACCATGTATTTCATCATACCCCGGAGGTATTCAGCTTTATGGTTTTCTCCTTTAAGAGCTTCTTGTTGTGCATCACGAATGCGTGCAGTGAGGTTCGTTCGAATAGTCATTTCCAATGCTCGAACCCTTAGGGTCTTAACCCTTTCTTTTCGGCTTAATGCGTCTGCTACAACGTTTGCCTTTCCAGGATGGTACTTAATCTCACAGTCATAGTCATTCAGCAGCTCGACCCATCGTCGTTGTCGCATGGTTAATTCTTTCTGATCAAATATGTGCTGCAGGCTTTTGTGGTCTGTGAAGATTGTACATCGAGTACCATATAGATAGTGTCGCCAGATCTTCAAGGCGAATACCACCGCTCCCAGCTCCAGATCGTGAGTGGTGTAGTTTCTCTCATGCACCTTCAATTGTCTTGAAGCGTAAGCGATGACTTTCTGGCGTTGCATGAGCACGCAACCCAAGCCTTGTCGTGAAGCGTCACAGTAGACCACGAAGTCTTCAGTGCCTTCGGGTAATGATAGTATTGGTGCATCGCATAGCTTGTTTTTAAGTAACTAGAAGGCTTCTTCTTGTTTGTGACCCCAGTCGTATTTCTTGTCTTTAAGGGTCGTTAGCGGTGGAGCTAGTTTTGAGAAATTCTCGATGAATCGCCGATAATAGCCCGCTAAGCCCAAAAATTGTCGAACTTCAGTTGGGGTCTTGGGAGCTTCCCAATTCTTTATTGCTTCTATCTTGGACGGGTCTACATGAATGCCCTTCTCATTCACAACGTGACCAAGAAATTGTACTTCGCGAATCCAGAATTCGCATTTCGAGAATTTTGCATAAAGCTTCTCATTCTTCAGTAGTTCCAGAATAGTTCTGAGGTGTTGCTCGTGTTCTTCTTTCGTTCGCGAGTAAATCAGGATATCATCGATAAATACAATCACGAATTTATCGAGATATGGTTTGCATACGCGGTTCATCAGATCCATAAAGACCGTTGGTGCATTCGTCAGCCCGAATGGCATCACAAGAAATTCGTAATGCCCATATCGTGTTCTGAATGCAGTCTTTGGCACGCTTTCTTCTTGGATTCTTAGCTGATGGTATCCAGATCGAAGGTCGATCTTGGAATAGTAGCTTGATCCTTGTAGCTGATCAAATAAGTCATCAATCCTCGGTAATGGATACCGATTCTTGATAGTGAGCTTGTTCAGTTCTCTGTAATCGATACACATCCGCAGAGTTCCATCCTTTTTCTTCACGAACAATACTGGAGCTCCCCAGGGTGAGAAGCTTGGCCTTATGAATCCTTTATCCAACAACTCCTGGAGTTGTATAGATAGTTCTTGCATTTCGGATGGCGCAAGTCGATAAGGAGCCTTGGCTACAGGAGCGGCTCCTGGAACTAAGTCTATATGGAATTCGACTTGTCGTTGCGGAGGTAATCCTGGCAGATCTTCGGGAAAAACATCAGGGAATTCCTTTACTACAGGAATGTCTTCGAGTTTCGGCTCCACAGCCTTCTTATCTACAACGTGTGCTAGGAAGGCAACACATCCTTTCCTTAAGCACTTCTGTGCCTTCATACAGCTGATGATTCGTAGAGGTGCGTCTCGTTTTTCTCCATGTACTATGAGAGTTTCATCATCCGTCAAAGGAATGTGAATGATTTTCTCATGACAAATAACTTCAGCTTTGTTCTTGGACAACCAGTCCATTCCGACCATTGCATCGAAGCTACCCAATTGAATAGGTAAGAGATCGATGCTAAATCTTCGTTCACCAAGTTCTAATGTGCAGCCTCTAACAACTTCGCCCGATTCAACAAGTTTACCATTGGCTAGTTCTATGGAATAAGGAATTTCTAATCTACTAGATTCTATTCCAAGTATGCGTTTAAATTCCACAGACATGAAGCTATAATCGGCGCCAGTGTCAAATAATATGAATGCAAAGTGATTGTTAATGAGGAACGTACCGTTGACCACATTAGGGTCCTCGCGTGCGTCCCTTGCTCCAATTACAAATGCTCGGGCCTGAGCATTGTTTCCTCCTGGGCAATCCTTCATGAAATGATCTTTGCTTCCACAACTGAAGCAACCCTGGTTTTGCCCATTCCCGTTACCATTCCCGTTTCCAGCACTATTTCCATTTCCACCATTGTTTCTATTACCAGCCCCGTTACGATTTCCATTCCCGTTCTTATTTCCCTTACTCCAACAGTCTTCAGTGCGGTGACCCAACTTTCCACACTTGTCACACTTTGAGATGCGACAAACTCCCTCGTGATGACGTTTGCACCTATTGCATTTGGGCAAGGTGCCCAGGTATCCCTTTGCTGGAGCGTCGTTCATGGCTGCAAGAGATTTCGCCTCCTGAGGCGGGTTGGGGTCACGCTTCTTGTTGGAACTCTTGTTGTTACGAATTTCTTGATTCAGGTTTGCATGCTTCCTTTTCTTGTCCCCAGATGACTCAGCATGTGTTTCAGACTTTTCTGTTGGGTTCAGGGATATCTTCTTCATACGAACACAATCTTCAGTAAGGCTGACAACCAGAGTTACAGCCTCGGTGATTGTTTGTGGTTTGGCCGACGTCACCATGCCACGAAACTCTGGGGCCAGTCCCCAAATGTAGCGTTCAACGCGCTTGAATTCGGGAGTTACCATGTAGGGAAGCACTCTAGACAGATCGTGGAACCTTCGAGTATAACCATTAATGTCAGCACCTTCCATAGTCAAGTGCCAGAACTCCGTTTCCAGTCTTTGGAGTTCAGCACGAGAGCAATACTTCTCTCTCATTCTTTCCTTTAGTTCCTCCCAAGTTAGACCATAAGCGGCATCATCACCCAAAGTTTGGACTTGTAAGTTCCACCAAGTCAAAGCTTCATCGACAAACAACCCAGTAGCAAAAGTGACTTGCTGATCCGCGGTACACTTGCTCATGCGGATAGTAGCTTCAGTCTTCTCCATCCAGCGTACAAATGCTACTGCACCTCCTGTGCCGTCATAGTTCATCGGCTTGCAGTCGAGGAACTGCTTGAATGTAACATCTGTGCTTGTAATCATTGTGAACAGTTCAATTATCAATAAAACAATTTTATTGGATCCCAATGTTTGTTTGTTTGTTTATGTTTTACATTTTTCATGTTTTGACTTTAGTTCATTTTCAAACTCTATATCACTTTCTGGAGAGTTATACGCAAACTGGTGCGTAAACGTAACCAGTTTAACGCAACAAATACTCCGGAACATCAACATATACTTAACATACCTAAAATAACATTTTCATAACTTAGAAATAAGTTTTGAAGGCTTTGGTGTGGCAAAAACAAGTTAATTCGCCTACAGGGACTAAATTCGACAAACTGCGAAAGTATGACGATTCGTACTAAAACAGACATTCTGGAACATGACCATAAGTTAAACATACCATAAATATCCTTTACATAGCTTAGAAATAGGCTTTGAGGTGTTCGGTGTGCTAAAATAAACTTTTGGGTCATTCAGGGACTAAAAGCGTCAAAAAGTGCACAAGTTTGCTCTTTCGCTCATAACTTACGTTCTGAATACATCTGGACATCCAAAAATTTATTTAAGCACTAAAATATTTTATTTTAGTGTTTGGCATAAGAAAAATCCATTCGTCGCGCAATTTGGATCGTTTTTCGCGCTTATGCGCATTCCGTCGTAATTAAGCGAACATCGCGATTGTACGGCCAAACAAACCGACATCCTAGATATTTTTGAGCACATTTTAAGTTCCCTATACTTTAACTTCATTTTAGAGCTTTGAAATGGGGTTAACGGGCCTTAAACGTGTCGGAAATGGCTTTATTGCATAACAGGGACCAAATCTGCCATTTTGCCAAAGTTGATGGCTTACGGACCGTAAGCCATCACCCTTACGGTCCGTAAGTAGTCCCCAGATCAGCAGAATGCAGAAACATTGAATCTGGCCTATTCCACCTTTGCACATGGTTTTGGGCAATACCATGGGCTCAAATGGTTTTGCAAAACCAGGGTCTTGAGGTGTAGGGTGGAGATTGAAGCACGGTTTCGAGGAACGATCTTAACGGCTCTCCGAAAACTATAAATACCCCCCCATTCCTTGATCAAAACCCACTTGAATTCTCTAGAGTTCTCTAAGTTGAAGTAATACCCACTTCATACCTGAGAATACTTGAGAAATCAAAGCTTTCGGGGACCCTTTGTAAGTGTTCCTTCGTTCTTTCATTCGTTTTTGCGTTAAAGTCAAACTTTGTTTGACTTTCTGCATCGACCAGTTTATGGTCGATGCAAAGTTCATTTGAACTTCATAACGTGAGCGTAATCACGATGGTTATAGTCCCTAGTGACTATACCTACTGATTACCACGTTATCAAGACTCAGTGACGAGTCGTAGTTTCGGCCAAAATGCATATTCTTGCGTATTTTGTAACCAAACTACTCTTGGGTATCAAAACCGTTTGTTTTGATACCAAACCTGTTTTCTAAACTTGGTTAAGCATGTTTTAACATGCTTAGCTCGTCACTTTTAGTTTAGTGCTTATATAGGGTCGTAAGCTAAGCGATCTAAACAATCGCTTATACTTTCGAACCCGACCCGTTTGGTCGATCATTAGGATCCGACCAAACATATTAGGTGACCATAGTATATAGGGAATAACCTTCCGAGGTTATACCTTATGGTCACATCGTTTGAGTAGTTGTATGATAGGTAGTATATATGCCTTAGGTAAATTACCAAAATGCCCTTTTTTACGCCAAAATTCATTTTAAGCATATGTAACATAACTTTTGATATCTAAACTAATTTGGCAACAATATTAGACATGTTAAGGCATATTTTACTTATCATAGGGCTAGTTAGGCGTTCTGAACGCGTTTTACGCGAACGACGCGTTAAAGTAGCATAAGCTACCTAAACGGGTCGTAATGGGTCGTAAGCACTTAGGTTAGGTTTCATTTAGTATGTAGGCTTTGTTAAACCATACTACATGATTTCCCATACTCATTTGGTTTACGAGCCCTCATTCTATCCGATCCTCCGATGTAGGTCCGGTTTATTAACATAGTTACCTATATTAGGTGTCGTTTGATTCCGTGATCTCTAGCATTGCTTGGTGGTTATCTTAGGACTTCTGAGCAATCTCAAGTGAGTACATAGACCCCTCTTTTACTGTTTTCCAAACATTTTGGGGTGAAACACATGTGCCTACTTGTTACTTTCGTGCTTTCCTGTTTTCACATCATATACTTGCTATGTTCGTTAGTACATTTATAGTACATGATTTACATTACATTGTTTTGCTATGTATGTTTACTTAGCATACTTAGTACATTGTTTTACTTTACATTTCTGCTATGTATGTTGACTGAGCATGCTAGCACATTGATTTACATGACTTTTATGCTTTGTATGTTAACTAAGCATACTTAGTACATTGTTTTCATATAACATGTTTACATTTGCTATAACATTTGGTTTGCATAAACGGGACTTATATACGTTCATTAACATTAGCTACGCCGCTCGGTAGTAAGTAGTGGTACCATAGGACTTGACAAATCCCATTCCTGACATCCCGGGTTTGTTTGGATGTAAGGAATGACTGAATCCGAAAACATTTCTTTTGATAACCTTGACTAAAAGGGTTATCCGACTGTCTCAAGGCTTGAATGTATGCGTTAACTTACCACATAAGTGTTTGTATCAATGTAACATGCATTTACTTTGCAAAACATAACTTTTTGATATATTCAAAATACTTTGTTTTGTACATTTCTACATTTGGAATATGTGACAATACTTTACTTACAATACATAACATTTGTTACACATTACTTGACTACATTTGGACTTTTTAACATTTGACATGGTTTATACAAGGACTTTTTGACAATTGGTTTAAACATGGACTTTATACATTGGTGGTTTGTTTAAGTGACTTAAGTAACGAGACGTGTGTAATATGATACAAGCATGGTGGATACGCCGCTGGTACTTCCTATATATAAGTGTTTGTATGGTATTACTTATCGTAGCGTTATTTGAATCATTTCAATTTAGACATATAACATTTTATACAAATAACATATCTTTCACAAGACATTGTTTTACAAACAACTTATTTTATACAACTCATTTTACTTGGTTATTCATTTAACCATGTATTATTCTTTTATGTATACATATCATCTGATCTTATCGCTTTTCAAATGATTTACAAAACAAAACAATTTACAAGGTTCATGACTAAATGTTATTTAACAATTTCTTAAACTTAAGTCATGAATCCTATTTTCACAAACCTATGTATCTCACAGGCATTTTTATGCTGACGTACCTATTTTCACATGTGTTTTCAGGAGCTTTTGCGTAGGATGATGATCGTGACACTAGGGCGGACCTGTGCCTTAGAAACATAAAATAAAGATAGACTTAGTTTAACTATGTTATGCACTCTTTGTTTTCGTGTTTAAGACAATGTTACTCTCTTGTTGATAAATAAAACGTAACTTTAATTACCATGGTTGTGAAATAATTAATTCTGTTACAACACTCCCCGACGTTTCCGCCACGTTTGATTGTTCCACGTGGTCGGGGTGTGACATTGAAAGTGCAGCCTTGAGCTGCATTGCCTCCAGACGAATCTCCATTCCCATTACGCCTAGCGTTGCTTGGTCCTCCACTGTCTTGAGTACGGTTTGCCTCGTACTGGGCGATAGCAGCGAAGATCCTTTCTTCCAGTAGAGTGTTCAGCTCTTCAGCAGTTCTTGGCAGTGGGGGAGGAGGAGGTTGATCGTCATTGCGAGCATTCACAACTTTCCTGGGTGCCATGTTCTGACAGAACATAACACAACAGGGTTAAAACACTTGTTTGATATCGTCATACTAGACAGTAGTAGTATATATATTCACAGGTATATGCCACATAAGTGACATCAAACAATTATTACTCTAGCATAGTACTTAGTAGGCTTGCACTGAGGGAATCTATACGTGACAAGACTTGCTGTGATTTCTGTGCACTGAATTCCATAATTATGTATGCATCCATAATTACGTAACTCCTTGCCCAGTCTGCACAGTTCGTTTCATCCGCGTATTTCTTCCTTCAGATAGGCCATTGCTTTCAGGTAAAGTCACGTATACTTGTGACATTCTACTTCTAGTATATGCTAATTATCACACATAATTGCAATTAACTCTTAATCGCAGACGAGTGCTACTCTCGTGCACCCTAAGTCTCGTAGTGTCTTTTCTAGACTCATGTAAATAGTTTCAGGTAGTGGATGTCGCGGGACGTTTTATGCAATGAAAACTCTTTGAAAAATTGTTTTCGTGAAAGGATCCTAGAGATTGTAGACTAGACTCGAGAAGGAATCCTGGTTTACTACAATCGCAGCTCTGATACCAATCTGTCACACCCCTTTCTGCGGCGGAAGCACGAGGTGTGATCATGAAAGGTTTTCATTGCATACGATTAGTAAACATTCTACATGCTTATAAAAACATTAAATACCACAATTTGAAGACATAAGTTTAGTGTTTACATCACGAGATAGCATAAAACATTGTCTTAAAAAGGTTACAACTTTATTTAAAGCGAAACATAAGCGACACCCACAAGCATGATTAAGGCCACGCGCACATCCACTTCTAGTTACCTGAAATACATGTGAGTTTGGAAAAACGTCAACATAATGTTGGTGTGAATTCATGCAGTTTTTGTATTTCACGTTTGTATACTTTGTATGAAAACATAGTTTGTATCATGTATAAATCACGTATTCTTGTATATATCATGTATTTCTGTATGTATCAAGTGCTAATGGGTTGCAAAGCCATTAACATGTGACTCGACATAGGAAGTCACCAAACCACAGGCATTTTTCTATAGTCGATTCACGACTGAGACACAAAAACACTACTCGGTACTAGTTGTCACCAAGAGTGGGTCTGCCCTGAAACCCATTAGATCTAACCTTTTGTTCTGCAGTCTAAGTATGTACACGATTAATGGTGCTTATGGTACCCTATTCGTGACACGATTTCTCGTATCAATTCTTGGCACTAGTTTTCACCAAGAGTACTTCTCGTTTTAGTACACATCATTCCATTTTGTAAAATATTGAAGTATTTGTAACATGTATTTCACCACCGAAGTTATAAAACTGAAAACAGTTAAGAGAAAAGGGGGAGCATGAACTCACAACTTTGCGTTCCTTGCGTCGTAACTTCACCGGATTTGCTTAATTAACGTCGTGACCTATACGCGTTTTCTTAACATTAGTCACTAGACTTGTGTCGCACAAGTACAGTCACTTTCTTTTGTATTTGTATTGTTGTGTTAAAAATATTTTGTATTTTTAACTAAGTATCTTACTTATATTATTTTCTCGAAAATTAATATAAGTATCTCGTGTTTTGCACTTTGCTCCCGAATTATGTATCTTGTATGTTGTATGTGTATTTTTGTGTTTATACTTCTCATGAGTATTTAGTATATTTTTAAGTCTTAATACACTAGCACGTATAACACATACTATATACACTTAGCACAAAAGTTGGTGACCAAATAATATATATATTTCTCAAAATATATACATACTTAATATTCATTTTTTATCCTTGAAGAAATCCTCATTTCTTATCACCAAAAATTAGGGAAACCTTGGTAATATTTTTAGATACATTTTTAGGGGATACGTTTCTCAAAAACTTATATTTTTCTAAGTGTCAAAATTTATAAAAATTTTGACAGAGTTTCCCCTAAAAATGGAGGTTTCCCATGTTTTCAAAACATGTGTTTATTTTCTTTTAAAATCAACAACAAATTTTTCAACAACAATCAACAACAATATATACCAATTTCTCTATTTCATGAACTTGAGAATTTACAAAAATGTATAGTAACTTACTAGCACATTTAATAAGTCTTGTTATCTTGAAAAATATGATTAGTTCCTTAAAAACTTTATTTTTAAAGAATATGAAGTTTCACAACTTCTAGTCAAGGTTCACAAAAATATTTCCTTGTTGAACTTCCTTGTTACCCAAGTGTTTACACACTTGTTTATTTACTAAAAATGCTTTTAGTTCGGATAAGATCCGGGTTTTAACAAAACTAATATTTTTGCTTGGTTCTTCCGAAAAACCACTTGTAGGTCTTTAGATCCACAAGTTTACAACTTCATTTTACAAGAAAAATTGTGTTTATTCAAGTTCAAGACTTATGAATGGATGGATCCATCATCCTTCAATTTTCTAACTTTTACATCCTACTAGTTCATGCTCTCAAACATGGACTAGTATGTTTAGATGATGATCCATCTTGTTTCTACTAACAACAACATCAAATAATCACAACCATACAAGATTCACAAGATTTACACACATATCTTCTCTTTATCCATCATTAATCACTTATGTTCAAGACTTTATTGCAAGTTCTTTAGTGTTCTTAATTTTTAATCATTAAATCTACTATTAACCGCCATAAACAAGATCAAGATATTGATTAGAGACACTTACTACTAGCTCAAGGCTAGGGAAGAAACAAGTTGTAAATGTGGTGGATAAAAGGAAATGAGGGTGGTTCTTGAACTTTCGAAAGCACCGGGCTTGATTGTATGACCTCTTGCTTCTATGTGTGTATGAAAAATGGCTAGGATCAAACTTGATGGTGGAGCTATGGTGGTGGGGGTGTTCGGCCGAGATGGGTGTAGAGGGAGATGAAGAGTGTTGGTTGATGTTGTGGTGATGAGAGAGATGGGTTAACTTATGGACTTATTTATAAACCTTGTTCACTAATGTCCAACATGCAAAGTGCTCTCTAGATATCCAACATAAGTTAATAAAATAATCAACAAGAAGGGTGGTGTGGGTCACCATAAGGTGACCATCATTTTGAGGGGTGGGGGGGGGGGGGGTATGGTTGGGTTGTGATGATATGGTTACTAATTAGTTGAAATCAAAAGGGTTTAGTTAGTATGTTCAAGTGTGTTTATTAGTATAAAAGGGTGTTAGGGTGTTCGGGGGCCCTAACTAACCCAGATAAAATAAAAACAATGCTTCTAGCATTATTTTGGTGTTCCGGGTAATGTCCGGTTGTTTGGTTATAAACCGGTTCGTTAAAGTGCTAAATTACACTTTTTAGTGTCTTTTAAGTACCCTTCTGCTATACTTTCGATTCCCGACACTTAGGGAAATATTTCTGGATAATAAATCGTAATTTCTGCATGATATTTATGTTGTTAAAAGCTGTTTAGAGCTGAATTATATAAAATTCTGCACTTAAAGTGCGTTTCGGGTGCTTTTTAGTGCTTATTTTAGCTTCCGGATGGTATATATGTAAACCCTTGTATGTATTCTTGGGTTTTAATGTATTCTTGTTGCTGGACCTACACCTAGGTTCCAATTTTAATGTCTGACTGCTTTCTGCAGTTTTGTTGACACAGTGTGTCTTACCGGTGAGTTTACTAGTATTTCTGACGCAACGCTCTCGTTTATGCATGAAGCAATATTTTATAGTATACGACGTGCATGAATTCACTTGTTTATCATGTAATCAGTCAATGCTAACATTTAAGCACATAATTGCAGTCATTAAATAATAATTAAAGTGTACGAAAATTACCGGTTTAGTGCCAGTTGTCACATAAATCACCCGTTGTTGATGTCCCATCTGACAACCCACACTGTCACGTATCCGCCAATAAACCATTGTAAATCTGCAATTCAGAAACCCGACTTTATTTCAACCTTCTTCGAAAATACTTTTTTATTTTTTCCATGCGTATGTCTACATGGCCATCTTAGAAGCCAAATCACCAACTTTTTAACATCAAATTATCCCCTTATAATTTGAACTTTATACGACTGAATCAGTAACATACATATTGATTGGTTTCATCTAATGGCGGATGCAGGAACCCCTCGGTTTGGAAAAAGTTAATAGAAAACTTGAATGATTTCGAAAAAAAACAGTGACAATATACCAAAAGAAACCTCATGAAAAAAATTTCTGGATCCGCCACTATTTCCATCTCCATTGAATCTGTAAAGAAACTCTTAATCCTCACCTGCTCTTATTCGATTCCACCCGATCTATCCCTCCTTTTTTCCTTCCTTTTCTCCGCCTTCAACGACCTCGCCGCTTTACCGTTGTTGACCCCGCAAGGGGCTGCTCCCCCTTCTTGAAAATGACTCGTAAAACCGCGCAATTCTGAGTGAACAAAGTGTAGGAATTAGGTTCACCTTTTGTAATATATAATTACAAAATATATAATAACAAGTCTCTCTTTATTCGTAGGAAATATCATAGTACAATACCGGTTCCAATAACTAAATAAAAAGAATATAAAATATAATTATATATACCAATCTTGATTCAAGCCGCATCTCTGGTAGGTCCTTCACGCGCACTTGATAACATCCTATACTCGAGTATTCATCGTCTTGAGTCTTGAAAATACTCCGTGACTGCAACAAAGAGCACACTAAAACGTTGACGATTTTGGTTGAGGCACATGTTCAACACGCTTCCCTTAAAACATATTTCGCGCCTCTACTAAAGACAACGCGTCTGTCTCCCATGGTACAACAGCCGAAGCAGTCTGTACTGCCGAAGATGGCTCACGGGCCCAAGGTTACATCCGGTAATTGTAGTGTTTGAACTCATGTGGCGGAAAACAAGTAGAGAGTACTCATCTCTCTAGTTGGTCTTCAAGTGTTCATCCTCCTTCTAGTATTCTTCATGTATCAAGCAATACCATATTTTTGTTGTAACAAAAAAAGCACATAGTCTACTATTTGTACAAGACTTAAGAATTAGTGAAATGTTTCACTTTATTAGTCACTTAATTAGAGACTTAAAAACTCTAATAAAACTAATTAATGTCATTAAGAAGCTCTACTCAAGAGTTTCTCTTTTATTTACCACATGAAGATTCTAATTAATATTTATAATTTAATTAAATTATAAATATATTAAATATCCATTCACCAAATTTCCAACACAAAGTCCGTATTGGTATCGGTATTTCCCGAACCGATACCGATGTTCTTTTATTTGTTTTCGATCGATGTGAAACACGTGTGTATATCCTTTAAGACATCTCATGACTTTGTTTAGCGAGTGTTGCAACCATAACAAAGTGAACCGATATCTATTGAAATCCCGCCGCGTAGCGCGGGGAATCCCACTAGTTATATATAAAATAATAATTATTATAAATATAAATAAATAAATAATAATGAGCCGAGTCCGAGCCAAGCCAAGCTTGAAAAACTATCTACGGCTCCAGCTTTCACAAGTTAAACGAGCTCAAGCAGTCAAGCCTAGTCGAGCACGGACTCAACTCGTGTACACCCCTAGTTTCGAGTCCTGTTTTAGGCTAGTTTTTATTAGTTTTTCATGTTGCTGGCTTTAATATTAATATTATTCCTATTATCAGCATTATTATTGCTATTATTTTTTAGGGCATGTTTGGCTAAAGCTTTTCCAACCCAACTTATGACTTAATCAAAAAGCTAAAAAGGAGTTTTTTAGTGTTTGGCATTTTCAACTCAAATAAGCTTAGCCAAACATGCCCTTATTTTCTTAGAGACTGATGACGACAAAAAAAAGAAAAAAAAAAAAAAAAAACCCTACTGCATAATACACAGTAACCTCTTTTGTCTAACTAAACATAATACTACTGTTGTAATAAACCATTTTTGTTCGTAAATGCATGTTTCGTGCTTTTATCGCGTAGGATGAATTGATGGTGCAAATGAAAGTGTAAACTCTTATTATAGTTTACTCAATATTTTATTTAAAAGTTATTCTGAAACGAGGTTTTTTTATATAAATAAATAAAAAAATTAATTATCTCATTATTTTCCCAGATGCACTCCCGTTTTTTGTCGTGACCGAAGCAGAACAATTTTGAAAGTTGGTCATACATAACTCATAATTTAGAAACTCATCATTATAAAATACTTGTCAACCACATCTTGGAATCCCGTGAAGACATATCTATATTATACTTAAAGGTGTTATAATATCCAAATAAATTTTTAAGCAAATGAAATAAAGTGACTTGGAAACAATATTCTACATGTTGTTATACTTTTCTTCAATAAGATAATTGGATTGATTTAAAAAAATAATCGTATATACAAAATATATGAAAGGGTGCTAATGTTTTGATTATTAAGGTTTATTAATTATTAATTAATTGAAAACTAATAACTTGTTAATTTTAGGTTGTTTTATTAAGTATGGGTGCTAACCATATCGGCTTGACATATTGTATACCTATATTAATTTGAAACATAACTGAACAACAGTGACTTAAGGCGTCAGGTCATTTTCTAATTTTACAATTTCACTCCCTCACTTTGGTCTGTCCCCTTCCTTCTCACTTGCCATTGACTTCACCCCCTCTCTTTGCATCTTCCTGATCCAGAAACAATCAGTTTCATCCCACTAAGAGAGAGAGAGAGAGAGAGAGAGAGAGAGATGTGATGGTGTACGGTGGCACAATTGCAAACCCATAGATTTGGCAGGTTCAAGACATGCCGCCGGGGCATCGGCCATAAGCAAGTCATTTGAGAGTTTAGAAACGATGTCGTCTTCTCTAACGTCACCATCGTAAGCCACGTGTAAAGGCATGTCTTCTTCCTTTTCTTATTTTCCTGCTCGGTATGCTTACTCTACCACTATTCACCTACTCTGTTTGCAATCCTAAGACCTGAGTCATAGCTGATTCACCCATCCACACTCTTCTTTTTCCAAAGAAAAAGATCACCGTTGGATTTGCTGATCCGTGAGTTCTAAGCTAGATCGGGAGAGAGTGAAACGGATTTCTTTTTTTTTTTTTTATTAAAATCCGTTCGATTTTGCTGATCAGCGAGTTCTAGGCCAGATCAGGAGTTACCGCAGTGCCACCTACGCCGCCAGTTAGCAAAGTCGCCGGAACCTTAAAAGGTCTCGGTTTCAATCAGGGTACATGCAAGGGCAGCAGATCCCGGTTAACCCACCGTCGTGCCACTGCTCAACGCCACCACCACTGTTCGTCACCACCACCTTCGCCATCTGGAACTCATCTGAGCGCCACCAATCAATGGCAACATTGTCTCCTACGCTTGAACATCAGAATAAGAAATCAGAAGTTAAAATTAAAGGTAGTAAATACTAAATAGAGGATAAATTGGAGAGAGAGATTAAAATGTAGGGGCTGAAAGAGAGTGAGGTGTGATATGGTTGATAATCTCTAGGGCTGTTCAAAGTTGAAGATGATCTCTAGGATTAATTCCTTTATTTAGATTGTATATCAAATAATTTATTTTCTGAATGGTTAATAAAAATGGTCTTACATTTTGTACAATTTCTATAATTCTACCAAAACATTAACCTATATAAATCTTAAAGAGAATAATACAAATCTTAACGAAAATAATACTATAAAGTTATGCACAATAATATTTAAAGGCGGTAATATACAAATAATTAAAAAGTTTAGTTATGAAAACGGTAACCGAAAGGTCATCACGTAGCGCAGGGAATCACATTTGTTTTATTGTATTCGGTCGATGTAAAACACATATTAAAATCCTTTTAGACATGCGATGACACTGCATTTTCCTTTTGGTTACTATATCAAATGCCTGTATCGTATCCATACTGTTATAAACCCAACCGATATCGACTGGATTCCCCACGCAACGCGTGGGGTAATTTACTAGTTGAAATTAAAAACGAACAAGAACTGAAGAACAACTTGTTGTTCATGCCACGTGTCATCTTACACCGCTTTTTGTAATTCTTTTATCCTCTTTTGGGGCCGTCTTGCACCATGTGCGTTTATAATCGGCGTAAGTTTTTGTTGGCTGGCCTTTCGTCTGTTCGATTGATGTGGCGTGTGTCTTTCCTGGCGTTCTTTACCCGGTGTGTCAGTTTTCCACTTTTTAACGCCATCTCGATTTCTTGCCTTAAGCTTTTGCAGTCATTTGTTAAGTGGCCGGAATATTTGTGATAGTCACAAAAAAGATTTGGGCCTTGCCCCTTTTTGTGGCACATCTGTTGTGCAGCTTTGAACTGATGGTTCTCGGTGGATTATACTTCGGATGGAGTCTTGGTGAGAGGTGTTCATTGTATTTCTCTGTTTTCTTGTTAACTTTCTTTCTGGTACCCGATCCGATTGATGGTTGCGAGGGCATCCTCTAAAGGTTGGAGTTTATCATTATAACCAGACACTTTTCACGCAAGATTTCGCCCTTTTTTGTTACGTCTTTCATTGGCGTGCTAGTTATGACTGTACTGACAGCCTTCGCCACCGGTCAGGTTTTTCTCTGTTTGCGTAGTGATCTTTGCAGTTGCGATAAATGCCTCCCAATCTTTTGGGCCTCCATCCCTTCCTCTCAATCTTCGTATAAAATCATCACATTTGATACAGCGTATGAAGTGTGCGCGCATAATCTCTTCACCCACATTGCCAATCTCTAGACATTCTTTGTTATACCTCGTGATAAAGTCTTCAATATCCTCGCTATCTTTACGCCAGATGTTTAGAACATCGACTGGATCTCTGGTAGATCTGTGTTGTTGGCTGAAATGTGATAAGAATTTATCCTGGAAATCCATCCAAGACCTGATCTTTCCGGATGGTAAACTGTCAAACCATGTGCGCGCTGCGCCAACAAAAGTCTGGACAAATAAATGACACCAGGCTGGAAGTGACCATCCTCCCACGACTGTTGCACTGGTGAATATTGAATATGGTCATCTGGGTCTGTGAGCCCGTTATACTTCCCAACATTGTGTGGCAACTTTGTTTTTTTTTTTCCAGTGGAGCCATGGCGATTTCTCTAATGAACTTTGATTTTTTAGCTACTCCTCTGGTATGTAGGTCAAGGTAAAATCGTGTTCTGCTGCCGGGTTGTACCCTGCGCGCGCGGGGTTTATATGCGTCGTGGCTTGGTGGGAGTCTGCTAAACACGTTTGTGGTGTCTCCCTCTTGATAAGTTGAGTCATGTTCGTCTGACATTCCTTCGAACTCATCTATCATCTTGCGTTGGCCTAGTCGGTCGCGTACCGGCATACGCCCTCTAAGCCTCGTGAGGTATGTATTGTTGGGATTCCCTGTGTTAGTGTATGTGATGCGAGTACTGCTAATGTTTTGATAACTGTTTCTTGGGTGTTGTTCGTGTAAGGACCTTCAAAAATGTCCCAAATCGACCCGTAAGTGAAAACCCGGACCCCCGAAACCCTAATCCATATCAAAAATCAAGAAAATCATATTTTTGGTCCTCTCACGGGCCGCGTAAAGCACAAGAGGGCCCTTACGCGGGCCACATCAACTCAACATTTGACCGGATAAGCATCCGGGCCACATGGCATCCACCTGGCAACCCTACTCGTGACCCAGCAAACCTACACGTAGACTAGGTGGCCACGCGGGCCGCGTAAGGATCGGCTTATGGTTCACGCGGGCCGCGACAGACCCATTTTTCAGCTATAAATAGAACTGATCATGGCCTGTTCACTGGTGTCGAAACAATTCTCAAAAACGAAGTGCTACTGCTCAATTTCGAAAATTAAGGTAGTGAGGCGCTACTACGATACAGGGTATTAACTCGATCGTTGCTACGATTCAATGTCCGATCGATTTAAACTATCTGATGGATGTTTAAGTGCTGCCCACATTAGGGCCATACTTTGTCATTCGTCGTGAATTCGATGGATGTTTAAGTATTGAACTTTGTCATTCGTTGTGAGGGTTTTAATCTCGTGAGTTATCGTAAATGCTGTATTAGTTACTGACCTAGTTCGTGTGCATTGTTATTTAAATTAGGTTATAAGGCTAATCAGTAGGCTAAACTCTGCCCGTTTAAATCTACAATGTGAGTCATTCTCTTTTATCAAAAGTGTTTTACAATACTCCAAGTTATTTACAAAGGTTATAATTACAGGGATTAAGTCGTGGTTATCTTGAATCACTGGCTAGTGGGGTATTGTGCACATTACTAATTTCTCACGGTTAGGCTAATAAATCCTAACAGTGATAATCATCACTACTTGGGTGAAAGGACCCAATAGTGGTATGACCATCGTCACCAGGAGGTGACACGGCGCCAGATAAAAATAAGATAGAAGTCATTGTAATCGCTCTTATGCTGTAATTTATAACTATGTGTCGTTTTATCAAATTGAGTGACTCGCCAGTATTTCCCCGCTGATAAAAATATTTTCAAAACATGTTTCAGGTGACTACTGTGAACCAAGGAAAAGTGCTACGGAGCACTAACAAGCTTGAAGTAGTGGCTTAATTAAATAAATAAACATGTTTTGTGAATTAGGGAATTTCCTTGTGAAATTCCTCTATTGTAAATTACGGGGTTTATCCCGAATTATGAAATAAAATAATCAGGCATTTCAAGTTTTAAAAGATCCTGTAAAATCTTCCGCTGTCAACTCAATTAATAAATACCACGGGTTTCTGTCCCGCGGCTCCTGGACCGGGTCAAACCGGGACGGGGGCCGTGACAGAAAAAGGTGGTATCAGAGCCACTGATTTAAGCCAATTAAGTATTTCAAAATACTTAATTTTCTGATTGTCATTTTATGATTATGTGTTTTTCGTGTTTCTATTTTGATTATCTGTTAGTTTACAGTATGGGTAAGCAAAGAATTTCAGACATCTATCGTCAATTAGATAGTTCACCAAAAGATAAGGGAACTTCATTTCAATCAAATTCCTCAAGATACTCAGCAGATACTGAGGAAGAAATATTTGTTCGTAAGGCACAGTTTGAAAAACCACTTACCCCTAAGAAAAGAAGTTTGATTATTAGAAAAAGTCAAGAGAAAATAAAGAAGTCACAACCAAAAGGAGTGATGATTAATAAGGAAACTCGGGAAATAGGTAATAACCCACCATGGGAAGATAAATTAGACAAACAATGGGAAAATCTCTACATGTTAGCCACTACAGCAGTAAATGCTAACTTATAGTTAAATCGCCAAACCAGTACCAGCAATTATGCCACCTACGAGCCAGAAACTTTAAAAGAATTTTATCCAGTAATTAACCACTAGTATATTTCGAATTTCAGTTGTAATTTGTAATTTGTAATATATATATATATATATATATATATATATAATCGCAATATTTTGTTTTAATCAATCTGTTTGTATAAATATATTAGATATTTGTAATTAATTTTTTTTCCTTTTTGTGATTATGTGAAAATTCAATTTACAAAATTTTAACCTAGAATTTGTGTGTTTCTTCATATCTGCTAAACAGCATGAATGAGTTGTCTGAAGCTCTTCAGAATCTCAATCTCTATTCTGTTAATGTGGAAGTTTCCAGAGACTTTACCGGTTATCGTGCCAACATTGAGGAACCTATGGAATTTCAAGCCCAGCCACCGGAGAAACCCAAGCCAAAGAAGAGAAGAAGATTAGTGGGCTGGAGGCTTGTGCGTAGGAGGAAACCAGCAACACGGAAAGTTATAAAGACGGAGGATCCCAAAGATAAAGGCAAGGGAATAGAAATTGGAGAAAGTTTCAGGCAAGACTAGGAAATGCCACCCTGGGAGGAGCTGGATCATAAAGTGGCACTTAGTAACCTCATCGGACCTACCGGTGAAAATCTTTTTAATTACCCAGTGGAAGCACAACTTCCAGTTGACCTAGAGCCTGAAATCCCAGATCCTATTATCCATTCCCAACCTCTACCAGCAGAGCTAGAAGAGTGGTGGACCACTGACTGGCAGTTTCAAAATCTCCTAAATAACCCTAATACCTTTTTCCCCCAATTTGATCCTGAGCCTCCACTACACCCACCGATGAGCTCTGAAAACTTGGCAGAACTCCGCCACTATGGCGAGGAGCTAGTGGACGCAGGAAATAGAATTTGTGAAGTAGGGGAAAGGATATCTTGGAATTACGACGAGAGGGAGCGTCGTTTCTGAAGTGCCAGCTAACAGGGATCCTGTGTGGTTGTGTGGTGTTTGTTTAATAATAATATAATCATAAAAATATAATTATGTGAAAAAAAATAAAACTTTGTAAGATAATCAGTTTGTACGGATGCCTATTATATATAAAATATCGAAAGTCGAAAAATCGACAATTTTGGCTATACTTGTTAACGTGATTATGTGCAATTATTTTTATGTTTGGTTATTAATTATTTTATGCTAATCACTTATATAAATTAATTACCAGATGGAAAACGCTGGTAATGAACCCGTTAATGAAGTTAACCAATCTGAACAAAACCATGAAGATCAATTTCTAAATAGGCAAGATATCGAGAATATCGTTGCTCAGGGAATAGCCAATGCTATTCCAGCAATCCTTGCTGCTGCCAGAAATCCAGTTGAACCTCAACAAATTATTCCTAGCAAACGTACACACGGCGACAATTTTAGTAATAGTGTAAACGGAGGCGGTAACCATACTAATAACAACAACGATGGAATGCAAGCCCCGCTCCTTAAGAAAATGAAAGCTGCAACACCTGGTTGCACTTATAAGGAATTTCTTGCCTGTAAACCTGTTGAATTTGCAGGTAACGAAGGGGCGACTGCTGCACTACGTTGGTTAGAGAAAACCGAGGCAGTGATTAAAATAAGTAAATGTGCTGAGGAAGACAAGGTCATGTACGCGTCGCATCTTTTTAAAGAAGGAGTGCTAGAATGGTGGAATACGGTACTTCTAGCCAAGGGAAGCGATGTGTTCTATGCCATGAGTTGGGAAGAATTTAAGTGACTGGTGGAAAGAAAATTCTGTCCCGAATATGAAAAGGAACAAATGGCGAATAAATTCCTGAACCACCGGATGGTGGATGTAGACTGTCGAGGGTATACTTCGACATTATTTGAATATGCTAGAGTTGTACCTACCCAGGCTTCGCCAGAACCGGTACTTATTTCCCGCTATATTTGGGGATTGATTGGCGAAATTCGGGATATCGTCAAAGCTGCGAGACCTCGCACTATTGACGATGCGGTGGAATTAGCCAACACTTTGACTGATGGGCTGATACGCACAAAAGAAGAAAATAAGAAGAAGGAAGTGGCCCAAAAGATTACCCAGGGATTCCGTGTGGGTAACCGTAGTAATTTCAAAAGAAAGGGAACTGGGCAATCTTCCACTGTTCCATTTTGCAATGCCTGCAAAAGAAAGCATTTTGGAAGATGCAAAGGGTATTGCAATTTCTGCAAAATCCCGGGGCACCAAGAAGAAGATTGCAGGAAGAAGAAAGCAACAATCTGCTACAATTGTGGAGAAGCTGGACATTTTAGGCCAGACTGAAACCTGCAGAAGGAGCTACCAAGAAGAACGCAAGAGCCTTCCAGTTAACTACTCAGGAAACAGAGTTAATCCCTGACGTGATAGCCGGTACGTTCCTAGTTCACGACGTTTATGCAAAAGTATTATTTGACTCTGGTGCAAACCAAAGTTTTATAAATACTTCATTCTGCCAAGCTCTTAACCTACCCTTAACCAACCTTAGACAAATTTTTACGGTAGAAACGGCAGATGGGAATTCTGTTAACATAGATAAGGTTTTGCGAGAAGGAAAGATAGAACTCTTAGGCCATAAATTCTCTGCAAACCTGTTACCTATGAATTTAGCCGGATTTGATGTTGTGTTAGGAATGAATTGGTTAGTAGCCAACCATGCTCGAATTATTTGTGATAAGAATTCCATAGAAATTCATACACCCTCAGGAGAATTAGTGGTGATTACAGGAGATAAGCCACGAAAGCCACTGAAATTCATTTCAGTAATGAAATTGGCCAGTTATTCAAGAAAACAAGAAGTGGTGTATATGGTTTCAGTAATCATTAACACAACAGGTAAAGGACTTAAAGAAATTCCAGTAGTATCAGAATACCCAGAGGTATTCCCAGAAGAACTACCTGGATTACCACCTGATAGGGAAGTGGAATTTAGAATTCATCTAATTCCTGGAACTAAACTGATAGCCAAGGCACCTTATCGGTTAGCACCCACCGAAATGCTAGAATTGAAAAAGCAATTAGATGCATTATTAAGTAAAGGATTCATACAACCTAGTTCATCCTCGTGGGGAGCTCCAGTGTTGTTTGTGAAAAAGAAAGATGGTTCGATGAGAATGTGTATCGATTACAGAGAATTGAATAAGGTTACAATTAAGAATCGATACCCATTACCTAGGATTGATGATCTTTTTGATCAATTGCAAGGAGCTAGATACTTTTCTAAGATAGATTTACGCTCCGGATATCATCAGTTAAAAGTACAAGAAGAAGACATACCTAAAACTGCTTTCAGAACTAGGTATGGTCACTACGAGTTTACAGTCATGCCCTTTGGGTTAACAAATGCTCCTGCATCATTTATGGACATGATGAATAGGATCTGTAAACCGTACTTGGATAAATTTGTAATTGTCTTCATCGACGATATACTTATTTATTCCAAGAGTCAGGAAGAGCATTGTGAGCACCTGCATGCACTCTTAACTTTGTTAAGAAAAGAGAAGCTCTACGCCAAATTCTCGAAGTGTGAATTTTGGCTACAGAAGGTACAATTTTTAGGACACATGGTGAATCACGAAGGTATTCACGTAGATCCCTCCAAAATAGAAGCAATCACTAAATGGAAGGTTCCGCAATCAGCTATGGAAATTAGAAGTTTTATAGGATTAGCCGGATACTATAGACGGTTTATTAAGGATTTTTCCAAAATAGCTGTACCATTAACTAAGCTAACCTGTAAATCGGTTAAGTTTGAATGGGGACCTAAGCAAGAAGAGGCTTTTAAGATTTTAAAGCAGAAATTAACAAACGCTCCAATTCTTGCCTTACCAGAAGGAACGGGGGATTTTGAAGTATACTGTGATGCTTCAAAACTAGGATTAGGATGTGTGTTAATGCAACGCAAGAAGGTAATTGCGTATGCATCAAGGCAATTGAAAAAGCACGAGGAAAACTATACGACTCATGATTTAGAATTAGGATCCATAATTTTTGCCCTTAAGATTTGGAGACACTATCTGTATGGAAGTAAGTTTACTGTCTATACAGATCATAAGAGCTTAAGATACATATTTGGGCAAAAAGAATTGAACATGAGACAAAGGAGATGGATGGAAATCCTAAGTGACTACGACTGTGATATTCAATATCACGAAGGAAAAGCAAACGTAGTTGCTGATGCTTTAAGTCGTAAGTATCATGAGAAACAACGACGAGTTCGTGCTCTTAGATTAAGTTTACAATTAGACTTAATGGAACAACTGAAAAACATTCAAGAAACAGCAATCAAGGATGATGCTGAAGGAATGAAAGGACGAGTAAAGGAATTAGAGCAAGGCAGTGATGGAATTTGGAGATTCCATGAAAGAAGGATTTGGGTACCTAAGCAAGGAGAGTTAATAAATAAAATCTTAGAGGAAGCCCATAAATCTAGGTATACCATGCACCCTGGTAACAATAAGATGTACCAAGATTTAAGGAATAACTTCTGGTGGACAGGAATGAAAAAGGACATAGCTAGATATGTTTCTAAGTGTCTTACTTGTTCACAAGTTAAGGCAGAACACCAGAAACCTTCAGGTCTACTACAACAATTAGAAATGCCTGTATGGAAATGGGAACTCATAACAATGGACTTTGTTACTAAGCTACCCAAAACCAAAAAGGGTAATGACGCGATTTGGGTAATTGTGGATCGATTAACCAAATCAGCTCATTTCCTACCCATGAAAGAAACCTTTAGCATGGAAAGGTTAGCCAAGTTGTATGTAGATGAAACAGTATCCTTACATGGAGTCCCACTCTCCATTGTATCGGATAGTGATAGTCGTTTCACTTCCCATTTCTGGACAAGTTTCCAAGAAGCAATGGGAACTCGACTAAATTTAAGCACTGCATACCATCCTCAAACAGATGGACAAAGTGAAAGGACGATCCAAACCCTGGAAGACATGCTCAGGGCATGTGTAATAGATTTTGGTGGAAACTGGGATGACCACCTACCCTTAATTGAATTCTCCTATAACAATAGTTACCATTCAAGCATTGAAGCTGCCCCATTTGAAGCATTGTATGGACGCAAGTGTAGAACTCCAGTTTGTTGGGCAGAGATAGGAGAAAATCAATTATCAGGTCCTGAAATTGTGCAAGAAACCACCGACAAGATCACTCAAATCAAGGAAAGACTGAAAACGGCTCGAGATCGCCAGAAAAGTTATGTCGATAATCAACGCAAGCCACTAGAGTTTCAAGTTGGAGACAAGGTACTCTTAAAAGTTTCTCCTTGGAAAGGAGTAGTTCGGTTTGGTAAGAAAAGAAAGCTGAGTCCAAGGTACGTAGGACCATTCCCAGTAATACAGCAAATAGGGCCAGTGGCTTATCGCTTACAACTACCAGAAGAGTTAGCTGGGGTACATGACGTATTTCATGTATCCAACCTCCAGAAATGTCTATCGGACGAATCATTAGTAGTCCCTCTTCAAGACATCCAAGTAAATGAAAAGTTGAAGTTCGTGGAGAAACCACTTCAGATAGAAGACAGAAAGATCAAGTTTCTCAAGCACAAAAGACTAGTACTGGTCAAAGTCAAATGGGATTCAAAGAGAGGACCCGAGTACACTTGGGAGCTGGAATCGGAGATGAAGCGAAAGTATCCTCACTTATTTCAGTAAATCTCGAGGACGAGATTTTAAATAAGGTGGGGAGGATGTAAGGACCTTCAAAAATGTCCCAAACCGACCCGTAAGTGAAAACCCGGACCCCCGAAACCCTAATCCATATCAAAAATCAAGAAAATCATATTTTTGGTCCTCTCGCGGGCCGCGTAAAGCATAAGAGGGCCCTTACGCGGGCCGCGTCAACTCAACATTTGGCCCGATAAGCATCCGGGCCACATGGCATCCACCTGGCAACCCTACTCGTGACTCAGCAAACCTACACGCAGACTAGGTGGCCACGCGGGCCGCGTAAGGATCGGCTTATGGTTCACGCGGGCCGCGACAGACCCATTTTTCAGCTATAAATAGAACTGATCATGGCCTGTTCACTGGTGTCGAAAACAATTCTCAAAAACGAAGTGCTACTGCTCAATTTCGAAAATTAAGGTAGTGAGGCGCTGCTATGATACAGGGTATTAACTCGATCACTGCTACGATTCAATGTCCGATCGATTTAAACTATCCGATGGATGTTTAAGTGCTGCCCACATTAGGGCCATACTTTGTCATTCGTCGTGAATTCGATGGATGTTTAAGTATTGCACTTTGTCATTCGTTGTGAGGGTTTTAATCTCGTGAGTTATCGTAAATGCTGTATTAGTTACTGACCTAGTTCGTGTGCATTGTTATTTAAATTAGATTACAAGGCTAATCAGTAGGCTAAACTCTGCCCGTTTAAATCTGCAATGTGAGTCATTCTCTTTTATCAAAAGTGTTTTACAATACTCCAAGTTATTTTCAAAGGTTATAATTACAGGGATTAAGTCGTGGTTATCTTGAATCACTGGCTAGTGGGGTATTGTGCACATTACTAATTTCTCACGGTTAGGCTAATAAATCTTAACAGTGATAATCATCACTACTTGGGTGAAAGGACCCAATAGGGGTATGACCATAGTCACCAGGAGGTGACACGGCGCCAGATAAAAATAAGATAGAAGCCATTGTAATCGCTCTTATGCTGTAATTTATAACTATGTGTCGTTTTATCAAATTGAGTGACTCGCCAGTATTTCCCCGCTGATAAAAATATTTTCAAAACATGTTTCAGGTGACTACTGTGAACCAAGGAAAAGTGCTACGGAGCACTAACAAGCTTGAAGTAGTGGCTCAATTAAATAAATAAACATGTTTTGTGAATCAGGGAATTTCCTTGTGAAATTCCTCTATTGTAAATTACGGGGTTTATCCCGAATTATGAAATAAAATAATCGGGCATTTCAAGTTTTAAAAGATCCTGTAAAATCTTCCGCTGTCAACTCAATTAATAAATACCTCGGGTTTCTGTCCCGCGGCTCCTGGACCGGGTCAAACCGGGACGGGGGCCGTGACAGTTCGCCAATGATTCGTGTTGTCGTGCGCGATGGTGTTTTTTGGTGTGACTCAGTGTCATAACTAAACTCTTGGTGAAGTGATTGGACTCGCTGCGATGGGTGTGGTGATGTGTTGCGCATGTGCTTGCTCCATTGGTGTTTATGCTGGAAATTGAGCATGCGCGCGCATCCGTACGTACGCCATGTTCAGAACAGCTTGTGACTTAGCGTACCAGGACGCTGGTGTTTCTACTTCTGGAAGGGAAGGGAAGACCGTGTTGATTATACTTGTCGTTGGTGTGCCATGAGTCGTCTTTTGGTTTGATCGGGTAGCACTACCAAAGATGTTAGTGACTCCTGCTTCTGTGAACTCTCGCCGTTCGTGCGCTAGGAGTCGTCTATTGGTTTGGATCAGCCACCGAAAAGTGTTTTTGAAAGAAAAGAGATGAAAATGGTTGTAAAAATGCGGTGGGCGCCAATGAAGAAACACTAGATAGCACGGAACTATTTAGCTGGGGTGTCTCGTATAAGATGGTTCAATCTCTGTTCTTCACTCGACGAATGACTAATTCTGCCAATGTATCCTGCAAAACGAACAACACCGGTGACTTGCTACAAGGAGGGGAAGATAGGGGTTCTCCTTGTAACCACCATCCGGCGTGAAAATAAGTAATCGCTTTGAGGATAAGTGTGTGTATATAGTGAGTGAGTATAAAATCAGATCCATAAACACGGAGGCCGAGTCTTCTATTTATAGCCAGAGGAGTGTGAAGGAAGAAGGTTGCCAGGTAGTCGTTGTTTGCCAGCTGTTCGATCAGGAGGAATACCCATTTTGTCCCTTCTGGGGTGTTCAGGCCTGGAGGTGACGTGGCA
This sequence comes from Helianthus tuberosus, assembly GCA_030545235.1. Taxonomy (NCBI): domain Eukaryota; kingdom Viridiplantae; phylum Streptophyta; class Magnoliopsida; order Asterales; family Asteraceae; genus Helianthus; species Helianthus tuberosus. The sequence continues at coordinate 131,061,826 of CM060445.1, read as the reverse complement.
CATGGTTATTCGCTACAACTCAACGTCCTTTTGTACTGGCTGTCGGTATGTCCCATGGAGATCTTGCGATCGGGGTTGGCGTCCTGCCATTGGTGCCACATGTCGTCCTTTTTGTCTACTGAGAGCATCTTCTTGTCGCTAGGTGTCCCCTTCCAGAATCTTTTAGAACCTTCTGGATGCTTTCGTGTGGCAAGGCTGTCAGCTTGGAGTGGCGTGGTCCCTCTGACACGTGTCCACATGTGATTTGAGATCACACTTCTTCAAGAACTATTCAAGAGATCAACGCTAATCCGGGAACATTTAAAACCGCATTACTCGAACACACCCAACATAACTTGTTTATCTAAAAGGATCATACGAGTAGATGATTTGAGCTTACATAATATGTACTTTTTGCAACCGATTTTGCTACCTAATCAATTTAAATAACTATTTTTGTAACCATCTCCTTCGATCACAACCTTTGTATTTTTTTCTAGCTTCTTTCACCAGTAAGTTTTAGGGATGTTCACGGTCTGGTTTTTACAACTTTTAAGTCATATCATAAGCCAAACCGTTAGCCATGATTTTTTATTAACGAAAACCAAAATCGAACCGTTGAAAATTAAAACCGAACTGAACCGAACCGAACCGTTACCAACGATTTAGTTTTGGTTTGGTTTTACGGTTTGGAGTTATTAGGCGTTAACAAATATAAAACCATTCTAAACTAATCAATATATAAATGGAATAGTATTTGGAAACAAAAATGTTTACAAATTTCTACCCCACGTCCCCACATTAATCAAAATTGTTTACAAATTTCTATTCCACATTAATCTTAATTCTCCATGCACATATTTTCAACAAATGATTCTTCACCACCAACTATGATCACAGTTAAACTTGAAAGTTATAGTGAAAACGCAGCTTAACAAAGTAAAAAAAGAAGATATATATAGAAACTTATAACTATAACTTGGCCCAATTTTATGTTAATTAAAACTAATACAAAATTAAGATAGTTAAATATAAATAATATAAAATACACAAAAATAGGTAAAAAAATATATTGTCAAATCGTATGGTTTAGTTCGATTTTATACGACTGGTTCTATGTATAAACGCGAAACCAAATCAATAACCGGTTTAAACAGTTCTATAGTTTGGAATCGAGCCATAAACACCCATACTAAATTTCGGTAGAATGTAATCTGAATATTGTGATACCTAAAGTTGTTTTGTAAACCATTAGGTGTCAGCCCAGTGGCCACCGACCCCCTTCTTAAACCGGCTTAAGGATCCTGTGAGGTCACGGGTTCGAATCCTGGGTGAAACCAGGCTCTTCAGTTCCCCTTGAGTTGGCAGGGGTTTCACCGCCAGGCAGCGTTGTCGGGTCGCTAGCTTGGGAAGGGGGATCCCTTCCGCGGTCGGGGGTACCGTGCATCTACCATTTTTTAAAGTTGTTTTGTAAGATAAAAAAATATATTTTAATAAAAAGAGAAAATGTTGTATTATCAATTTTTATAAGGATCCCCATACTGGGGTATAGGGTTGGCAATTTTACACGAATACACGACACGAACCTACACGAAGTTAACAGGTATCGTGTATGACCTTAAAAGGTATCGTGTACCAAACAGGTAGACACGAGATTACCTGTTAATTTTCGTGTATAAAGAGGTTAAATACCTGTTTACCTATTAATACCCGTTAGTACACGATAAGAAATTAAATTAAATTAAATAAAACTCACCAGTCATGTGCGTGTGGGTTCCTTAATTCCTTTCTATTTTCATCCTCATCCAATTAAAAAAAAAAAAAAAAAAAAAAACCCTAAACTCCCTCTGTAACTCTCAAATATCATGTCGTGTTCATGTTTTTGTCCGTGTTAACAGGTATTAACAGGTAATTTTCGTGTATAACAGTCGAACAGTCGTGTTAACAAGTATTAACATGTAATTTTCGTGTATATCGTGTCGTGTTCGTGTTTGAAAAAAAGGACACGATAAGTTATCATGTCGTGTTCGTGTATGGGATTTCATGTATCGTGTCTTATCGTGTCGTGTCTTATTGTATACAGCGCCATTGGGGTATATAGTTGTTAGTAAAAAAATGTTAAATAATTGTTTTGGTCGGGATACTTGAAGAATAAAAATGCAGCGCCATGTGGACACTGAAATACTGTTGGATTGGCCTTTCTTTTGTCTCCATGCAACATACAAAGCCAATACTACCGTCCCCCATCTAACATATTTATTAATAGTACCCTTCGTCTACTTTATAATGACATTTCCTACCCTACATTTATAATCTCAGTTATGAGTTATTAGTTATTTTCCCAATTTCTTTGTACTGCCCAACGACCAATCATATTCAATAAATTGATTAAAAATATGTAACTTTTCTAAAAGGGAGTTAATATTCACACACTCCTTCTCTCTGTTTTCTCTGTACATGCATAAATACATATAGATATATATAGAGTAAAAAAAAGATGTGAAAATAAGATTTACAGATGTGAGAATGATGAAAGCCTTTCTAAAATCATCATACACACTTGAAAGTAGGTTTTTCTTTAGTAGGGGTTTCTAATTTTTTTACAAAACACAAAAACAGTCTTACTTTAGATTATCCTCTAAAGTGTATAATTTAATAGCTCGTATTCAGATAAATATGTTTAACCTATTTATTTAAACTTGTAAACTCCTCAATACGTTTTTTCCGTTTTACTTGTTTAGATAAAAGATTACACAATCCATGTCCATGCTAGACTATTTTAAGCGTATCATGGTTTTGATATTTTTAACATAAATAAATATATAGGCCGTGTTTGTGCTTAGCAATTCAAGCCGCCAACATAAAATTTTCAATGCTCCAAATAGGCATGATTACCACCGTAGTTAAATATGAGTCATCTTAAGCAAGTCATATGTTAGAATTATCAATAAAGCTTAAGAAAAAACATGGTTTGGAACAATATTTTATAGTTTTTGTATGTGCTCTTTTATAACATGGTACATGGTCTTAGTGGTAGTTATTTAAATTGTACAAAAGTCTTGATGTGTATAAAATGTTTTTATTAAGGTGTATATTTGATCTTAATGACTTCTGAATTTTTATATACATTATTGTAATAGTATATTTGAAACTAACAAATTGTGTATATATGGCACATGTAAGCTGAGCTAAAATGTAGCAACACAACATAATAGTGTGTTCATATTTAGTCGTAAAAAAATGGAACTAAAACGATAAAAATTGTTAATTTTTATAATTTAAAATAATAAAAATAATTTTTTTAAGTAGTAAAAAAAGGAACTAAAACGATAAAAATTGTTAATTTTTATAATTTAAAATAATACAACTAAAATTTTTTAAATGTTACACAATGTTTTAAAAACCGTTTTTTAAATCATACTGGGTTAGACTTAGAAATGATTCAACAGAGTTGACTAATTAACCCTATAAATCCATAAAATACAATTTCAACTAAAAAAAAAATTCAAAAACTACATCTTTCCATGATAAAGTTAATCTATAATAAAAAAAATAATCCAAAAATTCACTATTGGTACCTTTTCGGGCGCTAAATTTTACTAAGAAGATAAATCGTCGCATTTTTTTGGCGCATAAAAGATTAAAAGTCCAAATTTTAACTTTCGCCTGGTACCGGTGTAACCCAGGGGCGGACTCACATTATATGGTGGGTGGGCGGCCGCACCCCTTGAAAAAAAAAATTAGTGGTATTTTTCGCGAAAAATCCCGACCGCACCCCATGGAAATTTTCGTCCGCACCCCTTGGAAAATTCCGACCGCACCCCTTAGAAAAAAATGTTATGAATTTATATAAAAAAATTGTGAACACGGATTGAAACCCGATCAAATAAGGTAAACAAGTTAGCCCACTAACCCCTTTAATAAAACTTAACTCAATCCATCAAACCCAATAACTTAAAACCCATTCAAACTCAACCCAACTACTAGGTTTGTTAAACAAAATCAGTCCACATAATAAAAAAAAAAAAAAACACAAATCGCTGCCACTTGCCAGCGACTCCCGCCCTCCCTTTGCCTCACTTCAGCGCCCAGCGACAGCATAATTCCGGTCGGCAACTGCAAAATTCCGGCTGCAAACTGGTTAATTCAGGCCGCCCCAGCGACATGTTTTGTTTTTGTTTTTGTTTTTTTTTCTTATTTTGATGTTTATGCGATTTTGTTCAAGAGTCACGAGATAATAGGATTTTAGGATAGGTTAAAAAGTTTAAACTTTTATGTGTTAAAAAATTAAAAAAGTTTAAACTTTTATGTTTTTGAATACTTAATATGTTTACCCTTTGTTTACATTCCTCTATACATTACTCTAGTTCAATTAATAATGGATGGATGGGTTGCACATGAATTTTTTTTAGGTAAAACAATGGATGACACCAAAGCGGTACTAATATGGTAAAGTATCGAAATACCGGTACCGATCGTACCAGTACCGAATCGATAAGGTAATTGGTATCCATATTTCCTCAATTTCGGTAACGGTATTTACGGTATCGGTACCTGTACGGTACCGGTATCGTACCGATCTCATCCCTACCCGACCCGATCTGACCCGCTATGAACCGATTTTTTTTATATAGCTAGGGGTCTAAAATCTTTAAAAAATTTCCGCACCCCCAGGAAAAAAATCCTGGGTCCGCCACTGGTGTAACCCAATTTACCAGCAGTACTTTTCCGTTTCCTCAGTTTATCGGGATGATTGCCAAGCTTCCGGCATCAGATTTAACCAGTTCAACAGGCCGGTTTAAACCGGTTTTTAAAACCTTGCTGTTACATGGAAGTAGAGAGATTTTATATGTTAACTATAATTTCCGATTAAAGAAACTTGAAATTTAATCTAGATTACGACTTAAATATGAAATATCAAACGCTACATATGATATTCATAAATATAGATTTCATATCCGCACATATTTGACCTGCAGGCAGGCATAAACATATAATCAGAATCAACCCGTTACAACAACAAGTTATAATAATAATAATAATAATAATAATAATTTATATCTCTGTATAACAATAACAAACAGCACGCTGAAATTGCGAAGCACCACGAACAATATCTTCGCATAATCTCTTCGTTCATGGATGAATATTATTATTCCAGCTGCTAAAATCAATCAAATTGAAGCAGAAGAAGAAGATGAATCGGAGATCTGAAGGCGGAGGAAGCTGCATTGCTATCGGTACTACTCCTTCAACTTCTAGATTCTTCCACGCTTCTGCTTCTGCTTCTTCAGGTACTCTTCCAATTCAATTTCTATGCATTTTTTGTTGTAATTTATGCTCTCGAGAACGTAATTTGTTACAATCACTCTTGTACGTATAAATGAATAATCGACGTTTGTTTCTGATCCGCTAGCGAATTTTCCTATGTTGAGAGAAATCGATTAGGTTTTCGTTGTTAATAGCATTCATGGAGTTAATATCATTATTCTCTACACAACGAAGCATTTTTTTGTTGTAATTTGTACTCTCAAGAACGTACTTTGTTACGATTAGTATTGTATGTAAGAATAATCGACTTTTTTTGTGATCTGCTAGCGAATTTTGCTATGCTGAGAGAAATCAATTAGGTTTTCGTTGTTAATAACGTTCATGAAGTTATATTATTGTGTGTATTAGCTTCTGATTCCTTTTGGAGAGATAATGTTCATTTGTTTATACAAATTTTCGTATAAGATGTGTGGAATGTTAGTTATTCTCTACATAACGATGCGTTTTTTGTTGTAATTTATACTCTGGAGAACGTAAATTGTTACGATTAGTGTCTTACGTATGAACAATTTAGGTTTGTTTGTGATCTGCTAGCGAATTTTGTTTCGAGTTACGGAAATGTTGAGAGAAATCGGTTAGGTTCTCGTTGTTAATAACGTTCGTGACTCGTGAGGAATGAGGATGCAATTTTTAGGTGTATTAGATTTCAATTCCTTTTGGAGATGATGTTTATTTATTAAATATTTAAATTAATTATTCGAAGTTGTGTCGAATGTTAGTTATTCTGGCACATTATCGTTCACTTATGGTGACCTGCGTAAACTTCAAAAGCAATATGATGTGATCTGCTAGTGAATTTTGCTTTCAAGTTACAGAAACGGTGAGAGGATTTCGATTAGGTTTTTGTTGTCAATAGCGTTCTGCAATTTTACAGTGTATTAGCTTGTAATTCCTTTTGGAGATAATGTTTATTTGTTTATTTAATAAACCGTATAAGTTGTGTCGAATGTTAGCTATTATGCCACTTTATTGTTCACTAATGGTGATATGCGTAAACTTCAAAAGCCTACATAAATATGCTTTGTAAAGTAGTTGGGGGTCTTCTTAACAATCCAACAGCCTACATAAATATCTGATTTGCCAGTCTCGGTACAGATACACCACTCATTGAAATATCTGTTTACACTTTACAGTTGGTCTATGTCAATCATGGTTGACATTTACTCTCCTAACTTCCATAGGTTGACTTCATTGGGTTTGCATACTCTGAATATATTGTTTGTAGTGTTATGTGCTAGTAAATTTAATAAGTAATCCCCTAAACTTTTTTTGTTATGTTAGTGCTAATGCTAGTTGAAAATGTGGGTCCGCTGATTGCACCTGCTTAATAGGTGCATTTGAAGGTCCATACTATTTGCACAGGTAGTTGCACATCTGTAGGGATAGGGATATTCGTGGTCTATATACAAGTGAAAAGTACATTAAATGTGCCAAAGATATCCATATATCGGTGATCTGATACTAAGTGGTCACCTTGAAATTCAACTCTAAAGAGAGAAATAAAAAAACACTTGACACATTGTATTTAATCAACCATCGTGGTTAGAAAGTTACCTGTACGGCTGTACGTACAAAATATGAAAACTTTTAGCCATTATGCTTGATTATAGTTTTTAGCTAACCATTCTACTTGGAAAATCTTGGATAATAATGCTTATGTTTGTAAACACAGTGTTCTCTTTCTGGGATTTATCCAAGTATAAGATGGTTATGAGTTATGAAAGTCATTCACCCATTTGTTAAGTGCATTAATATATTTGTACTGATTTTATGCTTGTAAGTATTATTGCTGTGGGTATGGACCGAATTCTAACTGATTTAATGCAGATCCTGCAACTTCTGGTGGTCCTACGTGGATCAGGAAGGGCCTACCTTGTGTGTGTTTCAAAAAGAAGGGGAATTATGCACGGATATGTGTGAATGTAAGTCCTCTTTAGCCAAGTTTACAGATTATATTTATTGTTGTTGTTATTATTATTATTATTATTGTTATTATCATTTTCTTTATTATTCTTCATGTATTTTTTAACAGCAGATACTCTCTCTCTCTCTCTCTCGCACACACACACGCGCGCACGCACATTTGGATAGAAACGGGTCGTTTTTAAAATTTTGAGGAGAGCAGTGTCAAAGCAACTCGCATTAATATTTGTTAGGTTTTTTTTTATTACTTGTTACTTTAGTTATTTATAAAATTAGTTTTAATGGTTAACAGAGCGAAAAAACAAAAGTAACAAAAATGTCAAACAGTAAAGTGAAATGAGTAAATTCACTAAATTGGATCCATGATTCCATGTTTGCTTCCCATGATGCTGAGCTCGAAATCTCAATCTTACAGTTTAGGGTTGTATCGTGTTAATTGTCTATTTTTTCATCAATTTGGACATTTCAGATTAATGATGGACTGATGGTTGTAATCATGTTATGCAAACAAGAATAAGCTGCTTTCTTAGCCTACATGATGAATATATGCTTGATTTTACAGGAGGAGAGACTAAGAAGGCTGAAAAACCGGACAAAAGTTTATTTTGATCCTACCCGGCTTGAACATCAGGTAATTTTCATACAAAAACCACTCAGTTTGATTCACCATTTTAATAGTAATGTTTATGCAGAGGTGGCAATTCTAATCCATTTTTATAGAAATGGATGCATCCGGGTTGTATTTAATTGAAATAGGTCGAACAGGTTAAAAATAGTTCTATATCATTTTATCTAAAAAGGATATTATACTATTGTTTTAGATTTTTTATGATATAGTTTTGGTTATCATAGCTAATACATATTTAATAATTAATTAGTTATAGTTAAGAAAGTGTTGGTGGGCCAGTGGCCTGACTTGTTTTGATCAGCAAAAATTGGCCCATTTTGACCTGAATCTGTTTTAACCCGTTACCCAAACCGCTCGATATGCCCATTTTGCTACCTCTAGGCTTCCATAGTTCTATATGAGAACTTTTGCATGCTTAAAGTTGATAAATGAATTCAAGAACCTATGCAGTTAATGCGGTAAAAAATCGGATATCGGTCTATTTGAGATATAGGTTATCACGGTGGGATATCGGTGGGATATCGATAATTTTAATATCATGCAGAAGTTACATATATATATATATATATATATATATATATATATATATATATATAGCAATTTAACACTAACAATTTAGTATACTCTCCTACTATTAACAAATTAACCTTTTGCAACTTGCAAAACAGTATAATTGTAGCAAGTAGGAACTCATTAAGACTTAAAACACTTAACATTTAACAATTAAGACTTAAAACACTAATAGCAACAATAAGAAGAAAGACGAATGGTAGAACTAAGAAGAAAGGTACTGATATCGGGAAAATCGGTGATATAGCGGTCAAATATCGGTACCTATATTCCGACCGATATTTGACACTGATATTTTACATGGGGACCGATAACCGATATATCACCGATATTAATTGCATAGATTTGAACATGACGGTGTTTCCGAAATTTTGTAACTGAATTGCATAATGATGAGCATAATGATAAGTTTCACGTTATTAATTACATTAATGTAAGAGGACAGGAGGCTTTGAGGGTTTTATGGTCATCCACGTTCCCGGATCAAGAGCTAGATGGCTTGATATCAGATCAATGGAAAAAAATGGGTTGGCAGGGGAAAGACCCATCAACAGATTTTAGGTTATTATATTATATTTTATTTTATTTTTTTATTTTCAGAAATTAAATCATTCGGAACTTTTGCTAATGTTGTTGATAATCAGGGGAGCTGGATTCATCTCCTTGGAGAATTTGCTGTTTTTCGCCAAGACATTTTCTGTAAGATTTTGTATTCTGACTACCTAAACCCAAATTCTATCCGTTTAGGATGTTTTATGCATGTGTTTTGACTTTTGACCCGTTTTACCTGCTTGACCCGTTTGATCTGTTATATAGGTAAAACATAACATGACTTAACCACTGACAACTGAATGGGTCGAAATTATCACATCTAAGTTAATTATTCATTTAGGTCAGCAACTTTGACAGTCAAACCTTATACTTTATTTCAAACTGCAGATATCCTTCCAACATTTAATAAAGAAACAAGGGGCTAAGGGACCTGCATGGGAATATCCATTTGCTGTAGCGGGTTTAAACATTACATTTATGCTCATGAAAATGCTTGATCTAGATGCTAGTAAGTAAAACCACATATTTTTTTTATAATTTTTGTAACATTTGTTTCCGCATGCACTTTAGAACATCTTCAATGTATGCATTGGTCATTTGCATCATGTTGGTGTAGAAAGAGCATATTGTTAGAATATGCACTAAGCATTTACATCGAATTTCTACGTCACAGTGGGGCACTTAATCAGTTTGAGAAATCGCCGACGTTATTAGTTCCTTTTTTTATTAGAGTAGAGAGATTATTTTAAGGATCACTTATTTTATGAACTTATTTATAACAGTTAGAGATGAATAATAAAGAAACTTAATAATTCATAGTCAATATGGTTCTCTTTTGAGTCATTTCAATAGTCACAATTAGATTATTGTTATAACTGTTTTTTTTATAACTGAACTTTTGCTTTTTATGTTGAATGTTTGGTAAAAATGTGAATGATGAAAATTTGGTGTGATGAATAGTGTCACATCAATATTTTACCATTTTGGTGCCTAGGTTGGACCGTTGGAGGTAGGGGTGCAAACGAGCCGAGCTTGATAAGTAGTTTTTCAAGATCAGGCTCGACTCGTTTATTATCTGTTAGTTAATATATTAAATAAATATAAGATAAATAATAGACTCGTTTAGGCTCACAAGCTCGATAAGTGAAACTTGGGCTCGGGCTCATTTACTAAACAAGCTTATTTTTAGGTTCAGGCTCGGCTTGTAAACAAGTTTAAATAAGCTCCTCTCAGCTCGTTTACTGGACAACTTTAAATAAGGGGTAAATGTTATTAAATATTAATAAAAACTAATTACACATAAGGCTCGACGAGCCTGACGAGCTTCACATGCCAGGCTCAAGCTCGATAAATAAACGAGCTTTATTTTAGGATCAAGCTCGGCTCGGGCTCGATAAGGCTCGACACATTTCGAGCTTTTTCTTGAGCAGCTCGCAAGCCACTCAGCTCGTTTGCACCCCTTCTTTGGAGGTGATTTGCATAATATATACACCATTTTGGTGTTTAAATGCATACACTAGAGATGTGTGTGTGTTCCTTTATTTCATTTAATTGCATCACATTTTACACCAGATATGTAGCTTCAATAGTTTTAGAGATTATTGGCTAACCAAATAGTGTTAATATTTCAGATAAACCTAGGACACTCGTGAGTGCTGTTTTTGTACATATGTTGTCAGGTAAAGATGCTTAATGCATACTTCAATAGTTGAAAATTTCCATTCACAATATTTCCTGTATTCTGTATAAGACAACCCTTTCGAAAGCTACCGTCACATTTTTCTTTAAGTACAGGTGTCGAGATGGGTGGATTGGGTAGGGAGTCAAAATGGGTGCGGGTTAAAATGGGTCATTATATAGCCAGGTTCAAAACGGGCCGGGTCGGATTGACTTGCTGGCCCTTTTGTCCTATTTTATTTTAAATAGTTGATGTGTTAGTTATGATTATAAGAACAATATTACAGCTATAATCTAAATTCTTGAGTAAAAGATTTTAGGAGGGTGTATGCTTCAAAAGTAATTTAATTTGTCCCGTACGTTCACAAGAGGCCAATTCCTTAAATATGGTCACATCATGAAAACTGGGACCCACAAAAATTAGAATGGTGAGTGGAGGAAACTGGAAAAAGAAGGCTAGATTTTCCAGTCTAATAAACTAACTTCAGAATTTAATTTATTTTCAGAGAACGAGTGGGCGTTTGATCTACTTTATTGTGTTGCATTCGTCATTATGGACAAAAAATGGGTCGATAAAAACGCAAGCTACATGGAGTTTAATGTAAGTCAACACCAACAATTTGTGCAGATTGATCACGTTTGCTTTCAGTTTGTTACATTTTTTACTTTTAAGGTCAAACTTATGATTTTTTCACTTTTGAGTTTTAACAATATAAATTTCTTTTTTATATACCGATATCGTCAGTTTTCTGTTGGTTATACATGTAGAGATTTCCACATTTAAAAAGAAAATGGAACATAGGGAAGGGTTATCTTGAGAACGCTAAATATTGCGAGAACCGTGAGAACGAAGGAGAAATCCAATCAAAATCAATTTTTTTTAATGCAAACCTCATTATAATTAAAATACAACATTAAAAAAAGAATCTACTCTTTAAATAGTTCATCTCTTCTTTCAAAATCACCCTTGATAAGTTTTTTACACACGTGTAAATACAACAAACTTACACATGTGTAAATAGCAAACTTACACATGTGTAAATTTTCTTTATTTACAAATACATGTAATTTTAAACGTGTAAATTTAATTTCTAACATTGTATTCGAATAACAATGATAAGTGTAAAAAGAAAATTTGAATTTGAATTGTTTTTGATCAAGTTCTCGTGGTTTTATCATTCGTTCTCACGGTTCCCGTGATATTTAGCGTTCTCATTTAAACCCTCCCCATGGAACATATTCATCAAATTTTGTAGTTGAAAACTATTGTAGATGGAATGGATGAAGTATAGTTATGGGGTGTTTGGGATCGATCACAATTTTATCTGTTCATTGCTGCTTTTGCAATAAGCAACTTCAAATTGCTTATCCAAATAGCTTATTTCACTCGCAAATCTTCAAATGCAGTTTGAATGAGCAAACCTAAACACTCTCAAATCAGCTTATTGATGTATCAAAACGCAATAAGCAGATAAACATATTTAATAAGCAATCCCAAACACCCCAGTAGCACTTCCCCATTTTCTATATAAATTGGGCTACTTCCTGTTTTGGATGGACCATGAAACTTGCAACACTTCATTGTTTATTTATTCAAGAACTAGAATTACGTATTTGTCGGTTTTCATTAGAGGTGGAACGGGTCATAACGGCTAGTTTGTACAGGTTGGGTCGGCCCCAAACGCCTTGCATCCTAGATTTTAGATTTTTGTGTTGATGGTAATTGTAAAAAAGAAACTTATGGATCAGCATATGACATATCCAAACTTTATATTTATCTGATTAAATCCCTTAGCTTTTAGTTTCTTAATAACTATTTAAAGAAGTCAACTTCATAAAAAGACCTTTTCATTAAGTTTTTATAAAGTCCATAGATTTAATCATGCAAAATTAAAGTTCATTGACTTGTGATTTACCACCAGTCCATAGGTTCTTTTAAACAAATTTTATCTTTTCTAGTGTGTCAAATACGATTACAAAATTTTAACAAAAATAATTTAGGAGGTTTTATGCATTAGAAGTACACTTTGATGGCCCGTTTGACGTTGCGTTCTAGCTTCTTTTTTTTTTAGAGTAAAATCCTATTTGAGTCCCTGTGGTTTGTGCAATTTAACCATTTGAATCCAAAAACCAAAACTGTCTTGATTTGAGTCCCTGTGGTCTCTAATTTTAACCATTTGAGTCCTTGTAGTCTCTAATTTTAACCATTTGAATCCAAAAACCAAATGTTTCTGATTTGGATGTTGTTTACTTTTGGATTCAAATGGTTAAAATTAGAAACCACAGGGACTCAAATCAAGACAGTTTTGATTTTTGGATTCAAATGGTTAAACTGCACAAACCACAAGGACTCAAATAAGACTTTACTCTTTTTTTTTATCTACCTTACAGAGATTTGAATTGATCCATTCATAACTAATTACATGTTAAAATGACTGAGACCTTTAATGCAAATTATATTGATTTAATTTTCATACAGGATGTATTAAAATCAACCCGGGCCCAGCTGGAAGAAGAGCTTCTTCTGGATGATGTTTTCAAGATTGAAGATATGCCATCTTATCGTCTTCTTCATTAACCATAGCCATGTAAATCAAGATATTCCACAATTCACAATTATTTCCACACAGGGTAGACCAACATTGATTCCTCGGGATCATATTAAAAGTAGCGGGTTGAATTGTTGAACCCGAGCCCGCCCTGTATATTTATTCGAGTCAAAGATGTCAACCCTAGCCAGGACACTTAATACATGTAACCCGAACACAACTCATTTAAGCATTTCTTAAAACGAGTAACGGGTTGTAAATGGGTTGGCGGGATGTAGTCAAGTTGTAAATGTGTCATCAAAAGGTTGGTGGCTTGTAATATATAGGTTAAATGGGTCGTACACTGGCTGGTGGGTCAACATGTTTAGTTAAACGGGTTAAAACGTCAACCTGGACTCAGCCTGTTTATTGAATATACCATCATATGTTTAGGATCAAATTTCTGTCCAATTTTGTTAAGGCAAAGCCATTAAACTTCATTTACCCGATTGGATCTACATAAATGGCATGCATATATGAACGAAGAAAAATAATAATGGTTAGATTATTTTAACGTTGCAGTTAACAGTTGATGACACGTGAAAGGTGTCAACTTTATAACTAAGGCTCAATCAACCAAGAAGATCATAACTCTATTTTTGGGTGTTTTTAGGAGAGAACTTGCAGTGGATGTGAAAGGGTGGGGTGTAGTTTTTTGTGTAAAGACGGATGGGTGTGAGTGGTATCAATTGGCAAATATGGAAGTAGTTCAGCTTCATGTTTACATGATTCAAGGGTTCGACTTGTCAACCTATGAACACACCCGTTTAACACCCATACACCATCGACATTCATGAAACTCACAAGGTTGTTGAACAACCAACCAGGATCAAAATATGACCATTAAAATTAAACAGAAAAGACAGAATCAAACTTACCATTTTGACAGTCATTTTAAATGAGTAATGCATCTACATCAATAACTTTAAACTTATTAGATAGGGGGAACAAAAAACCAAATTTTATATGCATTTTTGTTGGTTTCTCCTCATAGTATCAACCAAATGTCCAAATAGTTTGAAATTCACATTAGTTGCGACTTCAATGGTCCAAAGTCCAAACATTGTTTGTTTGTTTGATCGATCACCAAACCTCAAACATAACACTTATATTCTTCAATTGGAACAAGAATGAATCGATATTTGCAAGACAAACATGTAAATCATAATGTGAAGTGGTAAATTTGTTTTCACGCTTTGTCGGATTAGTAGGCTCTTTTCGGTACTCCACTTGAAAATTACAAGGAAATCATTTGAAAACCATAAAAAAGATGAAGAAATGTAATGTTAAAGTCATAAGTATTATTATTTACAAGGTGATTGGATGTGCATTTTTAACGTGGTTATATTCACGTGTGATAAAATGGGTGGTGACATATAGCATTAGTGTCCCAAGAATCATACTCTTTGTATTTCATGATTTGAATCAAAACGTGTAATAAATGAACAAAGCTATTATGTGATATATGTTAAAAACAAACTTTTGGTTTAAATGAATGTGATTGATTACTTTTTTTTTTTTTAACGGCAAATCACTTTATATATTATATAAAGAACCAGCTAGAAACTGGGAAACAAAACAGGAAAAAAAAAAAAAAAACGACAGAAACATAAAGACAACTACATAAGCCCTACGAAATCAAAAATCAACCAATTCCATCCGGATCCCAAACCGACACCGAACCCCCATTGATATTGATTGAGAAAAAATTCATTAATCCCGGTTAATCTCCATCTCCTCACGCACCAATTTTTTTACGTGATTCTCAAATCCATCCACACCTATCCCCAGACAGGCCCCAAATTCCAATGTACGAGAGACTTCATCCTCGAAATTAAGGCGAACCTGCTCTTCCCCCGCAGTTTCTACTGACGCCTCCCTGTGCATACTCCAACTTGGAACAAATTCCCTCATCCTGTTGGCCTCCTCCTCCATTCGGAAGATCTCCTCAAGGTTGAAAGGGTCCGAAGTGATGGTAATCTCCGGCTCCTGATTAAGATCAGGGATAATAATGTTTTGGGCCTTTTTCTTGGATTTTTTACCGCGTTTGGGCCTGCATGTGATGTAACTGGGCCTAGTATTGTTAGGACCTGGCCCATCTTGAGAATCAATTACCTGTGTTTTTTCAACTACCTGGGTATTACCCCCCACCACCTCTGGGACCCCACCACTCCAATAATTATTCTCCTCATGCATGGGAAACTTGCCCAAATTAAAATCCTTTTCAACGGCTTGCACATGTGCCGAATTAAAACCCATGCGTGTATTGAAGGTAAGGTTTATATCATCTGACACCACCCTTTGGCTTTCCAAGACAGCATGCGCCTGTGCACCTCGGGAATCATTATCGTCCCCATGCATACTCCCCACGGGTGACGTAACGACTTCCGGTGACTTTTCCTCTCCACGCAAGATTCCGACGAGACCATTTTCCGGTGATTTCAAGATTACCTCCTCCGGACGGACAAACGGAGGTATCCATCCCTCATCAAATTCTTCTACCCACACCGGAAAGGACTCCCCTTTCCATGTAACAGTCACCTGTTTTGAAATTCGCTTCCCTTCCTGAACCAACACCACCATCTTGTCCCCCGTTAATACTCCATCATTCATGCTAGCATTTGACTTCTGCACGAGTCTCTCTTTCGCCGATCCTGTTGAAAATGTTGTTCTCCCATAGACACACCGGGATACCCGTTACTTTGATCCGAGCAAGTCTATCGAAAACCACTGATCCCCCTTCCCAAATGTAAAGTCTTGAGAACATGTCGGACCAAAATTCCACTTCATTCGTTAGGAATTCTTGGGCCGTTTCCTGGCCGGGGAACGTGATGAGGATTTTCATGCCCCCCAGGTATCTTACCACCGCCCCCATAAACTTTGTATCATTGAGCAGCACCCCCAGGTTCAGCAGTGTTTCCAAGTCGATGACTTCCCCAATCAGTGATTTGAAAGCCCACTCTTTTTTTTTGTTTTTGACTCTATAGGTGGTAGTTCAATAATCAACTGAGCATCACCCGACTTCCCATCGTCTGAGACGACATCACTATACGATTTGATCCCGCCCGTCTTACCAGCTGAAGCCCAGTTAACCGGTTGTGAATTAACCCGAGCTGGAATACCGCTGCCATGTTTCTGTTTAGATTCTGCCTGCTTCTTAACTAGTTGCTCCGCCCCTTGCATCCCCTCTTTAACGAATTTTGCTAGATTTACCCTCACTTTTGCTCCATCTATAATGGTCTTGCTTAGTTCTTCTGGCCATCCCTCCACATTCATGATACCGGAAAACCGAACAAAACCAAAAGCATTCCCGGCTTTGTCTCGCTTGAACGGCACGAAAGCATCTTCAATACACCCAAAATGCTGAAAAGCCTGCCACAAACGGTTGCTCGAACAATCCGAAGGGAGGTTAGACACAAAAAAAGTGATAGCATTCCTCAACCTTTCTTCTCGGACATCCTGACTCGATGGTTTTCTCCTATCCACTAGCGCCCAATCTTTGTCGTCTTGTCTGCGTCCTGCCCTAATCTTTGCTTGCTCCTCTTGCTTCCTTTGCCTTAGTTGCCGGAGGTACTCCTCGTCCCAGTTGGGGGGACGTTTAGTCTTCATGAGAGTAACTAAAAAAGTCCTTGGACTATTGGTTAAGTTATATTTCTTCTTCTTGACTTTTTTATGTGATTGATTACAAACTAACACAATTGAAACCCTATATGTATGGAACGAAACGTCAGAACAGTTTCCAAGGTGCCAATTCTCTAATTGGTTTATTAATCGTCGTTCATTCCAACAACAAACAACCTACTGGAACTGGACTTAAGGTAATCGACCCATAGTTTTAAAATGGCCTACGACCCATAAGTCACAATTACAGCCCTGATAAATAAAGTGTTTGACCATTAAATAAACATACTATAATAAACAAGGAAAATAGATTTTAATAATCTGAACTATAGATACATAAGGCATGTCATGTGTGACCACTGTGACAACAACCGATGAGTTGTTTGACTCATGAGCCGACTGGTGTTGTTGTTCGAGTTTCATAGAATTACAGATTGCACATACGTGAATGCAAAACAAAGCATTTCAGATTATCACGAGGAATACACTTGTACCAATTATTTTTTTTAATGTTGTATTTAAAAAAATGAATAATGGATTTTAAATAATCCTAACTATTAGTTGTTTGTCGGCAATAGTCTCAACTTAAAAAATAACCAGTGATGGTCCCGCCTTTTCACATATTGTAAATCAATGGAGCTTTACTAAACCGAAAAGGATAAGGGGACAAAAAGAAATTAAGGTTCTGATATTAAAGGTCCATTGGTTTACAACATATGAAAAGGTGGGACCACCACTGATTATTTTTAAAGTTGGGACCGTTGCCGGCCAACGGCTAATAGTTGAGATTATTAAAATCCATTATTCCTTAAAAAACACTTAAACCTAGGATCGCAAAAATCAGTTTCTAACGGCCTAAAAACAGTTAATATCTGAGGTTTAAACTAATGTTTCCATGACCGGATCAGATGCTGATGCCAGATAGTTGAGGAAGCTTTGGTTGTTGTGAAAACTTGCCTGGGAATGAACTTGAGTTGGGGAAGACGAAGTGAATATAGACGATTATCACTTAGACCCATAATTGGGGTAATGTGTGTAGACTCATTCTTCACAAAAATAGTAATGAAGAGTGAATTTCAAAATAAACATTGATTGTCAAGACAAAATTGTTTAATAGATAAGAGATTCTTTTGAATTTTGGGTAGATGAAGAATATTAGAAAGACGAAAGGTTTTGTTGGGTCAAACAAATTTTGATGAACCAATATGAAAAATGGGTATGGGCTTACCGTCATCAACGTAGAGTCATTACCTTTGTAGACCTCGATGTTGTTAAGGTTTGATAAGTGAGGAGTTGCATGGCTATTAGTACAAGTGTTAGGGAACTGTGGCTCCTGGTGTTGATATAACTTTTGACTTGTTTGCATACTTAGCTTGAGGGTTGGATTGAGCAACATTAGTGGACTGAATTTGGGCATTGAGACGATAGATGTCCTGTACAACAACGGTTGCAATGACCGTATGTCATGTTTTTGGTTGATGTCCATGCAAATCGTCGAGTATAACTATTGTCACGACCCCAGTTCTTGTACCTTCCGTGTGAGTTGCCTCAGAAAATTCCCCAACGATTGCCTTGATTATGGGATGGCCAAGAGTGTGACAACTGTCAAAAATCCAGGTATCCGTACAATTAATTAATCATGGTTAGTGCTTAATGACTGTGCTGAATTTAAATTAACTGCTTTCTTATTACTTTCTTATACATACGTGTGCATCATACATTGTTTAATGTCATACCAATATTGCATGAAAGATGTATTGCCTTAAATGATGCCTTAAGTACAGTTAGCATAGTTATCTGATAAATCAGGAAAATGCTGACAAAACTCAGCACATAGACAGACAGTGCATTTAGACACAGAATGAGCCAGAAATTAAGTATTACACTAGTATAGTGTGTAGGAAAGTAAGGATCATAAAACTGCCTTGATAGTGATAGTTTAAGTGCCGGAAAGTGCCTAAAACTCACCAAAGGTGCTGAATTCAGCAAAATTCAACAAAAACCAGCAAAATAACACACTAATATTATGTAGAAAAATGGTAAAATGGTCCTGAATGCTTTCCTAAGTGTCGGGAATTAAAAGTGTCACAAAAAGCACACTAAACTGCAAAGTTTAGCACTTTAACGAACCAGTAACCAACCGAACAACCGGACACTACCCGAAACATAAAATTTACACTAGAAGCACTGTTTTAACATTACCAAGCTAGTTATGGTCCCCGAACATCATAATACCTCCTAAAAATATCTAATAACTGAAACACGTAACTAATACTTGGATTTAAACAAGATTGTAACTAAACTAGTTAAAGCCTAAGCCTAGACACCCCCCCCCCACCTATGGACGGCCAACAAGGGCCCGACTATCTTGATTTTATTTGATTTATTTATTAGACCATGTCTACTCTTTTGAAACATATTATACAAAAGATTATGCAAAGTAAGAAAGATTTGTTATAAAACCACTAGACTTACATCCTTTCATTATCATCACCACACCAACAACACAACTCTCCCTCCCTCCCTCACTTGGTCACGACCAAGAACCACCACCACCTTACCATCATCTTCATCTCATTTCCATTCAATCCAAGTATATACAAAGGTGTTAGAGACTACATAAAGAAGCTAGGAGCTTTTGGAAGATCAAGGACCTCTCTTATTTGCTTTTATCCACTTGATTTCTTCTCTTGATCATCCCTAGCCTTGTGCTAGTGGTAAGAGTCTTGATCTTGCTAAAATACTTCTATTTTAAGTGGTTAAAGAAGAATCATAATGTTAAACATAAAGAACACTAAGAAATAAGAAGATGAAACATGAACATAAGCTTGAAATTACAAGAAAACTTAAAGAAATCATGTTGTTTAGTGTTGTTATACTTGTTGATCATTGATTGTTTGTAGAAATGATGTTGATCATCATATGATCTTTCTAGATCATGATTAAAAACATAATCTAGCAAGATGGGAAAGTAGAAATGTTGTAGGATGAAAGATCATCCACACATGAATCATGAACTTGAAAGGATACTTTGATTTCTTGAAAAACAATGATCAAAGTAAGTTAATAATCATATAGATCTAAAGATTTATGAATGGTTTTTCAAAGAAACCAAGTTAAAAATATAAGTTTTATTAAATCTTGGTTCTTACATAAACAAATCTTATTTTTAGTGGTTAAACAACTGTAGAAACACTTGTGTAACAAGAAAATCTCATAAAGAAATATTTTTAGAAAATATGATTTGAAGTTGTAAACATCTAACTTCTTTAAAAATGAAGTTTTTAAAGAACTAATCACACTTTAAAGGATAACTAGGCTTACTAATAACACTAGTAAGTTACTACAAATTTTTACAAATATTCAAGTTCATGAAGTAGTAGAAAATGCACGATTTTGGCAAAATTGGTAAGAAAAGGTTGTTAGTTGATGATTGTGAATTGATTGTGATGATTTTTACAAAAGAAAATGATATGCTTGAAAGCATGGAAACCTCCATTTTTAGGGGAAACTATGGCAAAATTTTCTAAGAATATAAACACTTAGAAAAATATTTTTAAACAAATATTTACAAGTGTATTTTAACCATGAGTTTTCTACAAAAACTTTGCCATAATTTTTGTTACAAAAATATAATTATTGGAGGTTGATTTTCATAAATAAAAGTGACTAAATATGTATTTAGGAAATATGTATATTTAGAAGACACCATGTGTGTGATTATTTGTATATTTTGTGTATTAGTTATATTATTTTAGGACATGAAATAATATAACTCATTAAAATACCAAGAATCACAATCCAAAATAATACCAAAATTCCAAAGAATAAATATACACATTTACACAAAAATATTGGAGAAACCGAACTATGGAATAAGACTTACAACGATATTCCGGAATTTATTCACAAAGTATATTTTGGTAAATAATATTTTGGACACCAAGGAAACAAAAAATATGATTTTTACAATTACTACAAGAATATATCTTATTTGTTACAAGGAAAAATATACTATTTTTGACAAGTATGAAATATATATTTTTCTCGAAATTTTTAGAAGATATATTATTTTAAGAAAGGTATATTTTCTTACAAACACAAAATACAATATTTTGAGGTGAAAAATATAACTCCTCAAATAAATATGAAGAATATCATTTTTTTGGAGAAAAATGAGTGGATATATATATTTTCTATGTTGGAAATGAAAATATATTATTTTTGAGACTTATGAGAAAATACAAATATATTTTTGCCAAAAGAAAAATTATAAATAATTTTTCTAAATAATATTTATTACAATATATATTGAATCCTTATTAAAGAAAATATTTCGGAATAATTAATATAAAACTAAGTATAAAGGATACTTAAGGAATACCGTAAAATACGTATCCTCGTACGTATAAATACACACCAGAATACGACCCGAAAACATGGCAAAATATACAAGTATAAGATACCCCATCCTTGGGGAGGAAATACAAGCATAAATACTTGGGAAGTATTAAGTTAATATATATTGTTTTAACAATTATTCCAAAAATTTAATAAATATAATTTAGGTTAAAATATTAATTATTTTAACAAATAATTATATACTTGGAATAATAATGAAGACACTTTGAAACGTAACTCAAAGACACTAATCAATACTAAGGCAAGACACGACCCGCTCGTCTAATGGACCGTAGTACGCATGTAGGTAGTCGTGCGTTCTAGAGGAAGCTTTGAGTTACATCGGATACAAGGAATGCAAAACTGTGAGTTCATGTCCCCCTTTTCTTTTAACTGTTTTCGTTTTACGACTTCGGGGGTGAAGTACATGTTACAAATGATTACGATTACAAATGATTTACAAATGAAATGAACTGCTAGATCATGTGAAAGGGTAGGCGTTAGCTTGAGACCATTAATCCTTTAGAAGGACCGAGGGGCATGAGTGATAGATCTATTTGGGTGTTGCGAGCCCCACCCATAAGTCCGCGAGTTGGCTCATGTGGTGACTATGTCATTCCAGCCGGGAGGCCAGGTGCGAAATACGCAAAGGATTGAGCCTTCCTACACCGGTTCACACATGTTAATGTATTAGCTACACATTAATTGATCTGTTCGTTTTCACATACATACTTTCAATGATTACAAAGGATATTCACAAACACACACATGAACTCGCTCAACTTTTGTTGATGTTTTCAAACTACATGTATTTCAGGAAATTAAGTATGGATCTGGCGGGCGTTAGAGTTTCAAGTGTTGTCTTGAATAAAAGATGTCATCCTGTGTCGAATGGTTTAGGGTGTGTATCCTATCCTGGATAGGATACATGTTTCAAAGCTTGGTTATCTTTAGTGTCTTTTGAAAAGTCCTTATGGAACTTAAAACCTTTTGGTGTTGTATTCTGAATACGAAGTCTGTGTTTTTGGGGTTAAATCAATGTTGTTGTAATGTTTCAAAACTTAATCAATGGATGAACATCTTGGATTTATCATATAGTTGTTTGTTATGGTTGAATGAAATGATATTAAGCGAGTCACGCCATAATCACGCTTCTGCAAAAGCCAGGGTGTGACAGTTTGGTATCAGAGCTTCGATTGTAGCGAACTATGATTCCTTCTCGAGTCTAGACTACAATCATTAGGGCTCTCACGAAAATACCTTTCCAACATGTTTTCATTGCATACACGAAACGTCCAGATCCAAGAAGCAAACATTTAAAAAAAAAGAATACATGAAACACATTTCAAGGTCTATGTTTGTGGTTCAGTCTGGGAGACTGGGTGTTTCAATCTGAGAGACTGGGTGTTTCAGTCTGAGAGACTGGGTGGTTCAGTCAGAGAGACTGGGTGGTTTAGTCTGGGAGACTAGGTAGTTCAGTCTGGGAGACTGGGAGGTTAGTCTGGGAGACTAGGTGGTTTAGTCTGGGAGACTAGGTGGTCTAGTCTGGGAGACTAGGAAGAATAGAAAGGATTTGTGAGGACTGATAAGGATACTTGATTACATGATTTTATTATCTTTGATTGCATAATGATAGTAGTTAAATATGTGCATATGTTGTGAATGTTTTGTTACGAACACTATGTCTTCACCTGATAGCGGATTGCCCGACGACCATGATCCCATGGCAATAGTCTCCGACGACGAGATTATGTCAGAGCCGGAGACCTTCACCTCAGATTCAGAGAGTGACCAGGAGATGATGTCCGACGACGACTTGCAGCCGTTCGCGTTGCCCGACTTGGGAGATGATTTACCGACTACTGATGGCATTCCAGAAGAGGATCCTTTTGTTATTCCCATTCCGGTCCATGATCGTCTTATCATCGATCATCCCGATGGTGAGCATGTCGTGGCACCGATCCTCGCTCCCGTTCCTTTAAGTGGCCATTCCTCCCGAGGATTTGCCTTTTGACGATTTGATTGATGTTGACATTGATTAGTTTGATGGTCCTCCTGATGATGCCGATGATGATGGAGAGCTAGACGAGGACGTTGTTGCTATTCCACTTTTTGAGATCCCTGTTATTGAAATTTCCTCTGACTCTAGTGTACACTCTGTCTCAGATTCCTTTAAGTCTGTGACACCTTCAGCTTTTGCAGACGGCCGGATTGCAGCGCGTTGCTACCGACTCGGACGACGACACCGCTATGACTGTTGCACTATTACCTACCTAAGATCTCACACCACCACATGACCCAGATCCTGCTCCTGAGCTAGCTTCTATTCCTTTTGAGTCAGCCTGGTGTTGCGCCTATTGATCTTGAGCCACTTCTTGATCCTGACCATGTTTCTTTTGATTTACCAGACATTGCACCCCTTATACCTGACCCAGTACCTGCACCTGATGATCTTCTCTTTTGTTGAGACATTTGTTCCTGCACCCGCACCCACCGATGTTGCTCCTTTCCCCCTACGGAGACCGACGTCCATTGTACCAACATGCCTATCGCTTTCTTTGAGGACATACCCGCACCCCGGGAAGGTACTTCAGGTCAGCACCCTCATGACGATCCTTTTGCTACAGCAGCATTTTCCCCGACCTCACAGGCCGCACCGTTTGCTCCTTTCAATACTTCACCGATGGACGACCCATTCCGATGGTTCCTACCATACACTTTGCTGATTTCAGACCCCTACCATCCCTCACATTATGGAGGCTACACACGGAATGAGTTGCTCCTGTCACATCAGCTACAGTTTGAGGTTATGAGTCGCAGAGTTTTGGAGCCTGAGCTGACACCACGCCCTCCACCCTGTCTATACCAGTATACTATGATCCTCCACATTCATCACTGTCTCCTTTTTCACTCTCACCTGCTGCTAATACACCTTTCCCAGGTTTTGATGCTCGTTTCTTTGCTATCAAGCTGCAGATCAGTTATTTACTTCGATGTGTATACGAGCTCTAGGAGGAGCTCACACGCGTTAATAGTTTGCTTTCCTTCCCTTCTCCACCTCAGTCATCAGTATAATTGGCTTTTGGTTTTATGCGGATTGCGTCACTTTGGGGTAAAGACACTACTAATGAGCCGAGATTGTGGAGACTGCTGAAGACTACTTTTGACCTCGAGATTTTGATGCACTAATAGCCTTATTGGACAAGGGTAGGGTGACCCTGTGTCCCTTTTGATGTGATACACTTTGTAGACAATGTGATTGGGGTCGGAAAATAATGAAAGCCCAATCGTCATATTCCCCATTAAACAGGTAACAATACTTTGTGGTCAATGACTAATGAATGCTCAGTCGCTATGTCTTCGCTAAGCACGTTGTTGATCTGCATGTGTGTGCTATAATTATGATGCTACGTGTTTGCTTGTTATGTTCTCAGTAAATATGTTCCCATCTACATGTGTGTGCTATAATTGTGATGTTATATGATTGCTTGCTATGATGATTGCTTATATACATATATATACACACCTCCTAGGTCTTATTTGTTAAGTAGAGGCTTATGTGCTTGTGTCCTTAATAAGACCTGACCTAGCCAATCTTTTTCTTAGAAGATGTCGATTCAAGGGAACATCGATACCAACAACCCTCTGCCAACGATAGAGGCGGAATTACAAGAGCGCATCTCACAGGCCATCGCACAACACGAGGCCCTTCGCTCCGAACGCAGCGGAGGTAACTCAGGAAATAACCCACCCAATGGTAATGTTTAGTCACTTAAGACACATTACAAAATGTTTGGACATTTCCAAGAGTGCTTGCTAATGCCTTATGTGGATGATGTTGCTTATGTCGCAGACTGCACCTACAAGCAGTTCTTGAGCTGCAAGCCCCGAGATTTCAACGGCACTGGGGGTGCCATAGATTTTGTGCGTTGGGTTGAGAAGACGGATTATGTTTTGTGATTAAGTAAATGCACCCCCGAGCATCAGGTCACGTACATACTTGGACTGTTTCTGGATGGAGCTCTGTCATGGTGGAACCTTCAGGTTCATACGTTGGGCGAGATTGCTGCGTATGCTTTGACGTGGGACGAACTGAAAGAGCTGATGCGTAAGAGATATTGCTCGAGGGCAGAAGTCCAGAAGTTGGAGACTGAACTTTGGAACTTGAAAATGGAAGGTCCAAAGATAGCCGAGTATGTGCAGAGATTTCATGATTTATCGCAAGTTGTTCCATATCTGGTGGAACCAGAGTTTAAGAGGATCGAACGCTTTATCAGGGGATTGGCACCTCAGATTCTATGCCTGGTGACAACATCTAAACCTCCAACAATCACCGATGCTATCGACTTAAGTGCGGCGCTCACTGAAGAAGCGGTTAGACTAGGAAAATTTTCCACATCGGAGGAGAAAAAGGAGATTCCTGTAGAGCCATCTGGAGATAACAATAGGAAGCTCGCAAATTTCAAGAAGGGTACTCGGGCGAATAACAAGAAGAAGGCCAAAAAGGGAAAAGAGTACATGGGTCTCCTACCTAAGTGCGACAATTGTCTACGCTACCATGTCGGGCGATGTAAATATGGAAAATGTGATAAATGTGGCAAAAGGGGGCATCCCAAGGAGACTTGTAGGCATGGCACTGAACGTGGAAATGAAGGCCAAGATGGCAGTAAGAATCACGAAGGAAACAACAAAAACAATGACTATCAAGGCAGGACGAGTGACAAGCAAAAACTTGCTCAAGGTTGTTTTAACTGTGGAAGCAAAAAATATTTCAGAAAATACTGCCCTAAAAACACTCAGGCGCATGGATGAAAGCTCAATGCCAGAGCTAGGGAAGCACGCCAGGATCCAAACATGGTCATTGGTACGTCCCATATTAGTCAACAATATGCATCTGTGCTATTTGGTACTGATGCCAATTTTAGCTTCGCATCTCTAGAGTTTAAGAGTATCCTTGGTTTAGTAGCAAGAGAGTTAGACATCCTTTATCCGATAGAACTAGCTAGTGGGAAGCTAGTAGAAGCTAGTGAAGTGATTTGAGGCTGTGTGATAGGGCAGGGAGAGCGTGGGTTTACGCTTGAACTGCTGCAAGTCGAGTTGGAGAGTTTCGACGTAGTAGTTGAAACGGATGGGTTGTCGAGTAACCAAGCTGAGATCATATGTCACGAGAAGATTTTTCCGCAGCCCGATGGCGAATGAAGAGACGATCTTGATTCATGGGGAGAAGCAGGATACGCCTCTACAAATTATTAGTTGTTTGAAGGCATGGAAGTTTTGCGTAAAAGGTGTATTGTCTCCTTGGCTCATGTCGTGGACAAGGAAGCCGAAGAACCGAAGCTCGAAGATATCCCTGTGGAAGGGAATATCCTGAAGTCTTCCCCAAAGACTTGCCAGGATTATTCCCTTAGCAACTTACACCTTCGGAGATGCAAGGATTGTCAGTGTAGCTTCAGGAGTTGCTAGAGAAGGAAGTTAACAGACCAAACATCTCGCCTTGTGAAACTACAATGTTGTTCGTCAAAAAGAAGGACGATATCGTTCGTATGTGCATCAACTACCAGGAGCGTAGGTCGGTGTCACACCCCGATATTTCCACGTATTACCGGTGGGCCCGGTGGGGAGTATCGTGACGTAGTTGATATCATCATAGTCAATTTATCACAGTTCAATGCGCAGCGGAAGTCTAAAAGTAATAATATTACAAACCGAATGAAAGTAACATAAGTATTACAAACGGAATGTAAAAGGATCCACAGGCAGATCAAAACAAAGGAAATATTGTTCAACAGATTTTTAAGTGACAAAGCTTGCAAGACTCTTTATTTATTCACTCAGGAGTAGCCAGCCTATTTCGCCTAGTACCTGCACTTAACCTTTTGGAAAATACGTCAGTTTACACTGGTAAATACAATTAACTGACTCTTTTGAAAATGTTTTAAGTAAATTTATTTAAATGCACAAGGCACAAATAATATTTTATAACTTGGGATAATTATTTAAAAATAATCTTGTAAAAGAATTATATGTTTGTTATACGTTCAGTAGCCCGGGTTGAATACCGGGTTAAAGATTAATAGACACACCACATAAATAAACCCACGGCGAGTTATTCTCGAACAAGCGGGCATATTATTTTACATACGCACTGGCAGGTGTATGCCTACACCCCGTGCTTAAGTCGTGGCCATTTCAATGAATGAGCTGAGGATATCCAGGACATGGTCATTAACCCCCCAAAGGCTTAAAACAAACAAAACAGATTAAACGGGTTATCTCAATGATTTAACCTTCATTTGATTAAAATTTCAATACCAGACCAAGCGGTATTTTATATACCGTGCCCCAAGCCCGTATAAGGGAAAATAAGTTAAAAGTATTTACCTGAGCAAATTATACAAATTTATCCCAGCCGTATACAATCAGCAAGTGCAAATATCTTTTACCGGGCTCCTAAATCTGGAACGAAGGTTTTAATAACCTATTAGATTCCTAACGGGTCTTACTTAAGTTTAAACTTAGACCAGTTAGTTTTAAAGAAAGGTTTACTGTTCAAAATGCAAGATTAAGCGAGGACCGGATTAGAATGTGATTTAGACCCGACAAGTATGAAGACTTGTATAATATGGGTAAACTAAACACATTCTGGATTTTGAAGTGAAAATGATAAGGTTTGACCCGTTTCGGTCAATTTATGCAAACTAGTCACATAAACCGTACCGAACGCGAAAAATGCATAACGGGTAACCAAATGAGTCATATACAGGTTTCACAAGTTAATATGCCTTAAATATGTTGTGATATCAGTAGGATACCTTCCATTATGCCCAAGACGGATTTAAAAATAAATTTAAGCCCCGTAGGGGTATTTTGGTCATTTTAAAGGTTATAAAAGAGATTAAATATTAATCTGAGGTTCTGGTCTAAAATGATCAGTAAAAATATTTATTTTTGCAAGTCATATCAGTAGGGTATTTCATATATGTGAAATTTATCATTTATAACCAAACTATGTGCCGTAGGGGCATTTTGGTCATTTCACATAAGCTTTAAGGGTCAAATTTGGGAATCTGAGTTCAAAACTTTTACTTACTGTTAAAGTATAAAAATTTAATTAAAACATCAGTAGGTATTAAGTCTTATATGTCAAAAATAGTTTTAATCCATACTATGCGTTTTAAAACGCGTAAAAAGTCGGTTTTAAGCGATTTTTAGGTTATATAAGGAAAGCTGAGATTTTTATTGATCCAGAAGGCTTAAAACATTTTATTTATCATATGAAATCAGTAGCAAAAAGTTTGGTCTCAAAATGTTATGTAAAACTCATTTTATTAGCAAAAAGGGTATAACCGTCAATTACCGAATTAAAGCAAGAACCCCATGTTATGATCAGTTTAAAAATTAATAAAAATCTTCAAAAATATAAAAATATTATATTACATCAGTGGGTAAAAAGTTTGGTGTCAAAATTTGGGTTTAGATAGGATTTATGCTAAAAATGCCGTTTAATTAATAAAAAGCTTTCAAATTACGATATTGAGCATAACTCCTAATTTAGACCTCAAACTGATATCAAATTTTTAGGACATGTTTATAAATCAGAACCCATATTCATCCATTCAATCTTAGGATTCCATCCTTGCCATATGATAACTGTTCAGCAGTTACTCCCAACTTTTCATTCGGATAGTTAGTTTCTAATACAGCTTCCTTCTGAGCGGCTAACAACCTTTCATTCAAGTTGTTTTTCAACTCAATGCTCTTGGCATTGATCCTAATGGGCTTAATTCTTTCCTTCCTGCTCAAAGCATCGGCGACCACATTCGCCTTGCCTGATGGTATCGGATTTCACAATCATAATCATTCAGTGTCTCCATCCATCGACGCTGTCTCATGTTTAGATCCTTCTGGTTAAACAGATGTTGAAGGCTCTTGTGATCAGAATAGATCACACACTTGGTATTTTAGTGCGAATACAACGGCACCCAATTCCAAATCGTGGGTGGTGTAATTCTTTTCATGCACCTTTAATTGTCGGGAAGCATAGGCAATAACTTTGCCCTTCAGCATAAGCACACATCCCATACCTGTGTGTGATGCATCACAATAAACCACAAATTCTTCAATTCCTTCAGGCAATGTCAATACCGGAGTATTGCTCAACTTCTGTTTAAGAATATCAAAGGATTCTTGTTGCTTAGGACCCCAATCAAACTTGATATTCTTATGAGTTAATGAAGTTAGGGGTGCTGCAATCCTTGAGAAATTTTTAATAAAACGCCTATAATATCCGCCCAGACCCAAGAACCTGCGAATCTCTGTAGGCGTCTTCGGCTCTTGCCAATTCATGATAGCTTCAATCTTAGCGGGATCCACCTGGATACCACGCTCGCTAACCATATGTCCAAGAAATTGGACTTCACGAAGCCAAAACTCACATTTTGAAAACTTGGCGTAGAGCTTCTCTTGCTGAAGAAGTTTAAGAATACAACGAAGATGTTTCTCATGATCAGCCTGATTCTTCGAATAAATAAGAATGTCATCAATGAAGACAATGACAAACTTGTCCAAGTAGGGTTTGCAAACGCTATTCATGAGGTCCATGAATGCTGCTGGTGCATTAGTGAGCCCGAATGGCATCACCAAGAACTCGTAATGACCATAACGAGTTCTGAATGCAGTCTTATGCACATCTTCATCTCTAACCTTCAGTTGATGATAGCCTGACGTCAAATCAATCTTGGAGAAGTAGCTTGCTCCTTGAAGTTGATCGAACAGATCGTCGATCCTGGGTAATGGATACATGTTCTTGATTGTGACCTTGTTTAGCTCACGATAATCGATGCATAGACGCATCGATCCATCTTTCTTTTTCACAAACAGAATCGGTGCTCCCCAAGGAGACGAGCTAGGTCGAATAAAACCTTTGGCCAACAAATCATCCAGTTGAGTTCTCAATTCTTTCATCTCAGTCGGTGCTAACCTGTAAGGTGCTCTTGCAATAGGTGCTGCTCCAGGAATAATGTCAATTCTGAACTCCACTTGCCTATATGGTGGTAAACCAGGTAGTTCTTCAGGGAATACGTCTGGATATTCAGAGATAACAGGGATGCCTTCTACCTTGGGCTTTGGTTCATCAATAGTTACTTGTGCCATGTAAATGACTCAACCCTTCTTCAAACACCTTGACGCCTTAAGCATAGACACTTGCTTAGGCAACCCATACTGAGTATCTCCTTGTATGGTAAGTGGCTCACCATACGGAGTCTTGATAACCACTTGTTTCTTGTCACAAACGATCTGAGCTTGGTTATGAGATAACCAATCCATGCCTATTACTATGTCGAATCCAGCTAGTTTCAAAGGAAGCAAAGACAATGGAAAAGAGTGGTTCCTAATGGATATAAAACATCCATCTAACACGGTTGAAGCAGTTTCTATGGTACCATCGGCCAATTCTACTTCATACTTTATGCTTAGGGTTTTAACAGGCAAATTTAATAACTTACAAAACTTATTATCTACAAATGACTTATCTGCACCCGAATCAAATAATACCCTTGCATAAACATCATTGATAAGGAAGGTACCTGTTATCACGTTGTCATTCTGAATCGCTTCTTGTGCGTTCATTTGAAAGACCCGAGCATTGGTCTTCTTACCTTCTTCAGGTTTCTTCGCATGCTTTGGGCAGTTGGACTTGATATGCCACTTCTCGTTACAGTTGTAACAAGTCGCATCCTTTATCTTCTTACAATCCAACGTCTTATGCTCACTAGATTTACAGATCCCACAAGCCCTAGGCTGCGATTGGGATTTTAATTCATACCTGCACTTTCCCAGATGGCGCTTCTTGCAGGTCTTGCATTTGGGCTTCTCACCCGACTGTTGGTCATCCTTCTTGAACCCTGAACCCTTCTTGTGATCAGAGTTCCCCTTATGCTTCTTATCTGAACGGTGTGAGTTATCATCCTCACGTTTCCTCTTCCCCGCATCAGAATTCCTAAGCGATCTCTGCCTGACCGCATCAAGGGTAAGAGATAATGACAAATCAGCTACTGACCTAAAGGTAGTAGGTCTTGATGCTTTCACACTAGCTTTAATCTCCGGGGCTAAACCCCCAATGAAACGGGCTATACGTTTTGGTTCCGGTGTCACCAAGTAAGGAACCAATCGAGACATGGTGTTAAAACTCGTCAGAAAGTCAGTCTCGATCTTCTCAACTTCATGTTGAGGACATAAATTCTCTTTGATCAAAGCAACAAACTGAGCCCATGTTAAGTTGTATAACAGAATCTTTCCAGTAGCTTGGACTAAGGACCTCCACCAAGCTAGGGCTTCTCCCTTGAACGACTGTGAAACATACTTCACAATATCTTTCTCGGCACATCCACTAATATCAACCACCGTATCCATCTCATCTAGCCACGTCATGCAATCAATGGCGCCTTTTTCCCCAGTGAAATCCCTGGGCTTGCAGGAGACGGAATACTTATATGAACAGGTCTCCGTACATGGCTCTTGATCGAATACAATCTTCTTAAACGAGATACTGTGCTGATTTGATGAGTGTTTGGCATCATCCTTCTTCGACTCATGAGATTTAGAAGGTGGCTTACTGTGAGCCACATAGTGAGTCTTAGAGTTTGTACCACTAGACTCTCTAAATTGCCTGTCCATGGCTTTAGAAACAACATTGTTAATCAATGCTTGAAGTTCCGCACCAGTTACGTTGATTCTGGTAGTATCATGATTCTCTATAGGGTGACTGTTGATTTCTTCAGATTCTGCCATGTAGCTTGATTGCTACATAAAATAATGATAATGATTCATTCAGAAGTCTATAACAGAATTGTCATCTTGATAATTTTATTAACCATGGTATTAATAAACCATATTGGTTAATTTATTAAGTATTTTCATTCAGGATTTTTCATTATAATTATCCTCAGTCATAATTTATTTATATATTATAATGGCACAAAAGGCCAAGTCACAGGGACAATTTAATTTATAAGCCATGATCTTATAGGATCGAGGCATTAAGGCTTGAATCGTAGTTCATTACCTTTTCTTGACAGAGAGTAGTAGACTACAACTGTCTTTTGTCTTATATGACAATGAATATGGCTCGTAGGCCCTACATCGCAAATGGATGTTTAAAATAATAAAGAAAGGAATTGGAAGAATCCAATATAAGGATGACTTACGTGATTTTATCGAATCACATTTGCCAGGAGTGTTAACATGTTTTCAGATGTTAACAAGGATTTTGAATCTTACAAGGAACTACCATCATGGCCCTGTCTTAAAATGACACATGGCTAGGTTTTGTCTTCAAGATTTTCTTTTAATATAAAAAGGCGGATCAATATTAAATTGGAATGATATTTTGATTTATTTCATATCTTATATTTATGCATATAATGACAAAATGAAATTTTAAATTAAACATTCCACTAAAATTAAAAGGGAGTACATATTTGCCCTAAACGGGACTTTAACAGAAATAACTTGCCCGCGCAGGGGCTAAACTGAAAATACAAGTCCTCGCAGGGGCTGAATACATAAATAGATGTCCACACAGGGACTTGATTGAAAATAAAGAAATTACATCATAAATAAATAAGGAATTCTTCAAAAATCCATCTTCTTCTTCCCTTTGATCAGATTCGCCAAACCCTTAAGAAATCCCCGGTGGCTCTTACGCTCCTCTTGAACCTCGCGTTCCACCTGGCTCAACTTTTAAAGAATCTCCTGTTGTTGTGGCGGCGGGATCAGCGGCGGCTGCGGTGGCTGATGCTGCGGGGGTTGAGCAGGTGGCGGGTATTATTGGTACCCAGATTAGTACGAAGCTGCATAGGGCCCTTCAGGGTGAAGAGCATCGTAGTTTGCTGCCACAAGATACGGGTCAACATCAGGGGCATTGTAGTAGTTATATCCCGGGTAGGCTGGCTGCTCAAAAGGGTTATACGCCGCTGCACCGGCATAAGAAGGAAATGGGTTATCAAAACCCACATGTGGTGGTGGAGGTGCGACTGGTGCAGAGTCCACCTCAGAAACGGGGTTTGAAGGCCCACCCATCTGTGGGTCTTCATATAGTGGCGGGTAGTGGCTGCCACTTGAGTGTTGAGGGGTGCTGAAGTGGAAATCCCCTCCTCGCATGGACATCCGTGCACCTGTTCTTCTTCGCCTCGGTGGCTCCGGAGGCAGTTGCTGCACTGGTGGCGGTGGTGGCGGTGG
Organism: Helianthus tuberosus; assembly: GCA_030545235.1. Lineage (NCBI taxonomy): Eukaryota > Viridiplantae > Streptophyta > Magnoliopsida > Asterales > Asteraceae > Helianthus > Helianthus tuberosus. The sequence goes on along the minus strand of CM060445.1, from coordinate 131,028,316 downwards.
CGTAACCGCCTGGAATCGTGAATCCTCGGAGGGATCCTGCTGCTGTTGCTGCTGCGATGGGTTGAAAGAGGGAGTAAACTCCCAAGGGTATGAAGCAAACCTTGCTTCATAACTGTCTGGACCCCGATAAGGTGATCCATGAAAAGACGACCCATCTGAAATCTCTATGGGATGCGTGGGTGTCCCCGAAGGTGGTTCGGCAGGATCGGGGTCATCATCCATATCCATGTCCTGAGCTTCAGGAAAATGGTCTTTGGGGCCCAATGGGTTATGACCCATTGGTTCTTCAATCTAATTTGCCGGGTTAAACCGGCTCTGGAAATACGGGGTCGGGTTCTGAAAGGCGCGGTAAGAACCCGACCGCTGCAACGGTAAGTAGGAATGGCGTGAATGGTCGGACTCGTTGCCTTGATGGAGCCCGAAAGAATCATGCTAGGAAGGTGAGGATCTAAGCGAGACAGAACGCTTCGCAGGCTCTAAGTAGGTCCTCCAGTCTTCTTGAGGACTAGTGCTTATGGTAGCTGACGGAGTTCGCCGGTGGGAAGGCCCGGCCTCATGATCGTTGGGGGCGGTGAATGGCTCATTGCCTCGTCCTCCTCTTCGGAATCTTGGCGGCATTTTTGTTGATCCTGTCAAAACAAACAAAAGAAACAACAAAGGAAAACAATAAAGGACAAAATAAAAGATTAGGATTTAGTCCTAAGTCCTTTGCCTAGACTCGGAAGTCGAGGAATGTGCAACTGTGTCATTGAGATTAAACACAAAAAGGCTAGTGTTTAATTCACTCAATGTTGGCTCTGATACCAACCTGTCACACCCCGATATTTCCACGTATTACCGGTGGGCCTGGTGGGGAGTATCATGACGTAGTTGATATCATCATAGTCAATTTATCACAGTTCAATGCACAGCGGAAGTCTAAAAGTAATAATATTACAAACCAAATGAAAGTAACATAAGTATTACAAACGGAATGTAAAAGGATCCACAGGTGGATCAAAACAAAGGAAATATTTTTCAACGGATTTTTAAGTGACAAAGCTTGCAAGACTCTTTATTTATTCACTCAGGAGTAGCCAACCTATTTCGCCTAGTACCTGCACTTAACCTTTTGGAAAATACGTCAGTTTACACTGTTAATACAATTAACTAACTCTTTTGAAAATGTTTTAAGTAAATTTATTTAAATGCACAAGGCACAAATAATCTTTTATAACTTGGGATAATTATTTAAAAATAATCTTGTAAAAGAATTATATGTTTGTTATACGTTCAGTAGCCCGGGTTGAATACCGGGTTAAAGATTAATAGACACACCACATAAATAAACCCACGGCGAGTTATTCTCGAACAAGCGGGCATATTATTTTACATACGCACCGGCAGGTGTATGCCTACATCCCGTGCTTAAGTCGTGGCCATTTCAATGAATGAGCTGAGGATATCCAGGACATGGTCATTAACCCCCCAAAGGCTTAAAACAAACAAAACAGATTAAACGGGTTATCTCAATGATTTAACCTTCATTTGATTAAAAGTTCAATACCAGACCAAGCGTATTTTATATACCGTGCCCCAAGCTCGTATAAGGAAAAATAAGTTAAAAGTATTTACCTGAGCAAATTATACAAATTTATCCCAGCCGTATACAATCAGCAAGTGCAAATATCTTTTACTGGGCTCCTAAATATGGAACGAAGGTTTTAATAACCTATTAGATTCCTAACGGGTCTTACTTAAGTTTAAACTTAGACCGGTTAGTTTTAAAGAAAGGTTTACGGTTCAAAACGCAAGATTAAGCGAGGACCGGATTAGAATGTGATTTAGACCCGACAAGTATGAAGACTTGTATAATATGGGTAAACTAAACACATTCTGGATTTTGAAGTGAAAATTATAAGGTTTGACCCGTTTCGGTCAATTTATGCAAACTAGTCACATAAACCGTACCGAACGCGAAAAATGCATAACGGGTAACCAAATGAGTCATATACAGGTTTCACAAGTTAATATGCCTTAAATATGTTGTGATATCAGTAGGATACCTTCCATTATGCCCAAGACGGATTTAAAAATAAATTTAAGCCCCGTAGGAGTATTTTGGTCATTTTAAAGGTTATAAAAGAGATTAAATATTAATCTGAGGTTCTGGTCTAAAATGATCAGTAAAAATATTTATTTTGCAAGTCATATCAGTAGGGTATTTCATATATGTGAAATTTATCATTTATAACCAAACTATGAGCCGTATGGGCATTTTGGTCATTTCACATAAGCTTTAAGGGTCAAATTTGGGAATCTGAGTTCAAAACTTTTACTTACTGTTAAAGTCTAAAAATTTACTTAAAACATCAGTAGGTATTAAGTCTTATATGTCGAAAATAGTTTTAATCCATACTATGCGTTTTAAAACGCGTAAAAAGTCGGTTTTAAGCGATTTTTAGGTTATATAAGGAAAGCTGAGATTTTTATTGGTCCAGAAGGCTTTAAACATTTTATTTATCATATGAAATCAGTAGCAAAAAGTTTGGTGTCAAAATGTTATGTAAAGCTCATTTTATTAGCAAAAAGGGTATAACCGTCAATTACCGAATTAAAGCAAGAACCCCATGTTATGATCAGTTTAAAAATTAATAAAAATCTTCAAAAATCCCAAAATATTATATTACATCAGTGGGTAAAAAGTTTGGTGTCAAAATTTGGGTTTAGATAGGCTTTATGCTAAAAATGCCGTTTAATTAATAAAAAGCTTTCAAATTACGATATTGAGCATAACTCCTAATTTAGACCTCAAACTGATGTCTAATTTTTAGGACATGTTTATAAATCAGTAATAAAGGTTTTTGACCTCTCACATTTTCAAAAATCTCGTTTTAATATCAAAAGGGCATAATGGTCAACATTTAAGCAATTAACGGAAACATGCAAATGAATCGGATAAATAAGGAACCATGTAGTATAACCTCAAAGGGTTTTACTAACTTATAATATGGTCATAAAGGAACCTTAAGGCATATCTAAAACAAGCTAAATCGGGTCAGAACTGAAAGTCAAAGCAAAAGTCTACTTTTGCGACTTTCGGTTCCGAACCGAGCCTAAACTCAGAGTTGTCGGGTTGAACATGCTTAGACATGTTCTTACATTATTCACCAAGTTATTTTAGTGTTAAAACATGTTCCATAACCTCCACATTATCAGTTAGGTGTCTATTTACAAAAATAGCTTTCTGTTGACTGTTTAATATTAAGTTTGACCCGACAATTGACCAAGTTAGAGTGGAAATCAGAGGGTGCCCTTTTAAGGGTTTATTACCCATATAATTACCAACTCATAGCCAATTTTGATTCGAAAAATGGCTGGGCCATTAGTGATTAATCACTAAGTCAAAGCTTAATTATGACGGCTTTGACTTTTGGTCATTAGACTAATAAAACTTGAACTAGGAAGGCTAAGAATGCTTACAAAGGTTCTTAGCACGAATTAGGAACTTGAGAAAACTTGCTTGAAGTCCAGAGAGCTCCAGAGAGTGTGTTGGGAATGATTTTTGTGAATGTGCATGTGAACTAGCAAACAAGAACTCTTATATAGGAATTCAAAACTCACAAGATCAATCCACACAAGCCTACAAATGATTCCTGATCATCCCAGGTGTCCCCTATGCATGTAATACCGTTGGTTCAGTCCCTGAATTTGAAAACCAACTTTCTAAGGCGATGCAACCTGCTGTACATGCATCTGCCATTTTTTCTGCATTTGGGCATCTTACGCGGGCCGCGTAAGCCCTAACAGAAGTCTACGCGGGCCTCGTAGACCTCCTGTTCCGGTAAAAACTTTGGCAGCTTTACCATTTCGGTCCCTGGTCCATATAATCTTTATTTTACTTCCATTTATTGCTTAGGACCCCCATAGTTAACTTTTAAGGACCTTGGGCCATAAATTAACTCCGTTAAGCTCCCGGTTAGTTATACGATCACCTGAAAAGTCTTGTTTTCTTCAAAATTCCACAAAATCAATATCTAATATTCTTGTGAGCGAAATATTAAATTATTTACAATGTTTTTGGGTTCGTTAATGGTCACTCAGTGGTAACTTTAACATGTTGACACTTTTGACCCCTATGTTTCATAAGTTCCTTATTTTTAACACAAACGACTTCTATTGTTCGATAAATTATTCATTAAAGAATACGAACGTCGTGTGAGGTCAATCAGAGGAACAAGAATGGCATGTTGACACTTTGGATCCCTTTATTCACATATTTACATTGTTTGACAATTTCAGTCCCTCATAATCAAATCCTTACACGTTTAAAGTCCATGACACGTGTCTTTATTACATTGGTCATGATTTTACGAGGTGTTACAGTCAGAACTTGTTAAAGTTTATCGCTTAGGAAACCACGTCTATTAACTCGGGCAAACCCTATCATTTCGTCGTGCAAGCTATTTTAGTTAACCAAACGGGTAAAGTACTCAAAATTCTTTCATTGAAATTTCCACTTTCGCTTCTAGCAAGTAGATGTTTGCATCTTTACTCCTCTTAATGGTAGCTGCATCGTGTCAATTCCCTTCATTAAAGTAAACACTCCTTTGCCTCGATACTTGATCACTTCTTCATTTTTAACAAATGCTCATTGTTCCATTTCTTGGAAATTCATATGTTACGCATGCACCATTTGTTATGCATGTGGTTTCGTTTCGAATGAGTGTCTCATCCAAGTTCAAATGTTATTCTGCTAAAAGCTAATTGTTGATTTATGATTCGAATGACTTACCTTATTGTAAATGTTGGCTCCTTTGTTTTCAAGTCAACACACTTTCTTGAAACTTCTTTTCTTCCAAGTTACATACATGATTTATCTTGGTAACCATGCCGAAATTCCTTTGTCGATACATACGTTTGTTGTCAGATTTCGCTAAAATCAAGTTCAATTGCTTGAACTTGTCCATTTCGCGTACTCAATTCAAGACACCATATGATGTATTGAGAGCATCATATTCGAATTCATTTTTGCGAGAGTTTCATTTGTTCCCAGTCGTAGTAGACTTGTTTGGTCTACGAATTCATTAAGTCGTTTGTTGATTTCGACACCTTATGGTGATGTTTTCACTAGATTGAAGTTAGCGCTAATCTCGTTTACGCGTCTCATACACGGATTTAATTGTTTATTTATTGACATACTCTAAATCCGTTTTGTTTTATCACGATTAAAGCAGTTTTAACACAATCGTGTGTTAAGACAACGGTACATAAGTTCATTTTATATTCCAGTGTACTTGCTAACAATTCTTTCTTTATCAATCGAATGCCTTGCGGAGTTTGTTACTTGTTCATCTTCAATCGAAAACAGTAGTTCTTTGCTGTTCCATATTCAATTGAAAATTCTGCGATACCGTTTGAATCACATTTTCAGATTCGCTTCATTACGCTTTCATTTGATTTCAAACACGGTGAACTTGTTCGGTCACCGCTATTATTGAATTATGTCAATTACGACACCTTGTGGTATCGTTACAAACTTGTAACTTGTGCTAGCCATGGTCAACCGTTTCACACTCATCTACCCATATTTTTACTCAACTTGTCTTTTAAACATTCTTAGTGTGACTATGAATTAAGACAATGGTACACCAGTTTCGATTGTATTTCATTTCGGTGTATTCTTGCGATTTAATACTGTCAACAAACCAATTTTATTCATTCATTTGTTCGAAGGTGGACGGATCATTTTCATGTTACTATCATATTCGAGTTGTTGATTTTGAGTTCATCTAGCGGATGTTATTGTTTCTAAAATTCGTTTGCATTTTATAAACAATCTGTTGAAATTCTATTGGTCAGAACTCCTCTTTCATTGGACCCCTATGTTGTAAGTAACACCAGATGTTACTTCTATACAACTCGTATCCCTTGATGTCAAATTCTGAGAGACATACCTTTTAACCATTGGATTCTTAATGTAGTGAGATGTCCTTGGATTCACCTGATTCAATCGGTCTTGATTCGGTGTTGAAATTAGTTATTGTGGTGTTATTCATATCCATACATGCATGACTTAACCCTAAGGAGTTAAGGTATTATAAATTTCGAGGACGAAATTTTCTTAACAGGGGGAGAATGTGACAACTGTCAAAAATCCAGGTATCCGTACAATTAATTAATCATGGTTAGTGCTTAATGACTGTGCTGAATTTAAATTAACTGCTTTCTGATTACTGACTTATACATACGTGTGAATCATACATTGTTTAATGTCATACCAATATTGCATGAAAGTTGTATTGCCTTAAATGATGCCTTAAGTACAGTTAGCATAGTTATCTGATAAATCAGGAAAATGCTGACAGAACTCAGCACATAGACAGACAGTGCATTTAGACACAGAATGAGCCAGAAATTAAGTATTACACTAGTATAGTGTGTAGGAAAGTAAGGATCATAAAACTGCCTTGATAGTGAAAGTTTAAGTGCCGGAAAGTGCCTAAAACTCACCAAAGGTGCTGAATTCAGCAAAAATCAGCAAAATAACACACTAATATTATGCAAAAAAATGGTAAAATGGTCCTAAATGCTTTCCTAAGTGTCGGGAATTAAAAGTGTCACAAAAAGCACACTAAACTGCAAAGTTTAGCACTTTAACGAACCAGTAACCAACCGAACAACCGGACACTACCCGAAACATAAAATTTACACTAGAAGCACTGTTTTAACAATACAAAGCTAGTTATGGTCCCCGAACATCATAACACCTCCTAAAAATATCTAATAACTGAAACACGTAATTTAAACAAGATTGTAACTAAACTAGTTAAAGCCTAAGCCTAGACCCCCCCCCCCCAACTATGGACGGCCAACAAGGGCCCCACTATCTTGATTTTATTTGATTTATTTATTAGATCATGTCTACTCTTTTGAAACATATTATACAAAAGATTATGCAAAGTAAGAAAGATTTGTTATAAAACCACTAGACTTACATCCTTTCATTATCATCACCACACCAACAACACAACTCTCCCTCCCTCCCTCACTTGGTCACGGCCAAGAACCACCACCACCTTACCATCATCTTCATCTCATTTCCATTCAATCCAAGTATATACAAAGGTGTTAGAGACTACATAAAGAAGCTAGGAGCTTTTGGAAGATCAAGGACCTCTCTTATTTGCTTTTATCCATTTGATTTCTTCTCTTGATCATCCTTAGCCTTGTGCTAATGGTAAGAGTCTTGATCTTGCTAAAATACTTCTATTTTAAGTGGTTAAAGAAGAATCATAATGTTAAACATAAAGAACACTAAGAAATAAGAAGATGAAACATGAACATAAGCTTGAAATTATAAGAAAACTTAAAGAAATCATGTTGTTTAGTGTTGTTATACTTGTTGATCATTGATTGTTTGTAGAAATGATGTTGATCATCATATGATCTTGCAAAATCATGATTAAAAACATAATCTAGCAAGATGTGAAAGTAGAAATGTTGTAGGAAGAAAGATCATCCACACATGAATCATGAACTTGAAAGGATACTTTGATTTCTTTAAAAACAATGATTAAAGTAAGTTAATAATCATATAGATCTAAAGATTTATGAATGGTTTTTCAAAGAAACCAAGTTAAAAATATAAGTTTTATTAAATCTTGGTTCTTACATAAACAAATCTTATTTTTAGTGGTTAAACAACTGTAGAAACACTTGTGTAACAAGAAAAATTCATAAAGAAATATTTTTAGAAAATATGATTTGAAGTTGTAAACATCTAACTTCTTTAAAAATGAAGTTTTTAAAGAACTAATCACACTTTAAAGGATAACTAGGCTTACTAATAACACTAGTAAGTTACTACAAATTTTTACAAATATTCAAGTTCATGAAGTAGTAGAAAATGCATGATTTTGGCAAAATTGGTAAGAAAAGGTTGTTCGTTGATGATTGTGATGATTTTTACAAAAGAAAATGATATGCTTGAAAGCATGAAAACCTCCATTTTTAGGGGAAACTATGGCAAAATTTTCTAAGAATATAAACACTTAGAAAAATATTTTTAAACAAATATTTACAAGTGTATTTTTAACCATGAGTTTTCTACAAAAACTTTGCCATAATTTTTGTTACAAAAATATAATTATTGGAGGTTGATTTTCATAAATAAAAGTGACTAAATATGTATTTAGGAAATATGTATATTTAGAAGACACCATGTGTGTGATTATTTGTATAATTTGTGTATTAGTTATATTATTTTAGAACATGAAATAATATAACTCATTAAAATACCAAGAATCAGAATCCAAAATAATACCAAAATTCCAAAGAATAAATATACACATTTACACAAAAATATTGGAGAAACCGAACTATGGAATAAGACTTACAACGATATTCCGGAATTTATTCACAAAGTATATTTGGTAAATAATATTTTGGACACCAAGGAAAAAAAATATGATTTTTACAATTACTACAAGAATATATCATATTTTTTACAAGGAAAAACATACTATTTTTGACAAGTATGAAATATATATTTTTCTCGAAATTTTTAGAAGATATATTATTTTAAGAAATGTATATTTTCTTACAAACACAAAATACAATATTTTGAGGTGAAAAATACAACTCCTCAAATAAATATGAAGAATATCATTTTTGGAGAAAAATGAGTGGATATATATATTTTCTATGTTGGACATGAAAATATATTATTTTTGAGACTTATGAGAAAATACAAATATATTTTTGCCAAAAGAAAAATTATAAATAATTTTTCTAAATAATATTTATTACAATATATATTTTGGAAATATATATTGAATCCTTATTAAAGAAAATATTCTAGAATAATTAATATAAAACTAAGTATAAAGGATACTTAAGGAATACCGTAAAATACGTATCCTCGTACGTATAAATACACACCGGAATACGACCCGAAAACATGGCAAAATATACAAGTATAAGATACCCCATCATTGGGGAGGAAATACAAGCATAAATACTTGGGAAGTATTAAGTTAATATATATTGTTTTAACAATTATTCCAAAAATTTAATAAATATAATTTAGGTTAAAATATTAATTATTTTAACAAATAATTATATACTTGGAATAATAATGAAGACACTTTGAAACGTAACTCAAAGACACTAATCAATACTAAGGCAAGGCACGATCCGCTCGTCTAATGGACCGTAGTACGCATGTAGGTAGTCGTGCGTTCTAGAGGAAGATTTGAGTTACATCGGATACAAGGAACGCAAAACTGTGAGTTCATGTCCCCCTTTTCTTTTAACTGTTTTCGTTTTACGACTTCGAGGGTGAAGTACATGTTACAAATGATTACGGTTACAAATGATTTACAAATGAAATGAACTGCTAGATCATGTGAAAGGGTAGGCGTTAGCTTGAGACCATTAATCCTTTAGAAAGACCGAGGGGCATGAGTGATAGATCTATTTGGGTGTTGCGAGCCCCACCCATGAGTCCGCGAGTTGGCTCATGTGGTGACTATGTCGTTCCAGCCAGGAGGCCCGGTGCGAAATACGCAAAGGATTGAGCCTTCCTACACTGGTTCACACATGTTAATGTATTAGCTACATATTAATTGATCTGTTCATTTTCACATACTTACTTTCAATGATTACAAAGGATATTCACAAACACACACATGAACTCGCTCAACTTTTGTTGATGTTTTCAAACTACATGTATTTCAGGAAATTAAGTATGGATCTGGCGGGCGTTAGAGTTTCAAGTGTTGTCTGGAATAAAAGATGTCATCCGATGTCGAATGGTTTAGGGTGTGTATCCTATCCTGGATAGGATACATGTTTCAAAGCTTGGTTATCTTTAGTGTCTTTTGAAAAGTCCTTATGGAACTTAAAATCTTTTGGTGTTGTATTCTGAATATGAAGTCTGTGTTTTTGGGGTTAAATCAATGTTATTGTAATGTTTCAAAACTTAATCAATGGATGAACATCTTGGATTTATCATATAGTTGTTTGTTATGGTTGGATGCAATGATATTAAGCGAGTCACACCATAATCACGCTTCCGCAAAAGTCAGGGTGTGACAAAGAGGCATAAAAATCATGTGGTTGGGTGTTGAGATGCTAAATGTTGCAAGTTATTAAGTTGAGATTGAATCACATTAAGGTCCGGTGGTAGGTTTTATCTGGCTGTGGTAACTAACACGTGTGGTGTTGGGGTAGTGGCTAGAGGATTAGGTTTGTTGATATGTAGTCATGATCAAACAAGAGGCTGAAGGTGATCGGTGGGTGACGAGCCACAATTTTTTTTTAAATTGTTGTATTCTACTCGTAAACTAGAGATGGCAAGCATAATGAGATTTTTATCTCCCATTGATTCACCAGTATTTGCTAAAGTTGTGTTTATTCCTTTGTTCAGATTAAATAAGCGATTTGGGTTTCATCACCCTTCATTGTAATCCTAAGTAGTTGGGTTTTCAATATGTATTCATGAGAAGTTGTGTTTGGTGCATATGCACGTTATGAAGAAAGACATCGGATCTCTAGAAGTTGTACCTTGAATATGTTAGAGGGAGGCTTTAGAGATGGTGATAAGACAATCATCCATTCCTCGGGATATGTGCATCATTGGCTATCCAACGAGGATAACTAGGGTTATCAGTGGTTGATTGTTGAAAGTATACATACATCATTTATACATATTCATAAGTCATTTATTTTCTTTTTGATTTCTTCTCACACTTTCATTGTTTGTTAATATTTGTAACATGTGTTATGATATAGCTGTTGGGCCTGGATCAATAAGTAACATGTGGGCTGAAGAGCTTGTGGGCTAATTAATCATATGGGTTGCTGGCTGAGGATAAAAGGCATAGGATAAAGACAAGGCATGCGTTTGGTTCAGTTCAGGTTTATGCGGGTTCAAGTACACTATATAAATGAACTCGTCAACAGATGAGTTCATTCATTCGGTCATAATTTATGATACTCTGTCTCTTTTACGGTTTACTCGTTTAGTCTATTCTTATTGGTTTATTATATCTTGTGTTAAGATCTAGTAGTTGATTAACATTTAGCAGTTTGTGTTTAAGAGTATTGCAGATAATCGTGTTGATGATTTGCTTGTGAGGAGAGTGTGAGATTTCCAGTTTGTTTCATTGATTTGTTATTTCGTTTTGTATAAGAAAGTTTTGTTCAGTTGATACATGTTCTTTTGACATGGTATTAGAGCTATTATAGCTCTTGGTTCGCTTATGTTCATCATCGATTAATAATTTCATAAATTAGGGTTTCTGAAACTTTTGGGGGTTTGACATATTTTGTCAGTCTTAGTGGTTTTCTGAGTAGATATGTTCAGATCTGTGTGTTTCACGGAGTCTTGGTGGATCTAGGGTTTGCTAATTTGGATCTGGTGTATTAAACCTTGAGGATTTGTGGAGTATTGGTATACCCGAGGATTTGCCGATTCTGGAAGTTGTTGTTTCGATCTAAGATTCAACCCTTGAAGGTTGTAAAATCTTTATCAAAACTGGAGAAACCTTTGCTAGGGTTTGTTGAATTGGTGAGATTATTCTTTGTTATTTTTTATTGTTTTTCTTTTCATTTTGCATTTAGGTATATTGTTGCCGGAGTAGTTGGGCCGGTTTGATTTGGGGACACAGAAAGGGTACATTCTGTTGGATTAGTGTGTTGTTGTTTAGTGTTCTAACTTTCGTGCAAAGGCTTAGGTAGGCACTTTGAGTGCCGAACCTACTATCTGGTCCCTGGCACAGTTTCGTCATTAAGGTTTGTTGTTAATATCTTGTGTTATTTGTGATCTGCTATTTGTTTCTTGTGTTGTTCTTGTTTCGTTCTTGATAAGTTTTGTGGTTTGTTTAATTGCTTAGTCAATATGGCTTAATAGATTGGATTTATTTGGTAAAACCTTGATTAGTAAGCTTGAGTGATAATCCTTTGTATCTACATGTTAGTGATTCAACAAACTTGATTGTTGATATTGTAAAACTTAAAGGAACTGAAAATTATCCTGTATGGGCTAATGCTATGATACTTGCATTAAGAGTTAAAAATAAAGTAGGTTTTATTGATGGAACATTGGTAAAATCAGAAGATAATGCAATTTTAGCCACTCAATGGGAAAGATGTAATTTTGTTGTCCTAACTTGGATTTTAAATTATGTGTCTGAGGATCTTTATTTAGTGTAACACCTCATAAAATCATGTCCAACGATGTGTTGACACGTGTACTAAACCATAATGAAGTTAAACATTGACTATTAGGGACTAATTTTGCGAAAAATAAAAAAAATTAATGTGGAAGGACTGGAAGTGTTAACATGCTTAAACTAAGCCTCTGAATAACCTTACACGGACTCGTATTCTCATATTAAGCCACTTGTTGGATAATCGAAACCGTTTGCGTAATTAATTGAAAGTTTGCACGGCGAAGGGTTAAAAGCATCAACATGTTTAATTATACCTCTGAGTGACCTTTTAACGAACCCGGAACGTTATGATGTCTGATCGTATTCTAGGGAATACATAATATTGGCCATTTAGGGCTTTAATGACGATAAACGGTAATATGCACCAACTTGTGCGTTAAAACGGGTTGAAAGTGTCAATATGTTAATTCTTACCTCTGAGTGACCTTTTAACGAACCCGAAGCATCGTTATGTTTTTTAATACTCATGGTAATGCTTAATATGGGTAGCATAGGGCTTTGACGCGATAAAACGATAATACGCGCAAGCTTGCGCGTTAAAGGGGCCAAAAGCGTCAACACCTAAAACTACACCTTCGAGCGACCATTTAAGCAAACTGGGATGAACTAGAGTGTTGTAATGTTCCATCATACTCTTGGGAATGCTTGCTATTGATCTTGAAAGGCTTTTATGCCATTTCACGATAAAACGCACAAGTTTGCAAATTAAAGGGTTAAAAGCGTCAATATGTCAAACTATACCTCTGACTGACCCTTTTAACGAATCGAGAAGTTTATGATGCTTGGTTATACTCTTGGATGTGCCTAATATTGGAAATACAAGGCCTTGTGTACTAAAAACATCGTTACGTAAGAGTTTGGAAGTACAGGGCCAAAAGTGACAACAAATGAAAGTGTATGTGTGCTGTCCAGGTCCTTATGGACCGTATACAAGACCATACGGTTCGTATACATTTACCAGCAACAGAAAAATGGTGTGCAGCCCTGGTTTGCTACCTTATCTCACATAATCCGAATCTAGGGGCTTGTTGCTTGTTTTGGACACCTGATAGACACTTGTAATCATCCTAAGGAGGCCTCTAACACTTGTTGATCATCCATAAACCCCTCAAACTCTATAAATAGGCCTTGTTATTCACTTGATCAACTTGTATCTCATTCCATTCTTGCTATCTCTCTAAATTCTAGAGGATCCTGAACATTTTAGAACCTCCTTTGAGTTCTTTTCAGCTCATAGGACCACTTGTAAGTGCTCCTTTCATGGCTAGTTCTTTTGTTTGGCTTTTAAAGCCGAAAAGTCAAGCGTTTACGATAAACGCTTTGACTTTTAGTTAGACCTTGTATGGTCAAGCCATTGTTCGCAACGAACGTGGCTACGTGATCGTAATTAGGTAGGTGTTAATCCCTCAAAAGGGCACCTCCTAAGAATCACGTTTGCTTGGTCAATTGATAAGTCAACATAATATTGTTTTAAAAAGTCAACGGGTCAGTTTTCGAAATAATTGTGATATGAGTTTAAAAGTAATCTAAAATACGTTTATCATTTAAAAAACTTGGTAATAATTATTAGAACATGTGTAAACGTGTTCGGCTCGTCAATTCCAAGTTTAGGGTCGGTTCGCAACCGAAAGCCGCGAAGTTTGACTTCTGCGTTGACTTTCGATTATGAACCAAATTAGATTAGTTTTACTACTGATTTCAGGTTCCGTTAGGATCATATTATTATGTAGCATAACCCTATAAGGTTATCTTACATAATCGTATTAGAAATCTGAATTTTATGCAAGTTCCGTTAATATGCCGTACTTTGACTATTATGCCCATTTAGCAAAACTAAAGTGTTAGACACCAATAAGCTTTCAAACAACTTAGGTACTAATATGTTAACATGTTTAACATATTTCGATGTTATGAACCTGGTCATAAACTGAGTTTGTTCATCATGTCGTAATTTATGCCTTAAATCGACCAAAGTGTCCTTTAAGCGCATAGATCGGTTTTAAGCATAATTTCTCATAACAAACTCATTGCCTACTTATATAATATCATCATTAGAATAATATGGGATGTCCATTCAGTTTACAAACTGAGATTACGCATATGTTCTTGAATTATGTCTTTAAATGACGATAATGCCCTTTTTGCACCTAAAACGATTTAAAAGTATAATTTTCATACAAAACCTTTTAATACTGATATGTTATATTAATTAACATATTTTGGTCATATAAACCTGATCATAACATCATTTTTTCTAAAGATCGCAAATATCGTCATTTAGCGACTTTAACGCCGTTTCGGCGCGTAGTATGGTGTTAAACCATAACTACCAATCAAGACTTGTTACCTACTGACTTTAGAAGTTATTTTAAAATATTTTACAGTAGGTATATAATATAAACTCAGATTCCCAAATTAGCCTTCGAAACTATGTGTGAAATTACCAAAATGCCCCTACGGAGCATAGATTGGTTTTAAACTATAAAACACACATATGTTTGATATCATACTGATATTATATCATAGATAAATTATTTTTACAAAATTTTTATGGTCGTAACATCAGATTGTACATAAGTTTCTTTTATACGTCGTAAAATGACCAAAACGCCCTTATGAGGCACAGTTTGATTTTAAGACGGGCATACAAGTTGATATCCTACTGATATTATAACTTGTTTAAAGTATATTGGCATATGGAACCTGTTCATGACTCACCCGGTTACTCGTTATCGCTTATACGCATACGGTTAGGCTTACGTAACTAATTTACGTAAGTTTGCCGAAACGGATTTAACCTTATCATTTTTACTTCGAAATCCAGAATGTATTTGGTTTACCCATATTATACAAGTCTTCATACTTGTTGTGTCTAAATTACATTCTATTCCGGTCATCGCTTAATCTAGCGTATCGTACCGTTTTTAATACTTTAAGCTAGCCAGTTTAAGTCTATGACTTAAATAAGACCCGTTAGCATTCTAATTGGTAATTTATACCATCATTCCAGACTAGAGCCTTCCGGTAAATTGTACCTACGCTTACTTATTTGAATACGGCTGTGTAACGCCCTGTTTTTTTCGTGCTTTCCGTTTTTAGAAAGTTTGACTTGTAATTCTATTTTTTGAAATTTGTTCCTTTTGTATATCGTATTTCGTTTCAAGCCGTTGTAAATCTGAGACTTTAATCCTAATGAAATAAATCTTTTATACGGAATACTATTTTTTTATACATGCTTATACGTGTTGCAATACTTGGGTTATGCGTTACCAATCTCGAATGCATACGCGCAACCGATACTCATAACTTATACATGCTTGTTAACTATTAAATACGTGGTTAAATATTAATAATAACAATAATAATAACAATGTTCTAATAATAACAATAATAATAATAATAGTAAAGTAAACATCAATCAACTTTTACGTTGATGATTTGTTACTATGAAATAAAAAAAAATGTGGACAGTAGCGTAGGACAGCTTAGAGCTGTCTTTAATTGTTTTTTTATTATAACCTTCCACCACTAATGTCACATTTGATTAATAATCTAACATATTATAATAAGTAAAATACTTAATGTATATGTTAAATGGACAACAAAGAAAAAATAAAGGAAAGTGGTGGCTGTTAACAGCCCCTCTCGGCAGCAACTAAATGAGTATTTACATTTCTTTTAATTAGTTTAACACCCAACTAATTACCATTAATGCCAACCAACCCAACCCTAATCCATCCCCTATATAAACCAAGCTTCCTCCAAGCATTTTACACTTTCTAAACACTCTCCACTCTCTCTTAAACACTCCAAATCAGTCCCAAATTCGTGCAACATCAGAAGGTTCGAGCAGATTGTTACACCTTCACTAAAGTGAGCATAACTCACTCAATACTTGTCCGATTTAGTCAATTCCTTTTCCTATGTGGTTGGATTGACCTTAGCTTCGATTCCATGGGTTTTTCACAGTAAATAAGTCCCTGGAACTCGGGCAAAAAAGGCTCCAAAGTTCACTGTTCATTTCTGATTTCATCTAATCTTTACTAAACTTGTTCAACTTGAGTCTAACTCATCTCAAACCTATGTCCTTATGCTTATAACCACTTCTATGGTTAGTTAGGCTTAAAAACAAGGTTGAGACATACAAAATCAGAGGTTAAACCTCATATACTTTCTGTTTTGTTTAGGGTTTTTAACCCACAAGTGATGTTCAAGCTTCAAGCTTGATAAAGGTGTGATTGTGGACTAACTTGGGTTGTCCAACATAGAATCCCCACATTGCTTGATGATTTCTCATAGTGTAGTCGTTTACATTCTTGTATTAATTTTAGTTCATGACCCTCCTTGTATGTTTTTACACCAAGTGTAGTGGTGAACACTTAGAGGTACCTAAATGGAAGCTTGTTCTTCCTACCTCCTACATGAATTCTATGACACAATAGGGGTACCTAAATGAAGATTAATCTTCTACCTCATGCTTGACTATTGGACATACTAATGTATAATACATAATCTAAATAATACCTATATACATTCGAACCTTTGATGATGAACTCGTGTTCCTTTGTCAAAGTAGTAGACTAACATCATCTAAAGACCTAAACCTTGTTATGATTCTATTGGGTGTTCAACCCATAAAAACATTATAACCCTTGTGGTTACATAGTGTCAAACAAGTGATTATGTGTCGAAGATGATTATTTTCATATGATACTTTCATGTCTTTTTAATTCCTAATCCTTGAATCTTCCGTCTTCCCCAAAACTCACACACTTTGTTTCTTCGTGTAGAAGGACACGGTGTTCCAACCTCCTAAACAAACCAACACTCTCGTGGATTTACCAAGTAGAAGACTTGCAAAACCGTGAGTACACTCGACCCATTTACATTTTAAACCAGTTTTGGGTTGTAACATGTTACCATACAAAATTACACTTACACACACTTAAACATGTTTTACGAACTCAATCCGTTATACATGCTACTTGTTTACTTAGGTTCATGCTAGATTATACATGCTTTATGCCATTACCATGCTAAGCCCTCAACTTAACATATATAGCGCTATAGGAGTAGCACACCACCCGTCGGGGTCTTGTTAAGTCATTATACTAAAACGGTCTTGTTACTTTTGTGGCGAGGGATGCTAAATACTAGTGGACACTTGGGTTAGATGTGATGTTATGCATGCTAGTTACCTTGTTTACAAATTGCCATGTGGATTCGAGTAAATGCTTTATACATATGCTATACTATTTAAACCTTGTGTACTCGCCTTTGCTTTTCCATTGAACTTTATTTTAACATGTTACAGGTTGAGGATGATGATGCTATGAAATGAAGTAGCAATGATGCCTAGATACACATTTAGACGTCTTAGGTTTAAAATGTTGTATCAGTTTTGTTATGTTGTTATGTACTTTCGTTGAACTTGTTGTTATTTGAGATTCTATGTAATATTGACAATTGATGTTTTGGAATGAAAATGGTTAACTTAAATATTGTCACAAATAGCGTTATGAAGTCTCTTGCAATCTATTTCGTCTCATCCCGATGATTCCGCCATCGGTTGGGGTGTGACAGATTGGTATCAGAGCCATAACTATAGGGAATTAGGTAGAATTGCCATGTTCGACCTAGTCTATAGTAGGAACCATATTTTTGACCATTCTTGAATCTTGCTTAAAATGTTATTATTCCTACTTTGCTTCTTTCTCTTCTTTTTGGTCTTAATATTTGCATAATGTCTTTCCTAAGACATTTCACACAATACACTTGAAGACTTGAAGACACTCTTTATACAAAAGAGACGAATTTGCCAAATTAGGCGTGAAACCCACAATTTGGTGAATGACTCTCATTCCGCTTATTCTTATTTTGCACGAAATTTTGCCATTTAGCTAGGAGTGAAATCCACATCTAAATGGTAAATTTCCAATTCAAACTATAGTGGACCCTCGTTAAAGTGTTAAAATTATATTTTGACCCTACAAGTACTAATCACATTAGGGTACGAAATTGTCAAGTTAGGGGTGAAACCCGCACCTTTTCGATTAAGTCACATTCCTCGATTTTCGATCTCGCCAGAGTTTGATTGTTTCAATCGATTAGAGATGTGTAGTAACTGGAAGGGTAAGATACCGTTCATCGCTTCTCGACGAGAGTATCTTACCTATAGGCCAAAGCACGTTTCTCTAATTTGAAAGGACCTTCGATTCACTTTAGAATAGTTGACATTTCTCTACCCGAAACAATCCTATGTTTTATGAGCCTCTCTTTTATGTGATTCAGTTTATATGTGATTTTATACTTGTTACCTCGTTCGTTTCAAAACCGTTACACAATTCGCACGTCTCGCGCAATCAAAAACAATAATAATTCTCGTTAACAAACTAAATTTATACTCTTTTCACACATTCATGCGTGTTTATACTTGTTGAATGCTTGTTGCAATCATGCTAATTATGTGAACCATACGTGATACATCATACTTGCATACTTAAACTTGCAAACTTATTTTAAAATTTATGATCAAGTCTCATCCTTTCCTTTTCTTTCGAACTCCTAGATGGCATCTCCAAGCTCATCAAAGAAGACCAAGTCAAAGAAAGGTTCCAACAGCGAATCCATCTCCAAACAAGAGCTAGTTGGGCTCATTGCTGAGCAAATGGCTGACCAAATGGGTCGAGTTATACCCGACATTGTTAGCCGCATTCAAACCAATACCGATTCACCTCATGGCTCGGTGGACTCCAAGGTGGATAGACCAAAGACACCTTTTCTCTTCAAACAATTCATGGCTTGCAAACCATTGGAATTTACTGGAAAAGATGGTGCTACTGTACTACTTTCTTGGTTTGATGCCATGGAAATCACCTTTCGTCAGAGTGGTTGTCCTGACGACCTACGCACCCAAAATTCCACAGGGGTGTTCCGATCAAGAGCTCTTGATTGGTGGACCTCTGAACGAGGCACAAGAGGTGAGGATGCCGCCCACGCATTGGCATGGGCTGAATTAAAAAAGATTATGAAGGAGGAATTTTGTCCGCCGCATGAGATAAGGAAACTAGAGAGTGAGTTTTGGCACCTAAAGCTGGTGGATGACGACAATGATGGTTTAACCCTCCATTTCAAACAACTTAGCATCCTGTGTCCTAGCCAAGTTGATACACCTGAAAAAGCCATCAACAAATACATCCAATGTTGCCCTGATTCCTTCATGAACCTTATGGAAGCTGCTTGCCCAGCCACTATTGAGGAAACCTTTCGTTTAGCTGCCCGTCTAAACAGTAACCATGTCATGCGTAGAAGTGCCACGAAAACCCCGCTGAAAACCGCCCATCAAGCCACTGTTGAACCCTCCTCATCCACCAAGAAAAACCAAGGCAAGAAGCGGAAGGCTTTGAGCCAGAATTGCACGGTTGTCACTCCGCCGAACCCACAACCTTTACAATCTGTAACTGCTGTTACCCCCACAACCCTTGGGCCTCAAGAAAGAAACTACGTTGGGTCATGGCCCAAGTGCAACCAATGCTCGTACCATCATCCTACTGGCACCCCATGTCGCAAATGCGCCACCTATAACAAGCTGGGGCATTTTGCCAATCGTTGTCGCTACAACCCGAAGGCCAATAAAAACCAAGCTATTGTAACTCAAAACCCTGCCCCCAATCAAGCTCAGAACCAAGTCGCTCCTGTGCGAGCGTGTTTTAAGTGTGGTGATGTCAACCATATGGCTAACGTCTGTCCTCAACGAAACCAGCCTCAACAGCAAAAACCACCGCAACAGCAACAGCAGCAACAGGCTCAACAACCCGCTCGAGGCAGAGCCTTCCTCCTCACCACTACTCAAGCCCAAAACACGAACGACATCATTACTGGTACGTTCCTTGTGAACCATGTTTATGCTTCTTGTCTGTTTGATACTGGCGCCGATAAAAGTTTTGTGTCGTTAGAATTCGAATCCTTGCTTAAGTGTAAATGCTCAAAGTTGCCAAGATCTTTCGCTGTCGAAGTCGCTGATGGTAAAACCGTCGCTGTCAACTCCGTCCTTTCCAATTGTTCTTTGATCCTTAATGATCATACATTCTCAATCAACCTCATACCTATGCAAATGGGTAGTTTCGATGTCATAGTAGGTATGGACTGGCTTAGGCGAGTTCGTGCTGAAGTGGTCTGTTCCGAGAAGTTTATTCGTCTACCTCTTCCAAACGGTGATTCCCTACACGTCTATGGTGAAAAACCTTCTCAATGTCTTAAGCTTATGTCGTGTATCCAAGCGAATAAATGCTTGCGCAAGAGTACCTTCGCCTTTCTCGCCCACGTTGTGGAAAAGAAGGACAAAGGCCCAAGCATAAGCGACGTTCCCGTCATACGTGATTTCCCCGATGTGTTTCCCAACGATCTTCCTGGTTCGCCTCCTGCCCATTCTGTCGACTTTCGTATCGATTTAGTGCCTGGCGCAACGCCTGTCGCTAAATCTCCTTACCGTTTAGCACCCTCTGAGATGCAAGAGCTATCGAGTCAACTCTTATACGCCCTAGTACTTCTCCTTGGGGCGCTCCCATTTTGTTCTTAAAAAAGAAAGATGGGTCATTCCGTATGTGTATTGACTATCGTGAGCTCAACAATCTTACTGTCAAGAACCGATACCCACTTCCTCGCATTGACGATCTCTTTGATCAATTACAAGGCGCAACCTGTTTCTCAAAAATCGATCTTCGTTCTGGGTATCATCAACTTCGAGTCCTCGAAGAAGACATACCTAAAACCGCCTTTCGTACACGTTATGGTCATTATGAGTTCGTGGTCATGCCCTTTGGTTTGACCAACACACCTGCTGTTTTCATGTATTTGATGAACCGCGTGTGCAAAGCATACTTGGACCGTTTCGTGATCATCTTCATCGATGATATTCTTATCTATTCCAAGACACAAGAAGAGCATGAGCGACACTTGCATCTTATCCTTGAACTTTTTCGTACTGAACGTCTATACGCCAAATTCTCCAAGTGCGAATTTTGGTTAAAAGAGGTTCAATTCCTTGGTCATACTGTCAACGAACTTGGTATTCACGTTGACCCCACTAAAATTGAAGCTGTGAAGAACTGGATCGCACCTAAGTCTCCATCTAAAATTCGTTCGTTTCTTGGTCTTGCTGGTTATTATCGTCGTTTTATCTCTAACTTCTCGAACATCGCCGTTCCTTTGACCTCTTTGACTCAAAAAGAGAAACCTTTTGTTTGGGGTCCCGAACAGGAGGAATCTTTTCAAACGCTCAAGGAGATGCTTTGTAATGCTCCTATCCTCACGCTTCCTGACTTCGTCGTATATTGCGATGCTTCACACCTTGGTCTTGGTTGTGTGCTTATGCAACGAGACAAGGTCATCGCTTATGCGTCGAGGTAACTCAAAATACATGAGAAAAACTATATAACTCATGACCTTGAACTTGGCGCAGTTGTTTTTACGTTGAAGATTTGGCGACACTACCTTTATAGTACTAAGTGTGTGGTCTTCACCGACCATAGGAGCCTTCAACATATCTTCGACCAAAAGGAACTGAACATGCGTCAACGTCGCTGGATGGAGCTGTTAAATAACTACGACTGCGAAATCAGATACCATCCAGGTAAGGCGAATGTAGTAGCCGACGCCCTGAGTCGTAAAACTCATGTGAAGGGTATTCGTTGTCTTCAACTCGTTAACGATATTCAAAACCGCATTCGTGAAGCCCAATATGCCTCTATTAACGAGGGGAGTCTCACTGTTGAAATACGAGGCGCTAAGGAACATGAACTCGTGTCTAAATCCGATGGTATTCTATACTATCTCAATCGTATCTGGATCCCTAATCGTGAAAACCTTCGAGACTTTCTGAAGAAGGAGGCACACAAATCAAAGTATTTCGTTCATCCTGGCGCTGACAAGATGTACCATGATATGCGTACGTCATACTGGTGGCCTGGTATGAAGAGGGATATTGCCTCCTACATTGCAAAATGTCTCACTTGTTCGAAGGTAAAAGCCAAACATCAACGTCCCTCTGGCTTACTCGAACAACCAGAGATTCCTATCTGGAAATGGGAGAGCATTGCCATGGACTTTATCACTAAACTTCCTCGTACTTCTTCTGTCATGACAGTATTTGGGTGATCGTTGATCGATTGACCAAATCAGCTCATTTTCTTCCCATTCGTGAAGATTTCAATGTCGAGAAATTGGCTAGAATCTACACCAATGAGATCATCTGTCGTCATGGTATCCCCATTAACATCATTTCCGATCGTGATGCTCGTTTTACGTCTCGTCTTTGGCAAACTTTTCAATCTGCTATGGGTACAGTTCTCAACCTTAGCACTGCTTTCCATCCTAAGTCAGACGGTCAAACCGAGCGTACTATCCAAACCTTAGAGGATATGCTTCGTTCTTGCGTAATAGATTTTGGTGGCAACTGGGATTCACACTTGCCTTTGATCGAATTCTCGTACAACAACAGTTATCATGCGAGTATTCAAATGGCACCTTTCGAAGCATTGTATGGTCGCAAGTGCCGTTCGGCTATTTGTTGGCACGAGATTGGTGAATCTCAATTCACTGGTCCCGAGCTTATACAAGAAGCAACGGACAAGATTTTACAGGTTCGAGACAATTTACTGAAAGCCAGGAGCCGACAAAAGAGTTACGCTGACAAGCATCGCAAACCCTTGGAATTCGAGACAGGTGACTTGGTACTTCTCAAGGTATCCCCTTGGAAGGGTGTGGTTAGATTTGGTAAGAAAGGGAAACTCGCACCTCGCTATGTTGGTCCTTTCAAGATCCTCGAAAGGATTGGCAAGGTTGCGTATAGACTGGACCTGCCTGAAGAACTCAACAATGTGCACCCTGTCTTTCACGTATCCAACCTAAGGAAGTGTCTAGCTGACGAAGGACTCCAACTCCCACTTGAGGACCTCCAAGTCAACGAGACCTTGCATTTTGTGGAAAAACCCGTCGAAATCATGGATCAAGGAGTCAAGTTATTGAGGCGCAGTAAAATTCCTATCGTTAAGGTTCGATGGGAAGGTAAACGTGGCGCTGAATTTACTTGGGAACTCAAGAGTGACATGAAGATGAAGTATCCTTATCTTTTCGCTACTTCTTCCTAAATTTCGGGACGAAATTCTCTAAAGGAGGGGAAACTGTAACGCCCTGTTTTTTTCGTGCTTTCCGTTTTTAGAAAGTTTGACTTGTAATTCTATTTTTGGAAACTTGTTCCTTTTGTATATCGTATTTCGTTTCGAGCCGTTGTAAATCTGAGACTTTGATCGTAATGAAATAAATCTTTTATATGGAATACTATTTTTTTATACATGCTTATACGTGTTGCAATACTTGGGTTATGCGTTACCAATCTCGAATGCATACGCGCAACCGATACTCAACATACTGGTACTCAACTACTCATAACTTATACATGCTTGTTAACTATTAAATACATGGTTAAACATTAATAATAACAATAATAATAATAATAATAATGTTCTAATAATAACAACAACAACAACAACAACAACAACAATTGTTGGTGCACTACATCTGTCGACTTCGTCTTGTATCGAGTCTTAGTCTTAGAATGTTAGATTAGGGCACGTTTTATGACTAAATAGGAGAATGTATGTGTCTAAGAGACTGATTTCGCTCATATGGTCATAGATAGGTGATTTCACTTATTCGTCAGTAGGTGATTCCACTTATTCGTCAGTAGGTGATTCCACTTATTTGTCAGTGAGTGATTTCGCTTTTGTGTACATGTTCACATAAGCGAAATCACCAATACTATATATAGGACTTTGAACGAAATCAGTACATCAGTTGTGTACTTGGATACCGAGGTGCTGCCGGTCTTCCAATTGAATGTAAACGTTGTTATATCAATCAACAAGGTGATTTAAGTGAAGATCTAGCTGTTTCTACATTGGTTACTTGTTTTCCGCACCTGTAACTAATCGAGACTCCTTCCTACAATTGGTATTGATTGGTTATATCTACAATTGGCACTTTGATGGGTAAAATGTAGATGGCTCATTCCTACAATTGGTATTGATTGGTTATATCTACAAGTGGTTTAGAGGTTGTTTGATTGCAAACAGTGAATCAAGGACATTAAGTTGTACTTGATTTACTACAGTTGATAAAACTGACAAGATGATGAACCAAACCCCTAATCTACAAAGAGGTAAAATTAACAAAACTTATTTTCCGGAAAAATCATTTTGGTTAAAACAAACTTAAGTGTTTTGAAATCATAATGAGAAAATAGTTTTGTGTAAGGGGGAGTTCTGATTGTTTATGCCTAGTGGATGGCGATTTGAGGCGATATGATATCGGTTGTCACTTTCTGTATAGTTTGTTTTCAAATTTCCTAAAATGTGTTTGCATTTTAGGGGGAGTAGAAAATTTTTCAGAAAATCCAAAAACATTAGAAAATTTGAAAAAGGCAAAAACATGATAAAATCAAAAATGAGTTTTTGTGTCTATAAGAGGAAATGATAGTACATCAGTAGACAGTCACAGTATGCTAAAGAAATGTAATGTTTAAATAGCGTTAAGCAGTCTCACTGATGATATGCCGATAGGTTTTTACACATTTAGTAAGCTTTTTCGGGATATAAACTAAATTTCAAACTTGCTTATTTCGTGGGGAACATTACTTGGATATATAGGTAACCCCTGAAATCTCGTTTGAAAGGTCCCTCTTTCTGAGATACTAGGTCTTTATGCTCAGTGATATCTGGGGTATTATCCCGGGACCTCTGATTTTGCGGAAGCAATGGCCTAGTCCCCGGAGAATACTTTCTGCTTGCTTGAAACATAGCGCAGCCCTCAGCAAATTGATGAAACAATAAAATTGATAGTCATTGCTGTTGTAATACAAAAGATCCTCTAAAGGGGACCCACCAAAAGTCGAAGCCGTCATCTCTCTGCGTATCGAAAGATCGACCTGAGCTCTCACGGCCCTCGCAATTTAACCCCTTACAGATATCATCTGTGGTATACTCACCTATAAGACTGAATATTAGGATCTGGATACGGGAGTATATTCAAGAGGTGGGACACATGAATGAGTTAAGTTCTTAAAACACCTAACTCATATCCTGAATCAGTTGAAATTTGTGTGAAAATTTAAGTGGATCAGTATATTGGCAATCTAAGTGAATTGTTTAATTCTTAATGTGTATCTAAGCTCAACGGTACTTGTGACTTGTCAAAAACTGATATGATCCTCTTGCACGAACTCACAAAAATATTGTCTATAAATATTTCTTTACTGCATTTCTTTACTTTAAAAAAATCCAAAAAGATTTTGAGTGTGTTTTAGCATAAACTTTTGAAAAAGTCAAAAAGATTTTCGACAACTGATGTTGGAGAGCTGATTTTCAAAATTCCAAGTGCTAAACATGATGACATTGTTGTGAGGGGGAGTGTGTCTTAATTGTCAAAATATGTTTTTAAATCAACAAGTGGTTCATCTTGTGTGTATGATCTGAGGGAGAGTTGGTGTTAATGCATATGTTTATGAGAGGGAGTCATTTGTTTATATCAGCATGTTGGTGAATACAAATTGCTAAATTTAGAAAATTTATTTCTGGGTTAAGAATGTGCAGGTTTTGCCAGACAGATTGATCCTAAAAAGCTGTAAGATGGAAAGCCAGACAACGATCCTAAAGCTGATGATGCTGATGAATTGAAGAAATGCCAACATATCGCAAAGGGGAGTCTGAAGACCTGCGAGTAAAAGATTGAGAAGAGTAAAGCCTAGAGACAGATCAAGACTGAAGATGTGAAGACTCGACACTTAAGACTCGTCAACATCTGAGGGGGAGTCTGTTGGTGCACTACATCTGTCGACTTCGTCTTGTATCGAGTCTTAGTCTTAGAATGTTAGATTAGGGCACGTTTTATGAGTAAATAGGAGAATGTATGTGTCTAAGAGACTGATTTCGCTCATATGGTCATAGATAGGTGATTTCACTTATTCGTCAGTAGGTGATTCCACTTATTTGTCAGTAGGTGATTCCACTTATTTGTCAGTGAGTGATTTCGCTTTTGTGTACATGTTCACATAAGCGAAATCACCAATACTATATATAGGACACTTGAACGAAATCAGTACATCAGTTGTGTACTTGGATACCGAGGTGCTGCCGGTCTTCCAATTGAATGTAAACGTTGTTATATCAATCAACAAGGTGATTTAAGTGAAGATCTAGTTGTTTCTACGTTGGTTACTTGTTTTTCGCACCTGTAACTAATCGAGACTCCTCTGATAGACTCGTTCGGGTCGAGACACGATCCTACAACAACAACAATAATAATAATAATAATAATAATAGTAAAGTAAACATCAATCAACTTTTACGTTGATGATTTGTTACTATGAAATCAAATAAAAAATGTCGACAGTAGCGTAGGACAGCTTAGAGCTGTCTTTAATTGTTTTTTTTTTATTATAACCTTCCACCACTAATGTCACATTTTATTAATAATCTAACATATTATAATAAGTAAAATACTTAATGTATATGTTAAACTAGTAGATGTCCCGCCCGCGTTGCGGGGCGATGGCCGAATAATTCTCAACCAATTAAAAAAAGACTACTATAATTTTGCTAGGGAAAAAAAACAAAAAAGATGATAAGACCGTAATTTTGGGCTCGGGGCAAAACTGTAATTTTTCAGGACTAATGAGCTGGTGTTAGGCAACTCACAAAACTGATATGATCCTCTTACACAAACTCACAAAAATAGTGTCTGTAAATATTTCTTTACTGCATTTCTTTACTTTCAAAAATCCAAAAAGATTTTCAGTGTGTTTTAGCATAAATGTTGAAAAAGTCAAAAAGATTTTCGACAACTGATATTGGAAAGCTGATTGTCAAAATTCCGAGTGCTAAACATGATGACATTGTTGTGAGGGGGAGTTTAAAATGTCAAAATGTATTTTCTAAATCAACAAGTGGTTCATCATGAGTTGGTGATCTGAGGAAGAGGGATTGTTGATGCTTATGTTTATGAGAGGGAGTCATCTGATTATATCAGAATGTTGGTGCATTTAAATTGTTAAATTTAGAAATTCATTTCTGGGTTAAGAATGTGCAGGTCTAGCCAAGTTTCGATTCTGGAAATTGAAGATTCTATAGAGTGCCAGGTTTAAGATTCTGAAGACAAAGGAAGCCAGACAAAGATCCTGAAGTAGATGTTGCTGAAGAACAAAGAAATGCCAGCAAATCGAGAGGGGGAGTCTGAAGATTTTCAAGCAGATACTGTTAAAGAGGAGTTTATTGATGAAGATAGAGAGAGAAAAGCTCAGAGACTGATCAAGACTGAAGAAGTGAAGACATGATATTGTCAAAGACTCGACACTGCGACTCGTCAACATCTGAGGGGGAGTCTATTGGTGCACTACATCTGTCGACTTCGTCTTGTATCGAGTCTTAGTCTTAGAATGTTAGATTAGGGTGTCACACCCCAACCGATGGCGGAATCATCGGGGCGTGGCACTGAGCGAAACAGATTGTCCAGAAGTTTCCATAACAACTATCATTACCATTTAATTAAATATCACGTCCCATACCGTAACTTAAACAGTTAAATAGTTATTACAGGCAAAGCATCAAGACAAATATTCTGTTTCGACAACTCAGATTTAAACATAACAAATTTATTCGTTGGTTTCTAGGACTCCAGTTCCTAGCTTCAATTTCATCACAGCCCGAGAAGCATATAAGCAACCTAAGCACCTGTCACATACGTTAAAATAAAGTCAATACATAAAATGTAAAGGTGAGCATACAAGTTTGATAATAGCATAATAGAGTTCGAATTCGTTTACGCATAACCAGCACGTACACATAGTGAAATGAAGCGCGTTAGTTATCGACATAGATCCATCGATACCAATGACTGCGGGTTGACTGCCCGAGGCAGTTCGCAATACATGATTACCACCGTAATCCATGCAAGTAAAAGATCCTTAACAACCCCCGTGTGAACGGGTGCTGAGTCCAAACTATAGTACTATCGTTGCTAAGGCAGGTAGACAGCATTCCATGTGTAAACATAACAAACAAGCGTTCATAAGCCACGTATAACATGCATAATTGGTTTAGCGTTAAAATAGCTTGAGTAGTGTGATTGTTGTAGTTTGAATATTCGTAACGTATGTAACACCCAAAAGTGCTAAAGCAAAAAGGGTTCGAGTATACTCACAGCGATTAATGGATTGAAGGGAGCGCTTTACAGCGAGTACGGTTAGCCTGAATAGATTCGATAACGTAAGGATAAGTGGCACGCAAAACAGTACAAGTGAGAGTGGTTAGGATGGCTGATCGTGCGGATCAACTATCCGTGAGAGGAAGTCATCCGTGCGGGTGAACTATCCGTGCGGATGGTGACCCATCCGGATAAGCTATCCGTGCGCGTGGGCTGTACGTGCGGATGGTAATCCGTGCGGACTAGTCGTGCGTACGGATTGCTTATCCGTACGGACAAGTTGTTCGTGCGGATAAACGTTCAAGTGGATTGTTTCTTCCTAAGGATGTGTTTGTGTATGATGGCTTGTGCTTTGAAGTTTTCGTTGTAGCATTTAGAAAACATTTAAGTGTTTCTACCTTTCAAGCCGGTCGCGCGGACAACAATCCGTCCGGATGGTAGTCCGTGCGGATAATGGTAATCTATGAGGACAGTCTGTACGCACGGGCAGAGACAATCCGTCCAGATAGCCTGTCCGTGCGGACGACCTGGCCGTGCGGATGAACACTGTTTGAATTCATTTTAAGGCCTTAGTATCTCATGATCCGAAGAGTAATCCATTTAGAGGTCGTCCGTCCGGATTGCTCATTCGTCGATACTCAAACCTTGTTTGGTAAGTGGGTCCCAAGGGTAGCGCGTCCGGGTGACAACCCGTCCGTATAGCCTGTCCGTGCGCACGGCTTGTCCGTGCGCACGGCTTGTCCGTGCGGACGACTGGTCCGTGCGGACAGTCTATGGTCTGATTGTTCCGTTCGTCTACTCTTGGTTTCTATTGTCGTTTATCGAGACGTTCTGATTACGTGGCAACCACTTGGAGTTGTATTCTCACCCGCACGACTAAGCCGGCCAGGAGCCACCCTGACTCGACATGTCAGCGACTCAGAACGGTCATTCCGGTTGACCCCGAAATCAGGTGTCTTGCGGTAGAATTCCAGATCTAGGACTAGTGCATCACTATTATCGAGTAGAACACTAGAACTGATTAGGTTCGTACCGATTTTAAGGGTAAAAGAAGGAGAGAACTTAGGTTTATTTCTTTCAACTCTTTTATTCTTAGAAAAGTTTAGGTTTAGGTGAAGTTGTTGTGAAATCTTGTGGAAATCGTTTGGATCTGAGTTATTCTTGGTGGAATGGAGTCAAGCTTGAAGTTCATAAGAACTTCATGATGACGTCACCCGAGAATACCTCAAATCCGGGTGATTTCATGGTTGGAAGTCAAGATTTGAAAGATGGAAAGGTGTAGAATTGTGTAGTGATCAAGAATGTACAAGAATTAGTGCAAGATCTTACCTGGATTGAGAGAAATCTGAGAAAAAGTGAAGAATGCGTGCGGTTCGGACGTCACTTGCCAAAAGTGGAAAAGTTGGAGAGTGACCCGTGTATTTATAGGATGCTAAAAGAGGAAAGGGTGAGCCGTGCGGATGGCACATACCCGGATAGGCTATCCGTGCGGATTGGTCTTCCGTGCGGATTGACCATTCATGCGGATGTCGCCTGTCTTGGTGCGTTCAGTGCGACGACGCTTCGATTTCGATTGCGATCGATTCGATAGGGTTTCCTAATCAAATTACTTTCAGTCCCAACTACTTCTTATATGGTTCGGCTCGGAATTCGGGTTCGGGTTCGTTTACATTCGAGTTAGACTTCGAGTTCGATTGAGTTCGCTTGATTAACACAACATAACATAAAATAAACATGCACAGGTAACACGTAAGGCACACACACACACGTATAAACAACAAGTAACATACACAGTTCGAGTTACGATTCGATGTCGATTTGATTAGCATTGCTTGATTAACTTTATCGCATTATTACTTCCTATCATTTACAGTCGCGTGTCGATTGAAATACGACTAGTATGATCCGAATATTGTAATGAACGACACTTACTCCACATAATATAAATAAAATAAAAACATTTCTACAAGTCAAGTCGCGCGAAATCGGTCGTTGACTTTGACCTTGACTTTGACTTTCACTAGTGAAAACACGGGGTGTTACAGCCTCCCCTTGTTTAGGGAATTTCGTCCCGAAATTAAGCCGAAAGCCGTAACTAACCGTGGATCACATGTGAGAGTTCTTCGCTGATTTTTGGATATGTTATGCGAAATTGTCTGATCTAAAAGCCTATAAAGTTTCAGATTTTAATTCGAAGCCGTTTGGGAGAAATTTGAATTTTTGTTAGAAAAAGTGTTGAATGTTGCTGTTGATGTTCACCGCACGGTTGGCAATCCGTGCGGATAACATATCCGTATTGACTTTTGTTGACTAGCCTATTCGCGCGGCTAATTGTTGGCTCAGAGACGTGCGGAATCCGTGAACGTGTGTGACTAACATAATCGTAACGGAGTCAAATCGGTCCTATAAGTGGTATCTGAGCAGGTGATCGGTTGCGATGATCAAACACACTCAGATTCGATAAATTTCTTCATCTTTCATGTTCATCACATTTTTCTTTGAAAATTACTAAATTAAACGTATACAATAACCGTGATTCTTTTGATTTTGATGATGCATACAAGCACCGAGAACCATGTGAGAGACCTTCTCTCTCTAGACTATCTCTCTAATTAAACAACTGCGGGTACTTGGCCTTCATGTCGCTTTCGAGTTCCCAAGTAAACTCCGCGCCTCGTTTGCCTTCCCATCGGACCTTCACAATAGGAATGCGTGAGCGCCTGAGTTCTTTGGTTTGGCGATCCATGATTTCAACAGGCTTTTCCACGAAGTGTAATGTTTCGTTCACTTGTAGATCATCTAGAGGAACATGTAAATCGTGGTCGGCGATGCACTTTCGGAGGTTTGACACGTGGAAAGTCGGATGGACATTGCTAAGTTCCTCCGGTAATTCGAGTCTGTAGGCGACTTTTCCGATCCTTTCCAGAATCTTAAAAGGTCCAACATATCGAGGCGCGAGTTTCCCTTTCTTGCCGAATCGGACTACACCCTTCCAAGGTGATACCTTTAGGAGTACGTAGTCACCAACGCCATATTCACGGGGCTTGCGCTTTTTATCGGCGTAAACTTTCTGTCGATCCCGAGCTTTCGCTAAGTTGTCTCGAATTTGGAAAATTTTGTCTGTCGTTTCTTGTAGCAGCTCCGGACCGGTTAGTTGCGAGTGACCGATCTCGTGCCACATAATAGGCGATCGACATCTTCTTCCATATAAGGCCTCGAAAGGTGCCATCTGGATGCTAGCCTGGTAGCTGTTGTTATACGAGAATTCGACTAACGGAAGGTGTCTATCCCAATTACCACCGAAGTCTAGAACACACGAACGGAGCATGTCTTCAAGAGTACGAATCGTTCTTTCAGTCTGACCGTC
The DNA here is from genome assembly GCA_030545235.1 of Helianthus tuberosus. NCBI lineage: Eukaryota > Viridiplantae > Streptophyta > Magnoliopsida > Asterales > Asteraceae > Helianthus > Helianthus tuberosus. The sequence goes on along the minus strand of CM060445.1, from coordinate 130,996,477 downwards.
GGTTTGTGGGTGGAACGCAGTACTTAGATTAAGCGTTGTACCGAGTGCCGCTTGGAATGTTTCCCACAATCGTGAAGTAAACCGAGCATCACGATCAGAGATGATGTCACGAGGCGTCCCATGTCGACAAATGATCTCGTCGGTGTAGATTCGGGCTAATCGTTCTACCTTGTAGTCTTCTCGTATTGGCAGAAAGTGAGCTGATTTAGTCAAACGGTCAATAACAACCCAGATGCTGTCGTGACCTGATGACGTGGTTGGAAGCTTGGTTACGAAATCCATAGCTATGCTCTCCCACTTCCACATGGGAATTGGTGGTTGTTCGAGCAAGCCAGAGGGTCTTTGATGTTCAGCCTTGATTCTAGCACAAGTTAGGCATTTTCCGACGTAGAGGGCGATATCCCGTTTCATACCCGGCCACCAGTACCTATAGCGAAGATCATGGTACATTTTGTCAGCTCCGGGATGAATCGAATAGCGGGATTTATGGGCTTTATCCATGATAATCTGTCGCAAGTCGGTTCGCTTGGGAATCCAAATTCGGTCTAAGAAGTGGAATATCCCGTTTGATTTGCTCACAAGCTGGGCTCCATCGTGGTAGATTCTTTCTTTCTTCAAGGTGCGTTAGTTGAAACATGCATGCTGGGCGTCGCGGATGAGAGCTTCGAGGTTGTGCTGGGCTTGAACATTACGAGTGCTAAGCAGATAGCTCCGTCTGCTAAGTGCGTCGGCAACAACATTGGCTTTGCCTGGGTGATAACGAATCTCACAGTCGTAATCGTTGAGAAGTTCTACCCATCGGCGTTGACGCATATTTAGTTCCCTCTGATTAAAGATGTGTTGTAGGCTCCTATGATCGGTGAAGATCGTACACTTGGTACCATACAGGTAGTGTCGCCAAATCTTTAATGCAAAAACAACCGCGCCTAGCTCGAGATCATGGGTTGTATAGTTCTTCTCGTGGATTTTGAGCTGTCGAGATGCGTAAGCTATAACCTTGTCTCGTTGCATTAGGACACAACCGAGACCAAGGTTGGAAGCATCACAGTAGACAATGAAATTATCGTTTCCGTCGGGTAGTGTAAGAACAGGAGCATTGCAAAGCATGTATTTGAGGGTTCAAAAGGCAGTCTCTTGTTTGGTTCCCCAGACAAAAGGCTGGTCCTTGTGCGTGAGAGAGGTAAGTGGTACAGCAATCTTCGAGAATCCTTCGATAAATCATCGATAATAGCCCGCTAGTCCGAGAAAGGAGCGGACTTCAGACGGGTTCTTAGGCGTAACCCAGCTCTTGACAGCTTCAATCTTCGCAGGATCGACATGAATACCCTGACTATTTACGATGTGACCCAGAAACTGAACCTCCCCCAACCAAAATTCACACTTGGAGAATTTGGCGTAGAGTTGGTTCCCCTGGAGTAACTCGAGAACCAAACGTAGATGCTGCGCGTGTTCGGCTCTCGACTTGGAATAGATCAAGACATCGTCGATGAACACGATGACGAAACGGTCGAGATATGGCCTACACACCAGATTCATCAGATCCATGAAAACCGCTGGTGCGTTGGTTAGGCCAAAAGGCATGACAACGAATTCATAATGGCCGTAACGAGTACGAAACGCGGTTTTGGGTATATCCTCCTCTTGTATACGCAGCTGATGGTATCCTGAACGTAGATCGATCTTCGAGAAACACGTGGCGCCTTGTAGTTGGTCAAACAAATCGTCGATTCGAGGCAGAGGATAGCGGTTCTTGATAGTCAACTTATTCAACTCCCGGTAGTCGATGTACATCCGGAACGTCCCGTCCTTCTTTTTGACGAAAAGGACTGGCGCGCCCCATGGAGAGGTGCTCGGGCGAATGAAGCCTTTTTCAAGTAATTCCTGAAGTTGGGTTGCGAGTTCGCGCATTTCGGACGGCGCGAGTCGATAAGGAGCTCTGGCGGTAGGGTTAGCTCCAGGAATGAGATCAATTCGAAAATCAATATCGCGTTTTGGAGGTAGTCCGGGAAGGTCCTATGGAAAAACTCGAGGAAATTCTCGAACCACAGGAACGTCTTTCACTTCCTTCTTCTCTTTCTTTTCCTTCTCCGCTGCTACAATATTAGCCAAGAAAGCCCTGTATTCCTTGCGGAGATACTTGCTAGCTTGAAGACATGACATAAGCTTAAGACCCTTTGAAGTAGTATCGCCGTAAACACATAACGAGTCACCATTTGCGAGCGAAAAACGAATCATCTTGTCGAAGCACACAACTTCGGCATGGTTCTCTCGAAGAAAATCCATGCCTACTATGACGTCGAAGCTTCCGAGTTGCATCGGAATAAGGTCGATCGAGAAGATGTGATTGTTGAGTTCAAGAGTACAATCACGGATAACGGAATTAACAGCGACGGTTCTTCCAGTAGTGACTTCAACTTCGAATGCCGAGGGGAGTTTGGAACGTCTACGACTAAGGAGTTTCTCAAATTCGAACGATACAAAGCAATTATCCGCTCCAGTATCAAACAAACATGAAGCATAAATACCATTCACGAGGAACGTACCGTTGACCACGTTGTTGTCGGCCTGGGCTTGACGCACATTGAGGTTGAAAGTTCTGGCGCGTGCAGCCTGTTGTTGCTGCTGTGGCTGCTGCTGTTGCGGTTCTTGTTTCACTACCCTGTTCGGGCACATGTTGGCGAAATGATTCGGGTCGCCACACGTGAAGCATGCTCTGGCTTTGACCGCGGGTGCCGGAGGAGCTTGTTGACCTTGCGGGGCAGCGATTAGAGCTTGATTGGCAGGAGCTTGGCGAATACGGCAGTTGGCAGTAAAGTGGCCGTATACATTGCAGTGAGCACAGAAGCGGCATTGAATAGCTGTCGGGTGATGATAGGTGCAAGTAGGGCAGAGTGGGTGTGGTCCAGTATATGCACGCTTTGCAGGCGGTGCATTGGCCACAGGCGCCGCTACTTGACGCTGTTGGGCAGGTACAGCTTGGATCGGTGCAGCAGTAATCGCACAGTTCTTGTTGGTGGAATTGCTCTTTCTCTTGTTCTTTCTCTTATTGCTTGACGAGGTAGGTTCAGCGGTTGGTGCAGCAGTGGTGGCTTGATGCAGATGCTTGGAGGTCTTATCCCATACCCCAGCCTTAACCCTTTTGTCGTTGATTTCAGCAGCTAGCAGATAGGTTTCCTCGATCGTGGTAGTCTTAGCCGCTTGCACGAAATCAGCAACGCAGTCGGGCAAAGCCCGGATGTACTTCTTGATGGTCATCTCGGGAGTCTTGACCTGGTCGGGACAGATAATGCTGAGCTGTTTGAAGCGAGCAGTGAGACCAGCATTGTCTCCATCCTTCTGATGTATGTGCCAGAATTCATCTTCGAGCTTTTGACGTTCGTGAGGAGGGCAGAATTCCTCTAGCATGACTTCCTTGAGCTCGTCCCACGACAAACCGTAAGCTGCATCATTCCCTCTCTTGTTCCTCTCGGCCGTCCACCAGTCCAAAGCACGGGACTGAAAGACGCCGGTAGCGTTCAGAGTTCGAAGGTCATCAGGGCAACCACTTTGTCGCAGAGTAACCTCGATAGAGTCAAACCAGTGAAATAGTGCAGTAGGACCTCCTTCGCCTGTGAATTCTTTCGGCCCACATGACTTGAATTGTTTGAAGCTGAAAGGTCTTGCGGCAGCTTTAGGACCTTCAGTCCTTGACTCCTCGGATGATTTGCTAGCGTTCTCATAGGCATCGCTCACAGCTTTAGCCACACTTTTCGCGATAATAGAGGCAAGACGTCTGTCCCTCTTTTCCTGACGAGTGAGTGTATGACGAGATCCAGACGACATCGTCTGCAATAGACATCGCCACGGAACTCAACACATGTATTCGAATCTCACCTCACACGTCTATTACTACTAAAGCTCAGTAACACGTACCATGTGGTCACAAAATCACAGAATTGCACAAAAATTACATAAACACATAGAGCACATAATCACAGTATTCCTGAACATGTAAGCACAATAGCAAAACACACATGTACGCTCCTAGTCACTAAGGCATTTAGAAAACAGAAACCTAGTATTTAAAGTTCACGAGTGCTCGAATGTAGAGCAGTGCGAGCGATTTGTTAACGATGTGTTGTGTGGGTTTTGTGTCTTAGCAGAAGCGATAGTGTTGGGTCGAAACCAATAGTACCTCAAATGTTTAATAAATAAGCACAAAACGCGTAATTCTTATAAAAGCGACGAAAATTGAAACACATAAAATCGAGAATGGATCATCTGCGGCTAGTAGACTTCGACTAACCAAAGGGGTTCGACCATTCGCAAGGATCCTGTGTGCACAATTACCTCCAGGACTATGCCTTTGCCTCGATTCTTGGGCGTTGGCGCAATTCCCATTGGTTATATTGTGTCGTTAGATCGTTGGAGTCCATCGAAACCTTGGTGGAAGTTTTTGTATAAAAGCATGACGAATCGTCAAGGTTAGGGTTTCACCCCTATCTTGCAACTTCTGTCCTTGTTTTTGATAAAATTTGAGGAGATTATTCATCAAAATATGGATTTCACTCCCAATTTGGTATGATTTCTCCTCGTTTGTAGTTAAAACGCACACTGATTAGACAACTTTAGTCGAGAGTTTGCGGTTTTCACACCTATTCTCGGCCTCATTACCTGTTCATAACTTGAAAATTCGAGTGCAGTGATAGAAAAAGAGCGAGTGATAGTGGCGAGTTTACGCATACGCGTGAGTTGGTCTGTTGGTTCTTAACTATAGTCTAGGTCTCTAAGACTTCGACCCGGACTAGGTCGAGTCTTGCCTAATTCCCTATAGTTATGGCTCTGATACCAATCTGTCACACCCCAACCGATGGCGGAATCATCGGGGCGTGGCACTGAGCGAAACAGATTGTCCAGAAGTTTCCATAACAACTATCATTACCATTTAATTAAATATCACGTCCCATACCGTAACTTAAACAGTTAAATAGTTATTACAGGCAAAGCATCAAGACAAATATTCTGTTTCGACAACTCAGATTTAAACATAACAAATTTATTCGTTGGTTTCTAGGACTCCAGTTCCTAGCTTCAATTTCATCACAGCCCGAGAAGCATATAAGCAACCTAAGCACCTGTCACATACGTTAAAATAAAGTCAATACATAAAATGTAAAGGTGAGCATACAAGTTTGATAATAGCATAATAGAGTTCGAATTCGTTTACGCATAACCAGCACGTACACATAGTGAAATGAAGCGCGTTAGTAATCGACATAGATCCATCGATACCAATGACTGCGGGTTGACTGCCCGAGGCAGTTCGCAATACATGATTACCACCGTAATCCATGCAAGTAAAAGATCCTTAACAACCCCCGTGTGAACGGGTGCTGAGTCCAAACTATAGTACTATCGTTGCTAAGGCAGGTAGACAACATTCCATGTGTAAACATAACAAACAAGCGTTCATAAGCCACGTATAACATGCATAATTGGTTTAGCGTTAAAATAGCTTGAGTAGTGTGATTGTTGTAGTTTGAATATTCGTAACGTATGTAACACCCAAAAGTGCTAAAGCAAAAAGGGTTCGAGTATACTCACAGCGATTAATGGATTGAAGGGAGCGCTTTACAGCGAGTACGGTTAGCCTGAATAGATTCGATAACGTAAGGATAAGTGGCACGCAAAATAGTACAAGTGAGAGTGGTTAGGATGGCTGATCGTGCGGATCAACTATCCGTGAGAGGAAGTCATCCGTGCGGGTGAACTATCCGTGCGGATGGTGACCCATCCGGATAAGCTATCCGTGCGCGTGGGCTGTACGTGCGGATGGTAATCCGTGCGGACTAGTCGTGCGTACGGATTGCTTATCCGTACGGACAAGTTGTTCGTGCGGATAAACGTTCAAGAGGATTGTTTCTTCCTAAGGATATGTTTGTGTATGATGGCTTGTGCTTTGAAGTTTTCGTTGTAGCATTTAGAAAACATTTAAGTGTTTCTACCTTTCAAGCCGGTCGTGCGGACAACAATCCGTCCGGATGGTAGTCCGTGCGGACAATGGTAATCCGTGCGGACAGTCTGTACGCGCGGGCAGAGACAATCCGTCCGGATAGCCTGTCCGTGTGGACGACCTGGCCGTGCGGATGAACACTGTTTGAATTCATTTTAAGGCCTTAGTATCTCATGATCCGAAGAGTAATCCATTCAGAGGTCGTCCGTCCGGATTGCTCATTCGTCGATACTCAAACCTTGTTTGGTAAGTGGGTCCCAAGGGTAGCGCGTCCGGGTGACAACCCGTCCGTATAGCCTGTCCGTGCGCACGGCTTGTCCGTGCGCACGGCTTGTCCGTGCGGACAGCTTGTCCGTGCGGACAGTCTATGGTCTGATTGTTCCGTTCGTCTACTCTTGGTTTCTGTTGTCGTTTATCGAGACGTTCTGATTACGTGGCAACCACTTGGAGTTGTATTCTCACCCGCACGACTAAGCCGGCCAGGAGCCACCCTGACTCGACATGTCGGCGACTCAGAACGGTCATTCCGGTTGACCCCGAAATCAGGTGTCTTGCGGTAGAATTCCAGATCTAGGACTAGTGCATCACTATTATCGAGTAGAACACTAGAACTGATTAGGTTCGTACCGATTTTAAGGGTAAAAGAAGGAGAGAACTTAGGTTTATTTCTTTCAACTCTTTTATTCTTAGAAAAGTTTAGGTTTAGGTGAAGTTGTTGTGAAATCTTGTGGAAATCGTTTGGATCTGAGTTATTCTTGGTGGAATGAAGTCAAGCTTGAAGTTCATAAGAACTTCATGATGACGTCACCCGAGAATACCTCAAATCCGGGTGATTTCATGGTTGGAAGTCAAGATTTGAAAGATGGAAAGGTGTAGAATTGTGTAGTGATCAAGAATGTACAAGAATTAGTGCAAGATCTTACCTGGATTGAGAGAAATCTGAGAAAAAGTGAAGAATGCGTGCGGTTCGGACGTCACTTGCCAAAAGTGGAAAAGTTGGAGAGTGACCCGTGTATTTATAGGATGCTAAAAGAGGAAAGGGTGAGCCGTGCGGATGGCACGTACCCGGATAGGCTATCCGTGCGGATTGGTCATCCGTGCGGATTGGCAATCCGTGCGGATTGGCAATCCATGCGGATTGACCATCCGTGCGGATGTCGCCTGTCTTGGTGCGTTCGGTGCGACGACGCTTCAGTTTCGATTGCGATCGATTCGATAGGGTTTCCTAATCAAATTACTTTCAGTCCCAACTACTTCTTATATGGTTCGGCTCGGAATTCGGGTTTGGGTTCGTTTACATTCGAGTTAGACTTCGAGTTCGATTGAGTTCGCTTGATTAACACAACATAACATAAAATAAACATGCACAGGTAACACGTAAGGCACACACACACACACGTATAAACAACAAGTAACATACACAGTTCGAGTTACGATTCGATGTCGATTTGATTAGCATTGCTTGATTAACTTTATCGCATTGTTACTTCCTATCATTCACAGTCGCGTGTCGATTGAAATACGACTAGTATGATCCGAATATTGTAATGAACGACACTTACTCCACATAATATAAATAAAATAAAAACATTTCTACGAGTCAAGTCGCGCGAAATCGGTCGTTGACTTTGACCTTGACTTTGACTTTCACTAGTGAAAACACGGGGTGTTACATAGGGCATGTTTTACGAGTAAATAGGAGAATGTATGTGTCTAAGAGACTGATTTCGCTCATATGGTCATAGATAGGTGATTCCACTTATTCGTCACTAAGTGATTCCACTTATTTGTCAGTAGGTGATTCCACTTATTCGTCAGTAAGTGATTCCACTTATTTGTCAGTAGGTGATTCCACTTATTTGTCAGTGAGTGATTTCGCTTATTCGTCAGTAGGTGATTCCACTTATTTGTCAGTGAGTGATTTCGCTTTTGTGTACATGTTCACATAAGCGAAATCACCAATACTATATATAGGACACTTGAACGAAATCAGTACATCAGTTGTGTACTTGGATACCGAGGTGCTGTCGGTCTTCCAATTGAATGTAAACGTTGTTATATCAATCAACAAGGTGATTTAAGTGAAGATCTAGCTGTTTCTACGTTGGTTACTTGTTTTCCGCACCTGTAACTAATCGAGACTCCTCTGATAGACTCGTTCGGGTCGAGACACGATCCTACAAGTGGTATCAGAGCTCAGGAGGAGGAGTTCTGCAGAGATAAGCTGGATTTCATCTTGTTTTCTTAATTCTACACCTTCTTTCATCATTTCAGAAAGTTTTTCCGGTCAAAATTCGCTCAAAATTTCACAGATCATAGATAATTGGACATTAACAAACCCTGGAAAGTTTCGGACCTAAATACGGACTAAAAATGGACCAAATTAGCTTCCGAGTTGATTTCGCTTATACGTACACTTGGTGTTTTCGTTCTTAGTACACACTTGATTTCGCTTTTGTGACCACCAAGAACTCTAATTTCGCTCTTGTGAACAAGTTTGATTTCGCTCTTGTGAACAAGTTTGATTCCGCTCTTGTGTACACCATAACCTTGGTTTCGCTTTTAAGGACACATCAACATCCTGATTTCGCTTTTATGACACCCAAGGAACCTGATTTCGCTTTTATGACACTCAAGGAATCTGTTTTCGCTTTTAGGTCACTTAAGTTGTCTAAAAAGTATTTTTTCAAGGTTGTTGTCGGCTCCATGTGACTTTGTTTTTGAGGGTCCTATCAGAATATTAAAAAGGTTATTTTGCCTTGGGTTTGAAGGAAAAATTGCATGTAAATTGATAAAACATTGTCGGATTGTTGATTCTTTGCATGTGATAGATATTGTGTCAGTCAATTACTCAGACCAATCATTTCACATAACAATTGATGTTGTCAATTTAGTGGACTTGGAGGTCCAATAGGCTCTTGATTGAAACAGGCCATGTGATATGATAAAAGTTGAAGGCTCTTCATTGTTTTGGTATTAACTGTTGACGGCACAAGATTTTATCAGCTCATGTGATTTTATTCGGCCCAAAGTTTGGATAAAGACTGAATAGTTGCGGCCCAATCAGAGGTTACATATTACAAACGGTTTTTTGATTCTTACGGCCCAAATTATAAATCGACTAGAGTGCTCTAGCCCATATTTCGTGGCCCAAGTAAATCAATTCTTTTATCAGCCCATTAAACTTTTCGAGATAGCAATCAGCTCACATTAGTTCACCAGAAATAAGAAGTTTAGTGTGTTAAGTTGTATTTTGCTTGAAACTTGGACTTTTGATTTCGCGTGAAGTTTGTTGTTTTGCAGGTTGCTATTTCGCTTGAATCTGATTGTTAGGATATTCTGCTTGAACTACAAGAATCATGGATATCAATTTCTTTAATATGACAAGTGAAACTTTTAATAGAATAATTGTACTAAAGAAAGAGTTTGATTCGTTTTCAGGTTGTCCAGGAGAAAGTACAAAGAGCCTCATTGAGAGATATTGTCATCTTGTGCGTACCATGTCTCAGTTGAAAATTACTAAAACTCCAGCAGAATGGGTTGAAAAGCTTGCTGATGCTTTATCACAAAAGGAATGGGGTACATATCTCATGATTCTGAAGAATTCTGGACAATTTAGTAGATTATCAATTGCTCAATTCATTAAAAAACTTGAAGAACAAATGGAGAACAATGATGTGAATAAGAAGAATCAAGAAGAAAAATCCGTTTCATCCGATGAAAGTTTAGAAGAAGAAATTGTTGTTGATCAAACATCAACTGATTCTGGTTCTTCAGATGAAAGTTCCGAAAGAGCATTAGTTTTTGATCAAACACCATCTGATTCTGGTTCTTCGGATGATAGTTCTGACAAATCAGTAGAGTTTGACCAATCACCAACTGATAAAGATCGCCTGGAGAAGCTGAAGGAGAGACGTGCAGCAAAAGAACAAAATCAAATGAAGATTGAAAATGTTGATGAGAAGATTATTGAAGCAGAAAAGGTGACTGAAACTGAGAAAGTTGTTGAAAAAATCATAGAGATCGAAAAGATTGTTGAAGTCACAAAACCATGTCTTACATGTTCAGTATCTTGCAAACAATGTGAGGAAAAAGACGAGAGGTTTAGTGAATTAGAAAAGATGAAAGAACAATTGTTGTTTGATGTAAAGAATTTGAAAAAGTCGTATGATGTATTGAACAGACATGTGAATAGTCTGGAGAAGACTAATTCTGAAAGAGAGAAAGCTTTGAAGATGATGAATGCTACCATGATGACAAAGCAGAAAGAGATCAACTTGTACATAGAAGAATGTGCAAAGTGGAAGAAAGAGTTGGATAGTGAAGCAAATGAGAATGAAAGAATCAGAAGATTGCTGCAAAGTTACAAAGGTTGTGACTACATAATTGATAGAATTTATCCAACAGTTGAAGGATTTGAAGCGTTTAAAGGTGAAGAAACAAAGCCAAAGAAGAAAAAGGACACTGGTAAGAAACAGGGTGTCTGTTATAATAAGTGTCCGCCTCCGATTTGGGAAGGGTACTCGCCTAGAAAACCTAACGAGGAAGAACTAAAACAGGTGGTCAATATTAAGTTAGAATCAGAGATAACTGATGGTTTACCAGACAATATTGATGTCACGTTCACAGCGTCCGACACAGATCATGAGTCTGAATTGATAAAAATAGTGGTTGATCAGGTGTTGGATAAGGATGAGGAGTCAGAGTCAAAGTCCGAGTCCAAAAGTTCGTGTCAGTCTGTCAGGAGTTCAAGTTCGTCCGAAAAGAGTTCAAAATCATCAGGAAAATGGGTTTACAGTAAAGAGTTTTTGTTGTCAAAATCTAATTTGAATGATGAAACATTTGAAGTTGCATATACTTTGAATGATTCTGACAAATTATATTTTGATAAAGAGTTTCCAATAAGAGGTGTTAAACCAGAAATGATCAAAAAGGTTTTCAAACTAACAGAAATTAATATTTCTGAAATAAAAGATGAAAATCTTACAAGAAAACCAAGACCTTACACCTCAAGAGCACAACAACGGATAAACAAGAAAAAGAATTACAATTATGGTTCAGATTTTCAAAAGAAATTAAACCATAAGTGTAATTTCAAAAAGAAAGGATTAGGTTTTATTCCACCTGAAAACTATAAAAATGAAAAATATTTTCGAGATTTTAAATAAAAAATGACATATGTTGCAGGAACTAGCCATGAAGAAGAAGCAAAGAGCTCATTCTGGAAACAGTCAAACCAGGAGTTTCTTGCTGAAAAGAGAAAGAATGGAGCTTATGTGAAGAAAGAGACAAGAACCTGTTTCCGATGCAATGAAGTTGGTCATATTGCATGGAACTGTCCGAAAGCGACAAACACAAAACAAGGAGTTTCTGGAAAACTGAAAGAAGTTATTGTTGATAAAACCGAACCACCAACTGAAAAATTTAAAGTTTTCAAAAATTCAATATTTGAAGTTGGTGAGTGTTCGAAGAGATTTTACAGGCGAAGTGTTAAACTTGACAACCAAAAATGGGTTGTTAAGAAATCTGATGTAAAATCTGGCGATGAATCTGATTCCACAAAATCAGAGGAGCCACAGTTTGATGAAAGTGATGAAAATTCAGTTCCTTCAATGGATGATGAGAACTTTCCACCATTGAGGACTGAAAATTTTAAAAGGAAAACCGGAAAGTCTGAAATCTCAAATCAGGGTTATTCTGAGAATGATAACTTTGATATTGAGAAAGCGTTTAATGGGAAAGTTAAGAAGATTTTCGGAAAAATGGTTGATGGAAAGGTGAAAGGGGTAAAAGACTTTTACGCTACAAAGAAAGCAACTTACACTCCAACTGTTTCTGAATTGAAAACACCCAAGGCTGGTCAGGCTTGGGTGGACATTTTCTTTGCTTGAAAAACCTGACTTGCCGGAGATCCCAAGTTTGTAATCGTGGATCAGGAATCGGCATCTTTCATGTTTAATTAAGTTGTCTTGAAAATGCTTGAAATTGTTAAAATTTTACAGGTTGAATGACTACGCCGGAGCTTCCTGGTTGGTAAGTGCGAAGCAGGAATCGGCACTTTGATGGGTAAAATGTAGATGACTCATTCCTACAATTGGTATTGATTGGTTATATCTACAAGTGGTTATTCTTACAAGTGGTTTAGAGGTTGCTTGATTGCAAACAGTGAATCAAGGACATTAAGTTGTACTTGATTTACTACAGTTGATAAAACTGACAAGATGATGAACCATATCCCCATACTTAACAAGTGGTAAACCTACAAGTGGTAAAAACAAACTCATTTTCCGGAAAAATCATTTTGATTAAAACAAACTTAAGTGTTTTGAGATCTAAATGAGAAAATGGTTTGTGATAGGGGGAGTTCTGATTATTTATGCCAAGTGGATGGCGAATTGAGGCGATTCGATGTCAGTTGTCAAGTTTTTGTACAGTTCATGTTATGTTTCAAGTGGGTCAAGAGTCTAGTAGTTTTCAAATTTCCTAAAATGTGTTTGCATTTTAGGGGGAGTAGAAGTTTTCAGAAAATCCAAAAACATTAGAAAATTTGAAAAAGACAAAAACATGATAAAATGAAATATGAGTTTTTGTGTCAAAGAAGAGGAAATGATAGTACATCAGTAGACAGTCACAGTATGCTAAAGAAATGTAATGTTTAAATAGCGTTAAGCAGTCTCACTGATGATATGCCGATAGGTTTTTACACATTTAGTAAGCTTTTTCGGGATATAAACTAAATTTCAAACTTGCTTATTTCGTGGGGAACATTACTTGGATATATAGGTAACCCCTGAAATCTCGTTTGAAAGGTCCCTCTTTCTGAGATACTAGGTCTTTATGCTCAGTGATATCTGGGGTATTATCCCGGGACCTCTGATTTTGCGGAAGCAATGGCCTAGTCCCCGGAGAATACTTTCTGCTTGCTTGAAACATAGCGCAGCCCTCAGCAAATTGATGAAACAATAAAATTGATAGTCATTGCTGTTGTAATACAAAAGATCCTCTAAAGGGGACCCACCAAAAGTCGAAGCCGTCATCTCTCTGCGTATCGAAAGATCGACCTGAGCTCTCACGGCCCTCGCAATTTAACCCCTTACAGATATCATCTGTGGTATACTCACCTGTAAGACTGAATATTGGGATCTGGATACGGGAGTATATTCAAAAGGTGGGACACATGAATGATTTAAGTTCTTAAAACACCTAACTCATATCCTGAATCAGTTGAAATTTGTGTGAAAATTTAAGTGGATCAGTATATTGGCAATCTAAGTGAATTGTTTAATTCTTAATGTGTATCTAAGCTCAACGGTACTTGTGACTTGTCAAAAACTGATATGATCCTCTTGCACGAACTCACAAAAATATTGTCTATAAATATTTCTTTACTGCATTTCTTTACTTTAAAAAAATCCAAAAAGATTTTGAGTGTGTTTTAGCATAAACTTTTGAAGAAGTCAAAAAGATTTTCGACAACTGATGTTGGAGAGCTGATTTTCAAAATTCCAAGTGCTAAACATGATGACATTGTTGTGAGGGGGAGTGTGTCTTAATTGTCAAAATATGTTTTTAAATCAACAAGTGGTTCATCTTGTGTGTATGATCTGAGGGAGAGTTGGTGTTAATGCATATGTTTATGAGAGGGAGTCATTTGTTTATATCAGCATGTTGGTGAATACAAATTGCTAAATTTAGAAAATTTATTTCTGGGTTAAGAATGTGCAGGTTTTGCCAGACAGATTGATCCTAAAAAGCTGTAAGATGGAAAGCCAGACAACGATCCTAAAGCTGATGATGCTGATGAATTGAAGAAATGCCAACATATCGCAAAGGGGAGTCTGAAGACCTGCGAGTAAAAGATTGAGAAGAGTAAAGCCTAGAGACAGATCAAGACTGAAGATGCGAAGACTCGACACTTAAGACTCGTCAACATCTGAGGGGGAGTCTGTTGGTGCACTACATCTGTCGACTTCGTCTTGTATCGAGTCTTAGTCTTAGAATGTTAGATTAGGGCACGTTTTATGAGTAAATAGGAGAATGTATGTGTCTAAGAGACTGATTTCGCTCATATGGTCATAGATAGGTGATTTCACTTATTCGTCAGTAGGTGATTCCACTTATTCGTCAGTAGGTGATTCCACTTATTTGTCAGTGAGTGATTTCGCTTTTGTGTACATGTTCACATAAGCGAAATCACCAATACTATATATAGGACACTTGAACGAAATCAGTACATCAGTTGTGTACTTGGATACCGAGGTGCTGCCGGTCTTCCAATTGAATGTAAACGTTGTTATATCAATCAACAAGGTGATTTAAGTGAAGATCTAGTTGTTTCTACGTTGGTTACTTGTTTTCCGCACCTGTAACTAATCGAGACTCCTCTGATAGACTCGTTCGGGTCGAGACACGATCCTACAACAACAACAATAATAATAATAATAATAATAATAATAATAATAATAATAATAGTAAAGTAAACATCAATCAACTTTTACGTTGATGATTTGTTACTATGAAATCAAATAAAAAATGTCGACAGTAGCGTAGGACAGCTTAGAGCTGTCTTTAATTGTTTTTTTTTTATTATAACCTTCCACCACTAATGTCACATTTTATTAATAATCTAACATATTATAATAAGTAAAATACTTAATGTATATGTTAAACTAGTAGATGTCCCGCCCGCGTTGCGGGGCGATGGCCGAATAATTCTCAACCAATTAAAAAAAGACTACTATAATTTTGCTAGGGAAAAAAAAAACAAAAAAGATGATAAGACCGTAATTTTGGGCTCGGGGCAAAACTGTAATTTTTCAGGACTAATGAGCTAGTGTTAGGCAACTCCTTGAGACGAAAAAAACTAAATCGAGTAAACCAATTAAAACAAAAAACCTTTATAGTTTTGATAAAAAAAAAAACTAAAACGATGGGAAAAACGTAATTTTTAACTGAGGGCCAAATCATATTTTAATTCGGGGATAAATTGTAAACTAAATGGACCAACAGGGGAGTGTCAGGAAGTTGCCGGCACGACTGTAATTTTATACTGGGGGCAAAATTGTAATGTCACCAGGAAAACAAACAAAAACGACGGGGAAAATCTAAAGTTAAATTGAGGGTAAAATCGTAACTTGGTTGTGACAAAAAAAAACTAATGGCAAAACTATAAATTTATACGGGGCAAAATCGTAATTTTGAACCGAGGGCAAAATTGGAATTTTTAGCCAGGAGCAAAAGCGTAGGTTTATTTTTAAGTGGGAGTAAAAACATAATTTTGAACTGATGGGAAAATTGTATTTTTAAGGGTTGGAATGGGGCAAAATCGTAATTTTTTAACCGGGGGTAAAATTGAAATATTTAGCTGGGAGCAAAAGCGTAAATTTATTTTTAAGCGGGGGCGAAAACATAAATTTGAACTGATGGCAAAATCGTAATTTTAAAGCAGGATAAAATCATAATTTTGTTGGGCCAATAGAGGAGTGCCAGGCAGCTCCCTGGCACTATTACCCCTGCTGTCCTTTTTGCCCAATTGAAGGGCTCAACTATTCCCTGCTGACGTCACAGTCTTATGTTTATAGTAGTTTAAATGGACAACAAAGAAAAAATAAGGGAAAGTGGTGGCTGTTAACAGCCCCTCTCGGCAGCAACTAAATGACTATTTACATTTCTTTTAATTAGTTTAACACCCAACTAATTACTATTAATGCCAACCAACCCAACCCTAATCCATCCCCTATATAAACCAAGCTTCCTCCAAGCATTTTACACTTTCTAAACACTCTCCACTCTCTCTTAGCACTCCAAATCAGTCCCAAATTCGTGCAACATCAGACGGTTCGAGCAGATTGTTACACCTTCACTAAAGTGAGCATAACTCACTCAATACTTGTCCGATTTAGTCCATTCTTTTTCCTATGTGCTTGGATTGACCTTAGCTTCGATTCCATGGGTTTTTCACAGTAAATAAGTCCCTGGAACTCTGGCAAAAAAGGCTCCAAAGTTCACTGTTCATTTCTGAACTTGTTCAACTTGAGTCTAACTCATCTCAAACCTATGTCCTTATGCTTATAACCACTTCTATGGTTAGTTAGGCTTAAAAACAAGGTTGAGACATACAAAATCAGAGGTTATACCTCATATACTTTCTGTTTTGTTTAGGCTTTTTAACCCACAAGTGATGTTCAAGCTTCAAGCTTGATAAAGGTGTGATTGTGGACTAACTTGGGTTGTCCAACATAGAATCCCCACATTGCTTGATGATTTCTCATAGTGTAGTCGTTTACATTCTTGTATTAATCTTAGTTCATGACCCTCCTTGTATGTTTTTACACCAATTGTAGTGGTGAACACTTGGAGGTACCTAAATGGAAACTTGTTCTTCCTACCTCCTACATAAATTCTATGACACAATAGGGGTACCTAAATGAAGATTAATCTTCTACCTCATGCTTGACTATTGGACATACTAATGTATAATACATAATCTAAATAATACCTATATACATTCGAACCTTTGATGATGAACTCGTGTTCCATTGTCAAAGTTGTAGACTAACATCATCTAAAGACCTAAACCTTGTTATGATTCTATTGGGTGTTCAACCCATAAAAACATTATAACCCTTGTGGTTACATAGTGTCAAACAAGTGATTATGTGTCGAAGATGATTATTTTCATTTGATACTTTCATGTATTTTTAATTCCTAATCCTTGAATCTTCCGTCTTCCCCAAAACTCACACACTTTGTTTCTTCGTGTAGAAGGACACGGTGTTCCAACCTCCTAAACAAACCAACACTCTCGCGGATTTACCAAGTAGAAGACTTGCAAAACCATGAGTACACTCGACCCATTTACATTTTAAACCACTTTTGGGTTGTAACATGTTACCATACAAAATTACACTTACACACACTTAAACATGCTTTACGAACTCAATCCGTTATACATGCTACTTGTTTACTTAGGTTCATGCTAGATTATACATGCTTTATGCCATTACCATGCTAAGCCCTCAACTTAACATATATAGCGCTATAGGAGTAGCACACCACCCTTCGGGGTCTTGTTAAGTCATTATACTAAAATGGTCTCGTTACTTTTGTGGCGAGGGATGCTAAATACTAGTGGACACTTGGGTTAGACATGATGTTATGCATGCTAGTTACCTTGTTTACAAATTTCCATGTGGATTCGAGTAAATGCTTTATACATATGCTATACTATTTAAACCTTGTGTACTCGCCTTTGCTTTTGCATTGAACTTTATTTTAACATGTTACAGGTTGAGGATGATGATGCTATGAAATGAAGTAGCAATGATGCCTAGATACACATTTAGACGTCTTAGGTTTAAAATGTTGTATCAGTTTTGTTATGTTGTTATGTACTTTCGTTGAACTTGTTGTTATTTGAGATTCTATGTAATATTGACAATTGATGTTTTGGAATGAAAATGGTTAACTTAAATATTGTCACAAATAGCGTTATGAAGTCTCTTGCAATCTATTTCGTCTCATCCTGATGATTCCGCCATCGGTTGGGGTGTGACAGGCTGAGTTATTATAAATCTTGCAATTTAAGACAGGAGCCAGCTCAGGTAAATACTCTTAATCTATTTTCCCCTATACGAGCTTGGGATAGGTAAAATATTTACCGCATGGTCGGGTATGCGATTCGAAGACTAATAAGTCGGGAAATTCAAATAACCCGTTTTAATTCGTATTGCTTGACTGAAACATTGGGGATTAATGCGACCGTGTCCTGGATATCCTTGACTCATTAATTGTAAATGGCCACGACCTAAGCACGGGGTGTAGGCATACACCCGACAGATGCAATATGGTTTATTAAATAATTTTATACCCAATATGGGTTTCCCTATAAGGGAATAAGTGGTGTGTTGGTTAATCATGAACCATGTAGAGCAAGTTATTTAAACTGATAACATGAGATATAGTTTGTCCCAAGTATAAAAGATTTTCATGTCTTGTGCACTTAAACCAATTTATGAAACATTTTTCAAATGTGTCGGTTGGTTGTATTTACCAGTGAAAACTGGCGTATTTTCAAAAGTCTAAGTGACAGGTACAAATACGTAAATAGGCTGGAAGCTGCTCGGGATTGTTAGACGAGGAACTTCCAACTCCTTCGCATAAGCCATTAGTCTGATAAACTTCTTTTGTTTTAATGATCCGCCTGTAGATTATTACAAGCTTATCTGTACCTAATACTTTGATATTTTTAGACATCTGTGTTTGTAATAATATTTTTATTCCAAGACTTCCGCTGTGCTGTTCTGTGTATGTTTGACCATGACGATACCAATCTTACGTTACGATACTCCCCACCGGGCTGAGCCGTAAATATCGGGGTGTGACATTTAGGTCATGTATATTCCAAATCAGCATCTGATGTTTGGAAATAATTACGTGATACTTATGATAAAGTTGATGGTTCAGTTGTTTTTTATTTGTATAAAAAATTAATTCATTTTCACAAAGTGGTATGTCTGTGTAAGACCATTACTTGGTTTATACGATTTTCATATAGTTTTCGACTATAATTGTGTAAATCCGCTTACACAAAATTTACAAAATACATATTTCTTAATTTGAATTTCAGAAATAAATCAATTCAACAATTAAAAAAATCGCCGCTTAAAAAGTAACGACGAATCATAACGCGGAAGCTTGAATTTTGATCGTGTTCGGTACTTCATTAAGCTTGATCGTCCTCCGGTATCATACAATATACCTATATTTCATAAAACATGAAATAAGTTAGTTTTAGGGTGGTTATAACGTGTATGAACAAGTCCACAAGCTGAAACTGAAATTAACAAAAATTTTCCAGCATATGAGCCTATCGCGGGCCGCGACAGGTTCTTTGTGTTCTCTCGCGGGCAACGAGGGGCCCCGCGTGTCACGCCGGTCGTGTGCTCATCTGTCGCGTGGCGCGAGGGATACAAATTTTCAGTAGATTTACTTAAAAACCTGCATTTTTCCAGCCAACTTAATTTTTACAAAAACGGACATAACTCATTCGTTATTGATCCGATTTAAGTTACGTTTCTTTCTACGTGATCGTAAATTGATCCTCCTTTATATGGAGTTAAAATTCGTCATCCGGATTAACAAAATTTGAGACTTTTAAGCCTTTGGCTTATTACCTTTTTACAAAGATTTGATCCGTTCATGCTCTTATCAAACAAACCTGTTTGTTTCTATCCGTTTTCTCATGAACGTTTTATTATAACTATTTTCTATCGTATTAGGTCCAAATCATGGGTTTATATGCATATTTAACCCGTTTTTGCTTATATACTTATTTTGACCCGTTAAGGGTATTTAAGTACTTTTGAAGCACAAATCACTTTCATTCGTATCCAGCATCGTATTTCCACATTTCTTATCAAATGATCTTCCACCACAACTATAATTGTGGTGGAATCTAATGTGGTAACTATTTGTTCCGAGTTTTAATCCTCGGATTATCATTTTACGGCAAAGACTCTTTTAGAGTCATTTGACCCAAGGTTTCATAGCTGGCCTTTTATACATATCCGAAGGATTTAATTTATCCAAATGCTTATTTCTAAACAACCCGTAAGGGTCGTTTGTCCAGTTTATCAGAAAAGGTCGTTTTGATCAATTTTAACCTTTCATTTACGACGAAGGAGTTTTAAAGGCATGTTTGACCAAAATCCCACTTTTTAAACTATGATCTTGTTTAAAAATCATTATGTTATTAAGACACAACGACTATAATTTAAATTATTAGGTATACCTATTAAGGTAACCCAATATCCATTTCCGACTTTGTCTAACTCTCATAGAACTTCAAATTCTAAATGAGGAGTTGACCTATTACGCAGACCTGGCTCGGATCAATATATTGACCCGTTTTAATACCTTGCTTTAATAACCGCTAATTAATAGCGATGCTAATATCCATTAGATATTTATACTTGTAAACATATAACTCGACAAACAATAATTAGTCGACATTGTCAAAAGGGTGATATCTTCACCTTTTGACCCGTTTGGTCTAAGTGACCGTTTATCTTTGCGAGATGATATTTATTACCATCTCATCTACATGACTCGCTCCGGTTGACACCGTACGGTCATTTTACTTATAACCCGTTTCTTAACTCTTTTGACCCATTATAGCTTACGCCATAAAGTATCTTTTAAAAAAGTAACGGTCATTGTCAAAGCGTGACCGAATTACCGTTTTACCCTTATTATTTATTTTGGGTTTACCCTATAAGGTAACCATTCTAAACTCATTGTATATTCGTCATTGTATGATCGAATAATGATATTATTCTATTTTTAACCATTAACATGGTTTCTTATCAATTTTCACTTATTTCGTTCCGTACGACTATATGTCGTAACATCATATTTCAATTGCTTATTTATCTCATTCGTAATTAATACGATAAAAGAATATTCTACAATTTAAGAAGAGTGTAAGCTATACTTACCTTGCATCCGAATTATGTTTTTCCTCCACACTCGATTTGTTTGACCCGCTTCCTTTCCAAGCTTCCACCTAGCTCGTTAAGTGTCAAACTATCATTGTAATTTGTAAGATGGTTAGATTAGTCATAATTATTCACGACTATTCCATCCTACAATTCTTTTGTCAAATTTATCATTCGATCATATCATTGGTCAGTTTGACTTTTTAAAGTCAACTGCCTATTAACATAAATAATTGCACGATGTAGCTCAACTACCCGTTTAATTACTTGGTCAATTATCCGGTAAGTATTATTCTTATCCTACCATCTTAATCAATTTATTAACCAGTTTTTTGTAATTGAAATTCATCGAATTAACACAACTTTAATCATTTTTAACACATGATGATATCAAACATCATTTTAACATGAATCTATCATCATTTTCGTTTTATCATACAAAACCTATTTCATAGTAAGTATGATCATAAACTCAAACACACAATTTGTTCAAGTATTTTCTTATTACTATCATGTATGATTATTCTAAACCCAATTATATCATCAATTTCCTCATATGATTAAAACCCACTTATCCTAGTGTGGTAAATCATCTAAACATTTAATTCTAAGCATCATATGTATAATTTTCACTTAGGGTTTTGTTCCTAAGCAATTATACATCATAATTCAGCCATAGCTTCAATAATTCATCCATAATTCATGATTATGATGTTTCTTCAATTTTCACAACTTCACAAATCATCAAAATTTTACATACCTTATGATCCCCTAGCTTGGGTGATCGTTAATTCACGTTCAATTGTGAATTTGAGCTGAGTTTAGGCCTTCAATTTGATGCTTTTGTTGAAATTAGGGTTAGAGCTCCATGGAGCTTATCCCCTGAATGTCCAGAACACACACACACTTAGTGTGTGTGTGTGTGTTGTTTTGTTTTTAGGTTTTTATAATTAAACTTTCCAAGTTATCCAACTTTGGCCCCTCTTGTTTGGTTAGTTATTAAGTAAGCCATAACCTACTTATTTCTAACAATATTCCCACTTATTAACTAGGTTAAACATCCCTAGTTAACTTAGTGGGTTTGGGGAATTTATGACTCAGTTTATTTTAAGTCCCGTTAACTCGGGCCTTCTATAAATTTCATTTCAACAAAAGTCTTTATGAAACTTTTATTTAATATTAGGTTTATTTATTTAAAATCCTAATATTCACCGGGTTACTTTTACCACTAATGGTACTTTATCCGTCTTTTAGTATTAACGTGGTTTTGATTTCCAAACTCGTTTTCTGGGTGTTACAGTCTGTGGCTGAATACTGTCACAAGTTAAACATTATGTGGAAGTGGTAACAATTAGATCAGATTTTACAGATACTTGTTTGTACTTGTGATGCATCGACACAATTTAATAATTTTAACCATTTAATCAAACTCATGCGATTCTTTATAGGACTTGATAATGTCTACTAGTCTGTTAGAACAAGTTTACTCATCAGAAAGCCTTTTCCAAGTGTGAAAGAGGATTTCTCTGTTGTGTCCATGGAAAAGTCTCACAGGAGTTCAAATGTTTGTGTATCAAAAGAACATACTGTTGGGGGGTTTTTTTTCTAAAGTGAATATTGTTGTGGATAATAAGAAAAAAATTGTTAAAAGTTCAAATCAGAGTTTAAAGTGTACTCGTTGTAACAAACTTGGTCACTCTATTGACAAATGTTTTGAACTTATTGGATATCCTCCCTGGGTGAAATCTAAGTCTGGTCAAGTAAAAAAACGAGTTGTTAGTAATAATGTGGTTAACAATGGGTCATTTGGAGTTAATAAATTTGATACTTCTAGTCTTACTCCTGACCAGGTGACAAAACTGTTAAATCTATTAAGTCAGAAGTCAGATGTTAGCTGTAATGTGTCAGGTAGGAGTTCAAGTTTCTTTTGTTCTTCTAGTATCAGTAATTTTGTGTGTTGTTTTACAAATCAAACTAGTTCTTTAAAGGATATGGGATGGATTTGTGATTCTGGTGCCAACCAACACATGGTTACGAGTGACAAGGGTATGATAAACAAGTTAGATATTTATGAATATAATATTAAAGTTAATCATCTGAATGGCACTAGTGCAGTTGTGACAAGAATTAGGGATATAAAATTAAATGATAAAGTCACTCTATATGATGTGTTTGTTGTTCCCAAATATTATGTTAATTTAATATTTATACATAAGCTAGCTAAAGATAGTAACATAGTTGTCTCATTTGATGAAACGTCTTGTTATCTTCAAGATTCATTAACAAAGAAAATCCTGGTGACTGGTAGTCAACATGATGGGTTGTATTTTTGTGGTGAGTCTTCTGTGTTTGCATGTATGAGTTATAACAGTTTGGCCATCCTTTAGAAGTTGTGTTGAATGTTTTAAAAAATAATCTTACTTTGGGAAAATTTGATAAAACTATTCCATGTGAAACCTGTCATAAGTGTAAACAACATAGAGAAACCTTTCCTCTGAGTGATTATAAAACAAAACATCTAGGAGAACTTGTTCATCTAGATGTTTGGGGTTCTTATAGAGTTAAAAGTAAAGAAATGTGTAGGTACTTTCTTACTGTTGTTGATGAATATACTAGGTCTGTTTGGTTTACTTAATGAAATACAAGGATGAAGTGTTTGAAAATGTTACACATTTTATAATTTTGGTTAAAACTCAATTTAAGAAGTCTGTTAAAATTCTTAGAAGTGATAACAATACTGAATTTGTTAATAATTAGTTTAAAGAGTTTACAAACAGAAATGGTATTGTTCATCAAACTACATGTGCCTATACACCTCAGCAGAATAGAATCATTGAGAGAAAACATAGACACTTGTTAAATGTAGCTAGGGCTTTGCTGTTTCAAAGTAATTTGCCTTTAAAAGTTTGGTCTGAATGTGTTATGACTGCTGCATATTTGATAAACAGGACTCCAGCTTCTATGCTTATTGGTAGGTCTCCTTATGAAATGGTTCATGGTTTTAAACCCTCTTTGTCCCACCTTATAGTGTTTGGTATTCATGCTGACAAATGTGTTCTAATTGGCTACTCAAATGATAAGAAAGGGTATAAACTGTGGAATTTGGGAAAAAGAAGTATTATTTTTTCAAGAGATGTAAGATTCTATAAATCTATTTTTCCTTTTAAACGTGTTATTTCTGAAACAGGTTCTGAAGATTCTACAAATTTAAATACTTCTAAATTCTTTGATTTATATGAACAAAATATTTTTGAACATTCAAAAGGTTTGGGTAATCCCAATGATGAAAAGGGGGTTGATCATATAGATTCTAGCATTCACGAGCCTCAGCAATCTGATAGAGTGTCTGAGGCTATTGTTGATAGGGCTAATACTCATTCATCTAGTTCTCAGCAGTCTGTTAGAGAGTATGGGAATAATGTAGGTATAACAACCCTCCTAAATAATTTTCGACACCTCTAATATATTTAAAGTATCCTTATATGTATTAAAACATACCCCGTATGCGAAAACCGAGCCCAAACACCCTTATATCATTAAAAATTAAATAAAACAAGATTTTCACCTCGCTCGCGGGCCGCGAATGTGTTGGCTGAGAGCTACGCGGGGCGTGAGCGAGAGGCCAAGCGGCGACACCCGGAAGTCGCCACGTGTCGACACGTGGCAATGCTAGACCGGTGACAAATCAAGGCTAGGGCCTACTTACCCTACGTCGCGGGCCCGTAGCCCTTGGCTACATCCTTCGCGGGCCGCGAGGGACCTGAAATCAGGCCCTATAAATAGGGGTCATCGGCTTCAGTCCCAAATCGCTCACAACTCTTTCTCTCTCTCGAAATTCTGAATAGTAAACATAATTTTCGGGCATAATACCCCCCTAAATAACGAAGTTCTGCCTCGTTGTAAGTATCATAACCCCGGTTACGTATTAGATACGCTGCCCGATTGATCCAGGGTTCCGTAACGGCTGTCGAGGTTCTGTCCGACGTAGTCGTTGGAATGCCGTCTCGGGGAGGGTATTACTAATGTAAATATTGGGTTATTATACTAACGCATGTGCATTTGTGTAATTAACAGATAATCACCGGGAAATCTTAAAGGAAAACCCTAAGACAGCAATGTGAGTAATCTCCTTTTTGTAAACTGTTTTACAAAATCTTTACTTATTTTAAATTATAATTAGCAGTGATTGAGTCTTTGTAGTTCTTCAATTATTGCCGGTATGTTGGGGTTTTGTATACAAAATATGGAACACATTACCATTGGACAAAGAGTTAGCCAATGTGTAATATGACCCACCAGTAAGGATTGACAGTACTGAATGAGTAATTGTGTAGAAATAAACATTTTAATCGCTCTCAATACTGTTAAAGGATAAAACTCTTCTTGATTAAACTGGGATTCACTCACCAGTATTTCCCACTGACAAAATGTTTCAAACGCGTTTCAGGTAACAAAATGTGAAAGCCAAATAGAAGCCAGTTGGACAGCACTGAAGGCTTGGAAAAGTGGCTATAAAAGTTATCTGAATAAAGAGATGTTTTTATTAAATAAAATAGGTTTTATCCCTATAAAAATGTGTGTACTGAAAACCTGGGAATTTCCCATGTGTTTAATATTATAAAAGCGTGGTATTTTACTCTGATAAAATATTTCCTAACTACGGTCCTGATGTAATTTCCGCTGCCAAAATGATAAACACCGATACCACCGAAAATGGCCGCGGCCGCCCGTTCCCGGGTACTTAGGGGACGGGGGTTGCGACAGAAGGTGGTATCAGAGCTAAGCCACTGATTCAGCCACAGAAGTATTCTGCTGACACCAAGGTATTATTTAAAATGTTAGGAAATTATCTACAAAAATACGTGCATATATGTATTTTATTGTTGTGTGTTATTTAACTATTTGTCGGTTTATAGTATGAGCGATCAAGGACCCTCCGACGCCTATCGTCAGTTGTCCAGCTCACCTCAAAATGAAGGTACCTCTTCACAACCTACCCTCTCAGGGTATTCAGCTGACAATGAAGATGGGATATTCGTTTTCAAGGCTCAGTCTGAAGAGCCATTCCCTCCTAAAAAAGAGAGGATGGTTTAGTAGGGGAGCGCATGAACGTAGGAAGAGAATGAAAAAGTTACAACAACATCGAGTTTTAGCAGCTGCTAAGAGAGAAACAGATGCTCACACCCAAGATATGCTCAATAGGAGTTTAGCAATTTTCCATATTTTAGCAACCACAGCTGCCGACCCAAACCTGGAGCAACTCATAGCACCCCAGCCTTTACCGCTGTTTCCCACCTAGCAAATGGAAATTGAAAATAACCAAGAAAATCAAATCCCAATGCCTGGTTTTGAACCCACTGAGATACCTAGAGTACCAGCACCCAATCCCTTAGACCCAGACTATGACCCGTGGTTTGACGACCATAGGGATTATCAGCAACGCTACCCAATATCAGAGGAACCCATGCCAAACCTAGCTGCTTACCCAGGTCTGGACCCTCTAGATCCCTATTATGATAATGATGAATACATTAGGGAAATCCTAGAGAATCCATACCCTCAGGAAGAACCAATGCCACAATACCCAGATCCCATACCAGCACCTGCACCCCCAATGAGTGCAGAGAATGTGCAAGAACTCCGAACCTTTGGTGAGGAGATTTTAGAAGGTAGTGAGAGGATGAGGCAAATCGGAGAACGACTCGTCTGGAAGTATGACGAGCGTAATATGGAGTTCTGGATGAACCCATATCAGTAATGGTAATAGTAATAAAAATAATTATATATATATATATATAATATGTGTGTATGAAAAAATATATATATATATATATATATATAATGATAATATATATGTTGTAGTATAGACCACTTCGTGGTTAGTGATGCATATTAGTATTGTATTTTATTCAGTTGTATTGTAATAATTATAGATGCATACTATAAAATAGAGTAAGTCGCAATGCTCGACGATTTTCATCAATAGGTGCGTTGTGTGATTGTTTGCCTTAAATACTATCTTGTGATATTAATAATTGGCAAATGTTTAAAATTCAGATGGACAACAAAGTGAACCAGGAAAACCAGAGTAACAATAACCCGGATAACGATAACCCGAACAACAATAATAATGGAAACCAAGTGGATAACAGTGCCATCCAACACATAGTGGCATAATGGATAATAGATGCAATGCCATATATTATCAAAATGGTTAAGGAAGCAGATAATAAAAGTAACTGTAATAGTAAACGACCCGCTGAACCTGAACACAGCGTAAACAATGGACCCATACTTCAAGTGCCCATTCCCAAAAGAAGAAGAACCATGTCTTATGGTTGTTCTTATAAAGAATTCTGGTCTTGTAAACCAATGGAATTCTCGGGCAATGAAGGGGTCGTTGCAGCTCTACGCTGGATAGAAAAGACTGAGGCGGTCTTAAAAATAAGCAAGTCTGCGGAAGAGGATAAGATAATGTTTGCTTCCAATCTGTTTAAGAATTCAGCACTAGAATGGTGGAACACTATCCTCCAGTCTAGGGGAAGTGATAGAATTTACAATATGGAATGGGAGGAATTTAAGAACATGGTGGAAAGAAAATTTTGCCCTTCCAATGAAAAGGAACAGATAGCAAATAAGTTCTTAAACCTTAGAAT
Organism: Helianthus tuberosus; assembly: GCA_030545235.1. Classification (NCBI taxonomy): domain Eukaryota; kingdom Viridiplantae; phylum Streptophyta; class Magnoliopsida; order Asterales; family Asteraceae; genus Helianthus; species Helianthus tuberosus. The sequence continues at coordinate 130,969,331 of CM060445.1, read as the reverse complement.
GACTGGAGTGGATAGTAAGGGCTACACTACTACTTTCTTTGAGTATGCTAGAATAGTGCCAACCCTTGCATCACCTGAACCGGTATTAATCTCCCGTTATATCTGGGGATTAATCAGTGAAATTAGGCATGTGGTCAAGGCAGCTAGATCTCAAACCATAGAAGAAGCTGTAGAACTAGCAAACACCTTGACTGATGAATTAGTGCATACACGAGAAGAGGATCAGAGGAGAACCTTAGCTCAGAAACTTACCCAAGAATTCCATTCTGGAAATTCCAACCGTGGGAAAAATGTAGGTTCTACTTCTGCACCCTATTGCAAGTATTGCAAAAGGAAGCATTCTGGAAGATGCTCCATATACTGTAACTTCTGCAAATTATCTGGACACAAGGAAGAAGACTGCAGGAAGAAGCCTAACAACAGGATATGCTACAACTGTGGAGAACAAGGTCATATCAAACCAAACTGTCCAAAACTAGCTCCAGCCCCGAACACCAAGAATACTAAAAATGCTAGAGCATTTGTTCTGACTGCAGAAGAAGCAAAGATGATCCCGGATGTGATCGCCGGTACGTTTTTAGTTAATGATGTTTTTGCTAAAGTATTATTTGACTCTGGTGCAAACAAAAGTTTTATTAATACTTCATTTTGCAAACTTCTCAATCAACCATTAACTAAACTCCCACAAGAATGTCTAGTAGAGACAGCAAATGGAGAAACCATTAAGATTTCTGAGATCTTACAGGAAGCAAGAATAAAATTTTTAAATCAACAATTTATTGCAAACCTTTACCCAATGAATCAGGCAGGATTTGATGTTGTATTAGGAATGGATTGGTTAATAGCCAATAAAGCCAATATTTGAGGTGATCAAAAGTTAATCCAAGTAAAATCACCAAGAGGTGAAAAGAGCACAATTAAAGGAGATAAGCCATCTAGATCCACGAAATTCATCTCTGTGATGAAAACAACAAGTTATATAAGAAAATGATCATTAGTGTATTTGATTTCCATAATCACTAACACTAAAGGAAAAGAACTGAAAGATATTCCAGTAGTATCCCAGTTTTCAGATGTATTTCCAGAAGAATTACCAGGACTACCGCCAGATAGAGAAGTTGAATTCAGAATTCACCTGCTACCAGGAACAGCACCAATTGACAAAGCACCTTACTCTTTGGCACCCGCAGAAATGCAGGAACTGAAGAAACAGTTAGATGAATTATGGAGAAAGGATTCATACAACCAAGTTCATCGCCATGGGGAGCACCAATTTTATTTGTTAAGAAGAAAGACGGATCAATGCGTATGTGCATTGACTATCGTGAATTGAACAAAGTCACGATTAAAAATGGGTATCCATTCCGAGAATTGATGATTTGTTTGATCAATTACAAGGAGCTCGATTTTTCTCTAAAATTGATTCACGATCAGGATATCATCAATTAAAGGTATAGGAAGAGGACATTCCTAAGACCGCTTTTAGAATAAGGTTTGGCCATTATGAATTTATTGTCATGCCATTTGGTCTAACCAATGCCCCAGCTGCATTTATGGACATGATGAACCGAATATGTAAGCCATATTTGGATAAATTTATAATTGTCTTTATAGATGATATTCTCATTTACTCTAAAAGCAAAGAGGAACATGCAGCACATCTGCATGCACTTCTAAGTCTATTAAGGAAAGAAAAACTTTATGCAAGATTCTCAAAATGTGAATTTTGGTTAGAACAGGTACAGTTTCTTGGGCATCTAGTCAATCATGAAGGAATTCATGTGGATCCCACAAAGATCGAGGCGATTACCAAATGGAAAACCCCTGAGTCACCAACCGAGGTTAGAAGTTTCTTAGGATTGGCCGGTTATTATAGAAGGTTTATTCGAGATTTTTCTAGAATAGCCATTCCCTTAACTAAGCTAACCTGTAAATCTGTTAAGTTTGAATGGGGACCAAAACAAGAAGAAGCTTTTAGAATTCTTAAGCAAAGACTAACCACCCATACTAGCATTACCAGAAGGAACTGAAGATTTTGTAATTTATTGTGACACTTCTAAGTTAGGCTATGGATCTGTGTTAATGCAACGTCAAAAGGTTATAGCTTATGCATCTAGACAACTTAAGAATCATGAAGAAAATTATTCAACCCATGATTTAGAATTAGGAGCTATAATTTTTGCCCTGAAAATTTGGAGACATTACCTTTATGGTAGTAAGTTTACCATTTTCACCGACCATAAGAGTTTAAGGTATGTTTTCAGGCAAAAGGAGTTGAATATGAGACAAAGACGCTGGATGGAAATACTAAGCGATTATGATTGCAATATCCAGTACCATGCAGGAAAGGCAAACGTAGTAGCCGATGCTTTAAGTCGAAAGTATCACGAAAAACCAAAAAGAGTGCGTTCTCTTAAGTTAAACCTGCAGGTAGATTTAAATGAACAGATTAGAAAGGCACAAGAATCAGTAATCAAGGATGATACTGAGAAATTGAAAGGAATGATTAAGGAATTAGAACAAGGAACATGTGGAATTTGGAGATTCCATAAGAAAAGAATGTGGATACCTAAATCAGGAAACCTACGCCACCGTATATTAGAAGAAGCCCATAAGTCTAAGTATACAATGCATCCTGGAAGTGATAAAATGTATCAGGATTTAAGAAGGAATTTTTGGTGGATAGGAATGAAAAAGGATATAGCAGCTTATGTTTAACATGTTCCCAAGTCAAAGCTGAACACCAGAAACCCTCAGGATTATTGCAACAATTAGAAATGCCAGTTTGGAAATGGGAATTGATAACAATGGATTTTGTTACTAAATTACCCAAAACAAGAAAAGGTAATGATACAATCTGGGTGATTGTAGACAGTCTAACTAAGTCAGCTCATTTCCTACCAATGAAGGAAACTTTCAGTATGGAACAATTAGCTAAGCTGTATGTAAATGAAATAGTTTCATTACATGGAATTCCTTTATCAATTGTTTCTGACAGAGATAGCCGTTTTACCTCTCATTTTTGGACAAGTTTCCAAAAAGCAATGGGAACCAAGTTGAATCTAAGCACAGCTTATCATCCTCAAACAGACAGACAAAGTGAAAGGACAATTCAGACAATGGAGGACATGCTTAGAGCTTGTGTAATTGATTTCGGAGGTAATTGGGACGATCACTTACCGTTAGTAGAATTTTCTTACAATAACAATTATCACACAAGTATCAATGTTGCACCATTCGAAGCACTTTATGGACAAAAGTGCCGAACCCCAGTCTGTTGGGCAGAAATTGGAGAAAAGCAACTATCCGGACCTGAGATAGTACAAGAAACAACCGACAAAATCATTCAAGTCAAGGAACGATTGAAAGCAGCACGCGATCGACAGAAGAGTTATGCAGATAACAGACGAAAGCCATTGGAATTTCAGGAAGGAGACAAAGTGTTATTAAAAGTAGGGGTGTGAATTTCTGACACGACCCGAAAACACGACACGAACCTAACACGAAGTTCGTGGGTTTAGGTTTAGTCTAAACGGTTTCGGGTCAGTTTTAGGTTGAACCCGCGAACCCGTTTAGCTAAACAGGTCGGGTTCGGGTCAACCTGGGCGGGTTGGCGGGTTGACCCGTTTAACCCCTTTATATTATATAATATTTTTTTACAATATGTTTTATGTTTTAAATTAATTTGGGTATGTATTTTATACTATAATTATAACTTAGAAAAAGAAATTCACATAAGATTTTATAATTTTAATGTAATTGTATTATATACATTTGTGTTTTTAAGTAAACTTTAAATTTAATATATTGATTTGTGTAAAAAAATTAAAAAATAAAAGTTTTCGGGTTGAATGGGTCGTGTTCGGGTCAACCCACGAATATTTGGGTCGGGTTCGGGTTCATTGGTATGACACAATTTTCGGGTTCGGGTTGGTATAAAATTTTCGGGTTCGGGTCGGGTTGAACCCGCCAACCCGTGAACACGACCCGTTTAGCACCCCTAATTAAAAGTTTCTCCTTGGAAAGGAGTGGTAAGATTCATCAAAAGAGGAAAGCTAAGCCCCAGGTATGTTGGACCTTTTGAAATTATTAGAAGAATAGGACCTGTAGCCTATCAGCTGCAACTGCCAGAGGAAATGGCAGGAATACATGATATATTTCATGTATCGAATCTCAAGAAATGCTTAGCTGATGAATCACTCGTAGAGTGTGTGAGTCGTCTCGGGATCACAACACCATCCCTTGGCACACCACCTCTCTCACACTTCACCCACCACCCACCACCATCACAACACCATCATCCACCACCATCATCCATTGTCCATCATAGAGTGTGTGAGTCGTCTCGGGATCCAAGATTGATCGTAAGAGTTCTTGACAATCAAAGGCCATGTTTGCCTAAGTCTCTTACATCACTTGGTGAAGACAAGTGTCTAGTGTAATAATTTTTATTTTTAATCTTTTCGCACTTTTTATTTGGTTATGTATTAATGACTTTAATAACTAGTTTCTTATGTTGAAGGTGATTCTTCCTTATCGTTTGTCCGTGGTGTCTTGGCATTATTTTACTGTCTATATAAAATAAAAGATTTTCACCATTCATATCTCCACGGTCTATATGGAGGTATGTTGGCTACCTGGTCGGGGGTTAAGGGAACGGTTTGGTAAGAGTCTTGCCTTGTTCAGTGTATAGATCCTGCAAGGACCTGAGTCAAATTTAGTAGGACCTCCTTCAATACCCACCGGTATTGGATGGCGGGGGTCCAAACTCTTTGATCCCCTCATATGTAAGCTACTATTAATACTTTAACCCGGCTACTTAGGACTGTATCCCTGCTGACTCAGACTACTTAGCTGAGGGTAACGTCACCTTCAAAAGAGGGGCCTACCATAATATGCATTAATAACTAAATTAATTATCTTTCAATAATCCTACCCTTTAGGATTATATCCTTGCTGACTCAAACTACTGGGTTGAGGGTAACGTCACCTTCAAAAGAGGGGCCTACTACAATAACTAAGATAATCTCTTAAAAAGTGCGGAAATAATCAAAGGTTACACTAAACACGAGTCGGATCCAAGTGATTCATCTTGTCTATCTGTTTTTACTTTTATTTTATTTTTCAGCATTTTAGTTAGTTTTTATTTTTCTAGTTTAAAAACCTTTTTCTAATTTTTGATTTGATTAGACGTTGAGGATAAACATGTATTAAAAGCTCTTGTGTCCTTGGACGACCTCGGTATCTTACCAACACTATACTATGCTCACGATGGGTGCACTTGCCCATATGTGTGTTTGGTGTTAGTAAAATATCATGTTTTATAAATTTAAAACTTGGCTAACGTGTAAAAAGGGCTTAAAATATACTTAAATATATATCACACCACACGCGCATCAAGTTTTTGGCGCCGTTACCGGGGACACAAGGATTTTAAGAAAGTTAGGAATCAGCGGCCTAATCGTTTTTTCTAATTTTTCTGTTTTTTTAGGATTTTCTTAATTTTTCAGCTTCTGCAGAACTTAGCACGGGCCGTGCCCGCTGAACACGCCCCGTGCCCAATCTTTGGAACTGGCAATCCTGTTTTAAGTCAGACAGTAAGCTGAACACGGGGCCGTGCCCACTCAACACGCCCCGTGCCCAAGTTTCAGTTACTGAAAACAGAACCGTAAGATCCCGACGGTTGGTAATTTCTGACACAAACATGAGTGATACTGATATTTTTTACTTTCGGCACTCTTATGGTACGTGGTGTCAAATATGTGGAGGTTCCCATAAAGAATTAGAATGTTATTTTCTAAATTATAAGCCCCACTATATAGACCCATTGTTTTCCTGTAGCCTTAAGAGGGGCGAAAGTAAAAATAATCCCTATCTCTCTCTCTCGAATGCTCTCAACCGGATCTCCTAGGAGAAATGCTTCTTGATGAACTATTTCAAATGGAAGATCTAATTCTTAATTGGTTAAAAGAACTTAGGATAGATTTCAATAATTTATCTCAATACGATAACCAAGAAGAATTGTTGGGATCGCATTTAAATAAAAACAACTTCGTTGTTCCCGATGTTACCTCTAACTCTAGCGAGGACTTGAGCGATTGTCGTCCCTGTGCCAATTGTGCCGTGAAGGACTCTCCATCGACTTCGTTCGGTGCATATATAGACCTGAGCGATTCAGCATACACCTTCTTTAACGAGAGCACGGGAAAGGGTTGGACTTGTCCACCTACATATAGCATAGGAATCACCCTCACCGACAACCTCTTGCGTTCTCGTCTTAATCTAGAGCAATTAAGGTATCTTAGGCACTTTGGGGTTGTTCCATCCAGTAAGGAACCGCCCGATCCGGATGAATTCCTTAAAAATGGACGAAACTTCATAAACAGCCTTTCGACACGGGGCCGTGCCCAGGTCATGTCACGGCCCTTGGCCCCGGTTTGACCCGGTCCAGAGCCGCGAGGCAGGAAATCCGATGGTATCTAATTATGTGACAGCGGAAGTCTTTTTAAATAGGATCAATTAATATTAAAACTGCTCGTTTATATATATAGTATAGGGATAAATCCCATAATTTACAATAAAGTGATTTCGCTGGGAAATCTTTATTTCTCAAAACATGTTTCTTTATTTATTTACATTGAGCCACTTTTCTAAGCTTGTAGTGCTCCACGGCACTTTTCCTGTGCTCACAACAGATCACCTGAAACATGTTTGAAAAAGGTTTTGTCAGCAGGGAAATACTGAGTGAATCATTCAGTTTTACTAAAACGACTCTTTTGTTATAATTCACAGTATTAAGAGAGATTACAATGTTTCTGATATCAAACCAACTACCCACAGTATTTGTCACTCGACTCATTTCGGTGACTGTGGTCATATCACCATTGGCTGCCCCAATGAATGACGAATATCACTAATTAGGTTCCCCCACCTAAAGTGATAACAACAGTAGTAATGTATACAAAACCCCACATACCGGCTGTAACTTGGTGATTACATAAACTTAATCACTGTAATTATAACCTTTGAAATAAACATGCTTTTGAAATCAAATTTGATAAAAAGAGAATGACTCACATTGTAGATTTAACGAGCAGAGTATAAGCCTACTGATTAGCCTTGATTAACCTAATTTAAATAACAATGCACACACAAACAGATTAGTAACTAATACAGCAGTTACGACAATTCACGAGATTAAACCCTCACAACAATTTACAAGTGCAATACTTAACAATTCAGCGGATTCACAATGAATGACAGAGTATAGTCCGAGTTCGAACAGCACTCAAACATTCAAGTTGGAATCACGATGAATAACAAAGTATAAACTCAATTTGAGCGGCACTTAAACAATCGTTGGATAGTTATAATCGATCGGACGTTGAATCGTAATAGCGATCGAGTTATTACCCTGATTGTGGCAGCAATTCGTGATCAGTGTGTGTTTAGTGGACTGTTTCTATTATAACTCAGCCTACGTAAAGCGAATTTACGTCGTTCCAAAGACAGAATTCAAGTCCCAAGGCCCTGTATTTATACGTGAAATTGGCATCCCCCGCGTGTCGCGGAAGATGACATGGATGCTGTCGCGACTCGCCTGGGGTACACATCTACCCTAGGGTAGCCTTGTCACTAGTATAGGCCTGGTGAGTTGTGATTTGAATGTAACTAAATTTTGACAGCGTTTTTCGAAGATAATTATCAATTAGTGTTTACCCCCCCTGAGTTTTAGGGGCCCTGATTCTAATTCCAACTATTCTGAAAATTTTAAGGTTAGTTCAGAATTACTTGGGTTTCTCAATTAGGGTTTCCTATTGGCCAAATTAAAATAATAATTAGGACTTCTGATGAGAGTTGTTACATTCTCCCCACCTTAATAAAATCTCGTCCTCGAGATTTATTGAAATAAATGTGGATACTTTCTCTTCATTTCTGATTCCAACTCCCAAGTGTATTCAGCTCCTCTCTTTGAATCCCATCTGACTTTGACTAAAACTAGTCGCTTGTGTTTGAGAAACTTGATCTTTCGATCCTCAATTTGAAGAGGTTTCTCAACAAATTTCAACCTTTCGTTTACCTCTATATCTCGAAGAGGTACTACCAGTGATTCATCTGATAAGCATTTCTTGAGATTGGATACATGAAATACATCATGTACTCCAGCTAATTCTTCTGGTAGTTGTAAACGATAAGCAACTGGTCCTATACGTTGGATCACAGAAAATGGTCCTACGTACCTTGGACTTAGCTTTCCTTTCTTACCGAATCGAACAATTCCTTTCCAAGGAGAAACTTTCAAGAGTACTTTATCTCCAACCTGAAATTCTAATGGTTTGCGGCGATTATCTGCATAACTCTTCTGACGATCTCGAGCTGTTTTCAGTCTTTCCTTGATCTGAGTTATTTTGTCAGTAGTTTCTTGCACAATTTCTGGACCTGATAATTGACTTTCTCCTATTTCTGCCCAACAAACTGGAGTTCTGCATTTTCTTCCATATAATGCTTCAAATGGAGCAGTTTCAATGCTTGAATGATAACTATTGTTATAGGAGAATTCAATTAATGGTAAATGATCATCCCAGTTTCCACCAAAATCTATTACACATGCTCGAAGCATGTCTTCTAGAGTTTGAATCGTCCTTTCACTTTGTCCGTCTGTTTGAGGATGATATGCAGTACTCAGATTTAGTCGAGTTCCCATAGCTTGCTGGAAACTTTTCCAAAAATGAGAAGTGAAACGACTATCCCTATCTGATACAATGGAGAGTGGGACTCCATGTAAAGATACCACTTCATCTACGTACAACTTGGCTAGCCTTTCCATGCTAAAGGTTTCCTTCATTGGTAGAAAATGAGCTGATTTGGTTAATCGATCCACAATTACCCAAATCGCATCATTACCTTTTCTTGTTTTAGGCAACTTAGTAACAAAATCCATTGTTATAAGTTCCCATTTCCATACAGGCATTTCCAATTGTTGTAGTAGTCCTGAAGGTTTCTGATGTTCAGCCTTCACTTGTGAACAAGTAAGACACTTAGAAACATATCTTGCTATATCCTTCTTCATTCCTATCCACCAGAAGTTTTTTCTTAAATCTTGGTACATCTTATTGTTTCCTGGATGCATAGTATACCTAGATTTATGGGCTTCCTCTAAAATCTTATTTCTTAATTCTCCCTGCTTAGGTACCCAAATTCGTTTCCTGTGGAATCTCCAAATTCCATCATTTCCTTGATCTAGTTCCTTTATATAACCTTTCATTCCTTCAGCATCGTCCTTGATTGCTGTTTCCTGAATTTTTTTTAAGTGTTCCATTAAATCTATCTGTAGATTTAATCTGAGAGCACGAACTCGTCGTTGCTTTTCATGATACTTACGACTTAAGGCATCTGCAACTACATTTGCCTTTCCTTCGTGATATTGAATATTACAGTCGTAATCACTTAGAACTTCCATCCATCTTCTTTGCCTCATATTTAACTCTTTCTGCCCAAATATATACCTTAAACTTTTATGATCTGTATAGACAGTAAACTTACTTCCGTACAGATAATGTCTCCAAATTTTCAAGGCAAAAATTATGGCTCCTAATTCTAAGTCATGAGTCGTATAATTTTCCTCGTGCTTTTTCAACTGCCGGGAGGCATACGCAATTACCTTCTTGCGTTGCATAAACACACATCCGAATCCTAATTTTGAAGCATCACAATATACTTCAAAATCTTCTGTTCCTTCGGCCAATGCTAAAATTGGAGCATTTGTCAATCGGTGCTTTAAAATCTTAAAAGCTTCTTCTTGTCTATGTCCCCATTCAAACTTAGTGGCTTTACAGGTTAACTTAGTCAAAGGTACGGCTATCTTAGAGAAATCCTTAATAAATCGTCTGTAGTATCCAGCTAAGCCTAGAAAACTTCTAATTTCCATAGCTGTTTGTGGGACCTTCCATTTAGTGATTGCTTCTATTTTAGCAGGGTCTACGTGAATGCCTTCGTGATTCACCATGTGACCTAAAAATTGTACTTCTTGCAGCCAGAATTCACACTTCGAGAATTTGGCATAAAGTTTTTCCTTTCTTAACAAAGTTAAAAGTGCATGCAAGTGTTCGCAATGTTCTTCCTGACTTTTGGAATAAATAAGTATATCGTCGATGAATACGATTACAAATTTGTCCAAGTATGGTTTACAGATCCGATTCATCATGTCCATAAATGCTGCTGGGGCATTTGTTAGTCCAAAGGGCATGACTGTAAACTCATAATGGCCATACCTAGTTCTGAAAGCAGTTTTAGGTATGTCTTCTTCTTGTACTTTTAACTGGTGATATCCGGATCTTAAGTCTATCTTAGAAAAATACCTAGCGCCTTGAAGTTGATCAAAAAGATCGTCAATCCTAGGTAATGGGTATCGATTCTTATTTGTAACTTTATTTAGTTCTCTATAATCGATACACATTCTCATCGATCCATCTTTCTTTTTCACAAACAACACTGGTGCTCCCCAAGGGGATGAACTAGGCTGTATAAATCCTTTGCTTAATAATTCATCTAACTGCTTTTTCAATTCTAGCATTTCGGTGGGTGCTAATCGATAAGGTGCCTTGGCTATTGGTGTAGTACCCGGAATTAAATGAATTCTAAACTCTACTTCTCTATCAGGTGGTAACCCAGGTAATTCTTCTGGAAAGATGTCTGGGTATTCTGAAACTATAGGGATGTCTAGGAGTTCCTTATTTTTAGTGTTAATGATTACCGAAATCATATACACCATTTCTTGTTTTCTTGAATAACTAGCCAACTTTATTACTGAAATGAATTTCAGTGGCTTTCGTGGTTTATCTCCTGTAATTAAAATTACCTCTCCGGTGGGAGTACGGATTTCTACGGAATTCTTATCACAAAGGATTCGAGCATGGTTGGCTATTAACCAATCCATTCCTAACACTACATCGAATCCGGCTAACTTCATAGGTAACAGGTTTGCAGAAAACTTATAGCCTAACAGTTCTATTTTTCCTTCTTGCAAGACCTTATTTATGTTAACAGAATTCCCGTCTGCCGTTTCGACTGTAAAAATTTGTCTAAGGGTGGTTAAGGGTAAGTTAAGGGCTTGGCAAAACGAAGTATTGATAAAACTTTGGTTTGCACCAGAGTCAAATAATACTTTTGCATAAACGTCGTGGACCAAGAACGTACCAGCTATGACGTCAGGAATTAGTTCAGCTTCTTGAGTGGTTAGCTGGAATGCTCGGGCATTCTTCTTTGTTGTTCCATCAGCTGATTTGCCTTTATTGTCTGCGGTTTTAATCAATTTAGGACATTCTGTTTTGTAATGTCCTGTTTCTCCACAGTTATAGCAGACTATGGTTTTCTTTTTGCAATTTTCTTCACGATGTCCTGCCATTTTGCAGAAGTTACAAATTACATTGCATTTTCCAAAATGATTCTTTTTGCAATTTCTGCAAAAAAGGCGGTTGTGCAGATTGTCTCCTTCCTCTTTTCTTGAACCTATTATTATCATTACCCACATGAAATCCTTGGGTAATCTTTTGAGCCAATTCCTTCTTTCGATCTTCTTCTCTTGTGCGCACTAGTTCATCAGTTAGGGTATTAGCTAGTTCCACAGCATCGTCAATAGTGCGAGGTCTCGCAGCTTTAACGATGTTACGAATTTCACTAATTAATCCCCAAATGTAACGGGAAATGAGTACCGGTTCTGGCGAAGCCAGTGTTGGTACCACTCTAGCATATTCAAAGAATGTCGAAGTATAACCGCGACACTCTACGCCTACCATACGATGATTTAGGAACTTATTTGCCATTTGTTCCTTTTCATATTCAGGACAATATTTTCTTTCTACAAGAATTTTAAATTCTTCCCAGTCTATAGCATAAGCTATCCTTCTTCCTTTTGCTTGTAATACGGTGTTCCACCATTCTAGTGCCCCTTCTTTGAATAAATTTGACGCATACATAACCTGATCTTCTTCGGAACACTTACTTATTGCAATTACTGCTTCGGTTTTCTCTAACCAACGCAGTACTGCAGTTGCTCCTTCGTTGCCTGCAAATTCAGAAGGTTTGCAAGCAAGAAATTCTTTGAAAGTGCAACCAGGCGTTGCGGCTTTCATTTTCTTAGGAGGTGGAGCTTGTCGTGGATTATTATCGTCATGATTGCCGCCTCCATTTACACTATGACTAAAATTATCTTCCTGAGTACGTTTACTAGGAATGATTTGTTGTGGTTCAACAGGTTTCTGAGCAGCAGCCATGATTGCTGGAATAGCATTAGCTATCCCTTGAGTGATAATGTTTTCAATATCTTGTCTAGTCATATACTGGTTTTCCTGATTTTGTTCAGATTGATTCCCTTCATTAACTGGTTCATTACTAGCATTTTCCATCTGATAATTATTATAAATATAACTATTAGTATCAAATGATTGTAAATAAAACAATTACACAGAAGCACATAAGATCTTACAACACAGATATATATCCAAAATCGTCGATGTTTCGACTTCTATTTTGCTTTATATATTATATAGGCATCCATACACACTGTTTATCTTACAATGTTTTATTTCCCATTTTACAGAGTTATATTTGACTATTATTATTATTATTATTATTATTATTATTATTATTATTATACAGACATTCTTCCCAACCCCACTGTTCTTTGGTCAACTAGCAATTTAGTAGCGACGCTCCCTTTCGTCGTACTTCCAGGAAATTTGTTCCCCCATTTCCCGGATCCTATTCCCTGTACTTATCAGCTCTTCACCAAACTGACGGAGTTCGGCTAAGTTTTTGTTGCTCTTTGGAGGATTGGGGATAGGTTCTGGATCAAACTGTGGAAGGAAAGAATAAGGACTGTTGATGATATTTTCGAATTGCCAGTCATTTGTCCACCATTCTTCCATTTGACCTAAAGGTCGAGTGTGGATTAGTGGGTCTGGAATAGCTGGTTCCAGATTTACAGGAAGTTGGGTTTCGGCTAGGTAAGGATATAGATTATTATGGATAGGGCTAATGACATCACAATTTGCCAGTAGGCGGTCTATTTCGTCTTGAAATGTAATTTCTTCAGTTTGTCGAGAACTCTCTCCAATTTCTATTCCTTTTTGTTTAAAATCTTTCCTGATTTCTATCTCTGCTGGTTTAGAACTTTCTCCAGTTTCGATTCCTTTTCCTTTATCTATAGGGTTTTCTATTTTGGGGAGTTTCCTAGTGGCTGGCTTTCTCCTGCGCACTTTCCTCCATCCTACATATCTTCTTTTCTTTTTAAGTTTTGCTTTTTCCAGCGGTGGAGCTTGGAATTCCAGAGGTTCCTCTATGTCAGCAATATAACCAGTAAAGTCGTGGGAGACTTCAATTGGTACTGGGTAGAGGTTGAGATTCTGAAATGCTTCCGATATCTCACTCATGCTGGATAGCATATATGCAAAATGCACAAAAAATGCTAAGTTAAAACTTTGGAACAAAGTTTTACAAATAAACATTAAAGTTTTATTGCATACTGATTTGTACAAAAGACTACAGGAAAGTGAACACACTATAATTTATTTATTTACTGGGTATTAATTTTATACTAGACCAGGCTTATTGATAGTTTAGAGGTTTGCATTTTCTGCTACGGTAGCTAGCATATAAAGATTTGCCCATTTTTCATCTAATGTGTCTTCCCAGGGTGTCCTATTGCCTAATTCCTGGATTTCTGAATTAAACCTCACTTTCTTGACTTGGGGTTTCTTTATTTTCTCTTGTCCCTTTCTAAGAATCGAATTTCTTTTATCTTGGGTAAGAGGATTTTCATAATTTGCTTTACGGACAAAAATCCCTTCTTCCAGATCTGCTGGATGTTTGGAGGAAGAGGTTCCTTTTTCTGTGGGTGCAGTATCTAATTTGTGGTAGATAGCAGAAATCTTTTGTTTACCCATACTGTAACTCAACAATTAATCAGTTAATAAAACATGTTTTCACAGAATGGCAATTAAATTTCATAAATATCTCTCAATAACTTTAATAGGCTAAAATCAATAGTAAGCTTAAATCAGTGGCTCTGATACCACCTTTTCCTGTCACGGCCCTTGGCCCCGGTTTGACCCGGTCCAGAGCCGCGAGGCAGGAAATCCGATGGTATCTAATTATGTGACAGCGGAAGTCTTTTTAAATAGGATCAATTAATATTAAAACTGCTCGTTTATATATATAATATAGGGATAAATCCCATAATTTACAATAAAGTGATTTCGCTGGGAAATCTTTATTTCTCAAAACATGTTTCTTTATTTATTTACATTGAGCCACTTTTCTAAGCTTGTAGTGCTCCACGGCACTTTTCCTGTGCTCACAACAGATCACCTGAAACATGTTTGAAAAAGGTTTTGTCAGCAGGGAAATACTGAGTGAATCATTCAGTTTTACTAAGACGACTCTTTTGTTATAATTCACAGTATTAAGAGAGATTACAATGTTTCTGATATCAAACCAACTACCCACAGTATTTGTCACTCGACTCATTTCGGTGACTGTGGTCATATCACCATTGACTGCCCCAATGAATGACGAATATCACTAATTAGGTTCGCCCACCTAAAGTGATAACAACAGTAGTAATGTATACAAAACCCCACATACCGGCTGTAACTTGGTGATTACATAAACTTAATCACTGTAATTATAACCTTTGAAATAAACATGCTTTTGAAATCAAATTTGATAAAAAGAGAATGACTCACATTATAGATTTAACGAGCAGAGTATAAGCCTACTGATTAGCCTTGATTAACCTAATTTAAATAATAATGCACACACAAACAGATTAGTAACTAATACAGTAGTTACGACAATTCACGAGATTAAACCCTCACAACAATTTACAAGTGCAATACTTAACAATTCAGCGGATTCACAACGAACGACAGAGTATAGTCCGAGTTCGAACAACACTCAAACATTCAAGTTGGAATCACGATGAATAACAAAGTATAAACTCAATTTGAGCGGCACTTAAACAATCGTTGGATAGTTATAATCGATCGGACGTTGAATCGTAATAGCGATCGAGTTATTACCCTGACTGTGGCAGCAATTCGTGATCAGTGTGTGTTTAGTGGACTGTTTCTATTATAACTCAGCCTACGTAAAGCGAATTTACGTCGTTCCAAAGACAGAATTCAAGTCCCAAGGCCCTGTATTTATACGTGAAATTGGCATCCCCCGCGTGTCGCGGAAGATGACATGGATGCTGTCGCGACTCGCCTGGGGTACACATCTACCCTAGGGTAGCCTTGTCACTAGTATAGGCCTGGTGAGTTGTGATTTGAACGTAACTAAATTTTGACAGCGTTTTTCGAAGATAATTATCAATTAGTGTTTACCCCCCTGAGTTTTAGGGGCCCTGATTCTAATTCCAACTATTCTGAAAATTTTAAGGTTAGTTCAGAATTACTTGGGTTTCTCAATTAGGGTTTCCTATTGGCCAAATTAAAATAATAATTAGGACTTCTGATGAGAGTTGTTACAGGTCAACACGCCCCCGTGTCCACCAAAAGATTCCTTTCTGACTTTTTGTCAGAATACGGACAAAATGTGTTAGAATCTTGCCTGCACACGGGGCCGTGTCCAGCCGACACGGGGCCGTGTCCAGCCGACACGGGGCCGTGTGCAGCGTGCTGTCGTTTTCTATAAATGCAGCCAAGAATCCTGCACATTTGGACCATCCAGGGACAGAGATTTGAGAGGATCTTCTCACCTACCATCCTAGGTATTTTCTAAAAGAAGGTTCTAACAACCATCTTGTCATTTCCTCTTTTATCCATTGCCTTCTTCTTCATCTTTCTTGCCTCAACACCTCCATTGAAGCTTTAGATCACTATGATTCCAAGCTTTATTGTAATATTTGCTAGGTTTTTGTTCAAGGAATCTTGTTAAAATTAAGTTGTACAACATGGTTTTAAGTTGTTTCTGCTAAAAAATGCTTCATAAGTTGGAAAAATAATTTGAAACTCCAAGATTCCTTGTTCCAAAAATCTGCAGAAAGGTGAACACGGGGCCGTGCTCATTGAGCACGGGGCCGTGTCCGAAGTTACTGTTTCATTAAAATAAACTATTTTTGATTTGTTTTTGTAGAATGTCTAGTCAAAACAGTGGAACCTCTTCTACGCACTCCAGAAACAGTCGAAGGGAAAGAAGGTCATCAATTGAAGCAACTCTCGTACGCTACGTAATGGCATTACGTGAGGCTCTTGATGAGATGACGTCGGTAGAGGAGGTCCTAATAGACCCTATAAATTATCTTACGGTGGGGTTGGAAAACAGTTTTCAAGAAATCAACCTCTTGCACCAGAGGTTGAACATTTTTGTGACACCTCCCATGGAACCAATCCTCCCTCAAGAGAATTGGAACCTAGCACTTGGAATCAACAATCCTACCGGATGAGACGACATTCCAGCAGAACCTCCTCTTGAAGATCTACAAGAAGTCCCGGTGGAGGTTGCACCCCCTCAAACCAATGCCAATGAGCCCGCCTTTCTTCTCCCTAGGGAGATAGAGGAATGGCTCGCCGACGTGTAAGGGACCCATGACCGGAGGAAGAAGTTCTTCGAGCCGCATCCAACCAAGAGAATTATCTCTTTGGAAATTTTGCTAGTAGAATAAATTTTAGGCTAGAACTTCTTGGTTTAGATTTCTTGTGCTTCTTTGACCTATTTATCTAGAATTTTTAATTTTTAGGATTATTATGTAATTCTCTCTATGTTTTAATGAATGATGGTTTTAGCTAATATGGTGTTTGGATGATGTTATAATGGATAAAACACACTCGGGATGGTGAAAGATAAACAAGGGACACGTGAACCAGCACCCCATGCACAAAAACAGGGCCACCCAACAAATTTTTCTTCATTACAGCAAGTTCAGCACGGGCCGTGCCCGCCCAACACGGCTCCGTGTTGCACAATCTGCAGGAAATGCCCAGTTCAGGTAACTGGACACGGGGCATGCTCATTGAACACGCCCCCGTGCCCAGGCTTCTGTTTCTTTTTACAAACTTTTGTTACTGGCGATCTGAACACGGGGCCGTGCCCGGACACCACGGGGCCGTGTCCAGACGCCCAGTAACATAAAATTTTGCTTTTTCACACCTTTTTACACAATTCAATCAACCTAAAAACTTATTTTTGGGACACATTGAGGACAATGTGTAATTTAAGTGTGGGGGGATGCTAAAACCTTGAATCTTACAAGTCCTAAATACAACCCTACACAAAACTCTATTGGAACCGCTAATCACCCCAAATTTTTTCAAAATTTTTCATTTTTTTTACTTGTCTAGGTTTAATTTGGGAATTTCAAATTCTAAAAAGGTTATATTTTTACAAATTTACAACCGATAGCGTCGTGATAAAAAGAACCAACATAAGAAAATTATGAAACGGCATGACAAACCTAGTTAAAATTTGATTATATATACTTGATCACATAAAAACCCATTCGCACAAAAAGTGAGTTTTGAGCCTGTATTGAGCATACAAATACATATCTTTAAACTAATTGCTCATTTTTCGTTTCTTGTGTGAATAGCCGCTTGGTTCTTACGACTCTAGAACTTGCCACAACAATACATTCCCGGTCCTTACCAACTTAAACCCGAGTAAGTAAATGATAGAGGCATTAGGACTAACCCTTTTTATTTCTACACCATTATTTTTCTTTTTTTTACCACCTACCCAAAATCCCCCTAGTTAACCCCTTTGAGCCTAAACCTTTTCATTTCTTAACCCAAAACAAACACCCTTTCACCCACCAAAACCTTTTTATTTTTAACCCTTTTGTTTTAGTAACAAGCTCGGTCTTTCTTATGACTTAAAAAAAATGATGATGATGATGATGAAGCAAAAGAGAAATAAACAAACAAGTTTATCAAAAATAACTTTGTTTGAATAATGGCTTCATCAAAATAAAAATTTCAAAAATAAAAAGTCTTATGAAAACCGACGCTTTTTACGCCTTTCGCCTTTTCACTAACCACTAACCCAACCACCTACCTTTAACCCAAGCCTAACCCTTTACCCAAAAGTCCTCTTGATATTTACAAAGGTATACAGTTAAAAAGGAGGAGGATTGATTGCTTGGCAAGCTTATGGTAGAAGTAAGTTCCATGCCGCTCTGAGTGTTTCACAAAAATACATTTTCGGCCGAGTGTTGAGTGACCCCCGTGAGGTATGTGAACTTGTATATAAATGAAATTTAAAAAAAACCATGTTATGCCCTAATAAGTAATTTATCTTATGCAATGTTTTAAATAAATCATGACGAATAGGATTGTAAATAAATAAAAATAAAACTAATAAAGAATCTTGGAAATCCCGACACTCTATGACAAGCCCAAAAACCTTCTCTTCTACCCATTCCATTTGGGAGTGTAAAGCCACATTATAAAGAGTTTTGCTTGAGGACAAGCAAAGATTCAAGTGTGGGGGTATTTGATGTGTGCAAAATGCAACATATAAATTACATCAAATGTGGCATAAAACTAACCCTTTTTTTAGTACTAATGTTGGAAAAAGTGTGTTTTTGTCTTCCTTTTGTATTTTCAGGATTAAGTGAGCTCAAATGAACAAAAGAAGCAAAAAGGCAGCTAAATCTAATATAAATACAAGAAAAGGAACAAACGTGGCATGCCCGGACCCCCCGACAGCATCTTCCCAAGCAAAACAAGAGAACAGAAGGCTGAACACGCCCCGTGCTCAATGAGCACGGGGGCGTGCCCAAGTGTCAGCAGAAAAGACAAAGCTGTAGAAGCTTCTATCACCCACCACGGGGGCGTGCCCAGCGGACACGGGGCCGTGGTCAACTCTAAGATTCGCAGAATCTGGGGAAATCTTGATAGTACAGATACGCTTCTGCACACGGGGGCGTGCCCAGCGGACTCGGGGGCGTGGTCAACTAATGCAAATAAACTGCAATTAATGAAGAAAGAGAAGGAAGGTGGACACGGGGCCGTGCCCGAGCTGCTGTTCAGGCTATAAATAGGGGTGCTTGGCTCATTTGCAAACCATCCCTTGGCACACCACCTCTCTCACACTTCACCCACCACCCACCACCATCACAACACCATCATCCACCACCATCATCCATTGTCCATCATAGAGTGTGTGAGTCGTCTCGGGATCCAAGATTGATCGTAAGAGTTCTTGACAATCAAAGGCCATGTTTGCCTAAGTCTCTTACATCACTTGGTGAAGACAAGTGTCTAGTGTAATACTTTTTATTTTTAATCTTTTCGCACTTTTTATTTGGTTATGTATTAATGACTTTAATAACCAGTTTCTTATGTTGAAGGTGATTCTTCCTTATCGTTTGTCCGTGGTGTCTTAGCATTATTTTACTGTCTATATAAAATAAAAGATTTTCACCATTCATATCTCCACGGTCTATATGGAGGTATGTTGGCTACCTGGTCGGGGGTTAAGGGAACGGTTTGGTAAGAGTCTTGCCTTGTTCAGTGTATAGATCCTGCAAGGACCTGGGTCAAATTTAGTAGGACCTCCTTCAATACCCACTGGTATTGGATGGCGGGGGTCCAAACTCTTTGATCCCCTCATATGTAAGCTACTATTAATACTTTAACCCGGCTACTTAGGACTGTATCCCTGCTGACTCAGACTACTTAGCCGAGGGTAACGTCACCTTCAAAAGAGGGGCCTACCATAATATGCATTAATAACTTAATTAATTATCTTTCAATAATCCGACCCCCTTTAGGATTGTATCCTTGCTGACTCAAACTACTGGGTTGAGGGTAACGTCACCTTCAAAAGAGGGGTCTACTACAATAACTAAGATAATCTCTTAAAAGTGCGGAAATAATCAAAGGTTACACTAAACACGAGTCGGATCCAAGTGATTCATCTTGTCTATCTGTTTTTACTTTTATTTTATTTTTCAGCATTTTAGTTAGTTTTTATTTTTCTAGTTTAAAAACTTTTTTCTAATTTTTGATTTGATTAGACGTTGAGGATAAACCGGTATTAAAAGCTCTTGTGTCCTTGGACGACCTCGGTATCTTGCCAACACTATACTACGCTCACGATGGGTGCACTTACCCATATGTGTGTTTGGTGTTAGTAAAATATCGTGTTTTATAAATTTAAAACTTGGCTAACGTGTAAAAATGGCTTAAAATATACTTAAATATATATCACACCACACGCGCATCACAAAGCTAGACCGGTGACAAATCAAGGCTAGGGCCTACTTACCCTACGTCGCGGGCCGCGTAGCCCTTCGCTACATCCTTCGCGGGCCGCGAGGGACCTGAAATCATGCCCTATAAATAGGGGCCATCGGCTTCAGTCCCAAATCGCTCACAACTCTTTCTCTCTCTCGAAATTCTAAATAGTAAACATAATTTCGGGCATAATACCCCCCTAAATAACGAAGTTCTGCCTCGTTGTAAGTATCATAACCCCGGTTACGTATTAGATACACTGCCCGATTGATCCAGGGTTCTGTAACGGCTGTCGAGGTTTTGCCCGACGTAGTCGTTGGAATGCCGTCTCGGGGAGGGTATTACTAATGTAAATATTGGGTTATTATACTAACGCATGTGCATTTGTGTAATTAATAGATAATCACCAGGAAATCTTAAAGGAAAACCCTAAGACAACATTGTGAGTAATCTCCTTTTTGTAAACTGTTTTACAAAATCTTTACTTATTTTAAATTATAATTAGCAGTGATTGAGTATTTGTAGTTCTTCAATTACTGCAGGTATGTTGGGGTTTTGTATACAAAATATGGAACACGTTACCATTGGACAAAGAGTTAGCCAATGTGTAATATGACCCACCAGTCAGGATTGACAATACTGAATGAGTAATTGTGTAGAAATAAACATTGTAATCGCTCTCAATACTGTTAAAGGATAAAACTCTTCTTGATTAAACTGAAGGCTTGGAAAAGTGGCTATAAAAGTTACCTGAATAAAGAGATGTTTTTATTAAATAAAATAGGGTTTATCCCTATAAAAATGTGTGTACTGAAAACCTGGGAATTTCCCATGTGTTTAATATTATAAAAGCATGGTATTTTACTCTGATAAAATATTTCCTAACTACGGTCCTGATGTAATTTCCGCTGCCAAAATGATAAACACCGATACCACCGAAAATGGCCGCGGCCGCCCGTTCCCGGGTACTTAGGGGACGGGGGTTGCGACAGTAGGTAAGGTAGGGGCTCAACAATCCAATAGAACAAAACTTTTTCATGATAGGGTTGGGCATGAAGTGTTAGGAAGTGAACATGATAACTTGTCTGAGAGTATTGCATTGCCACAAACACCTGGTCCTTCAGTAAGGAGGTCTACTAGGTCTTCAGTTTTGCCTAGAAAATTTGATGATTTTGTAGTAGAAGGGAAAGTTAAATATGGTCTTGAAAAAGTAGTTAATTACTCACATTAGTCTACATAAAACATTTTTTTACTTCTATTCTAAATAATTATGTTGAACCCAGACATTTTTGTGAAGCTTGTAATGATCCTAACTGTACAAGTGCTATGAACAATGAGATCGAAGCACTAAACATAAATAAAACTTGGGATAATGTAGAGTTACCTCCTGGTAAAAAACCTATAGGTTGTGAATGGGGTTTTAAAATTAAATACAAATCATCAGGTGAAATTGAAAGATATAAGGTCAGGCTTGTTGCTAAGGGTTATAGTCAAAGAGAAGGAATTGATTTTGATAAAACCTTTTCTCCTGTTGTTAAAATGATCACTGTTAGGTGTGTTTTAGCTATGACTGTTTATAATGGCTGGTCTGTTTATCAGTTAGACATTAATAATGCGTTTTTGTATGATGCTCTTCTCGAATATGTATACATGAAATTACCTGAGGGCTATTTTTCAAAAGATGATACAAGGGTGTGTAAATTGAATAAGTCATTGCATGGCTTGAAAGAAGCACCTAGAATGTGGAATGCTGAGTTAATTAGTGTTTTGATTAAATTAGGGTTTACACAAAGTAAATGTGATTATTCAGTGTTTGTTAAGTCTGTTGATTCTATGTTCATTAGGGTTTACACAAGTTGTGTATGTGGATGGCATTATCATTACAGAAAATAATGAAATAGAGATCGAAAATGTGAAAAAATTGTACAAACCAAGTTTTTTATCAAAGACTTAGGCACCTTAAAATACTTTTTAGGTATTGAAGTGCACATTGGTTGTTAGGGTTTTAAGATACCTTAAAGCTGCACATGGTAAGGGTATATTTTTTGGTAAAATTCTAGTATGAATTTGACAACATATGTAGACTCCGATTGGGGTAAATGTTCGGTGAGTAGGAAGCCATTTACAGGTTATTGTATTTTCTTGGGTGAGTCTATGATTACTTGGAAAAGTAAAAAGCAGGCAATTGTATTACGATCCACAGCTGAAGTTGAGTATCGTGCAATGTGCACTGCAACATGTGAGATTATGTGGTTAATTAATTTGCTTAGTGAGTTAAGTGTTAAAATAGATTTGCCTGTTTCATTGTTTTGTGATAATACAACAACACTGTCAATAGTTGCTAATCTAGTTTTTCATGATAAAACAAAACATTTTGAATTGAATTTGTTCTTTTTGAGAGAACAAATACAGAAAGGTTGTATTAAAATTGTTGGTGAGGAAACAACTAAACAAGTAGCTGATGTCTTTACAAAAGGTTTGCTTATTACTCAGGGGGGGGGGGGGATGTTGAAAGTATACATAGATCATATATATCGTATTATACATATTCATAATGTATTTTATTTTATTATTGATTTCTTATTACAGTTTTATTGTTTGTTAATATTTGTAACATGTGATATGATATGGCTCCTGGCCTTGATCAATAAGTAACACGTGGGTTGAAGAGCTTGTGGGCTAACTAATCATATGGGCTGCCAGCCGAGGATAAAAGGCAGGGGATAAAGATAAGGCATGTGTGGCTAAGGAGCGTTCGGGTCAGTTCCAGTTTATGCGGGTTCAAGTACACTATATAAATGAACTCATCAATAAATGAGTTCATTTATTCAGTCATAATCTCTGAAACTCTCTCTTAGGGTTTACTCATTTTGTCTATTCTTGTTGGTTTATTAGATCTTGTGTTAAGATCTAGTAGTTGATTAACAGTCCGTGTTTGAGAGTATTGCAGATCATCGTGTTGATGATCTGCTTGTGAGGAAAGCGTGAGATTTCCTGTTTGTTTCATCGATTTGTTGTTTCGTTTTGTATAATAGAGTTTGTTCAGTTGATACATGTTCTTTTGACATTGACAATTCGACTGCAACTTTTGGCATTGGACATGGTACGGTATCGTCCACATATTCGAACATGTTATTGGTGATCAAGAACGGTTATATCATTGCCTTCTAATACATGTAGTTTGTAGGAAAGAGTGTGAACGCGAATTTATGGGTGTTATAGGCAATTTTCTCTGTGACATAAAAGGTAACGATGGTGGCCATGTCGGCTAATCGTTTTGGCTGAAAAAAAAAAAGAAAAGAATCACGATTGTCAGCAATCTAGGCTGGCCGATGGTTTAGGGTTGGCTTGTGGTTGAAGTTTTAATGGCTCTGATGCCAAATAAAATCATGCATATTGATTGATTAATTTATAATTATAAAATGAGTTCAATATAAGAATTGGATACTTGTATGTTACCATTAAGTACCGTCTAGTCTAATATAATATAATAAATATAAAATAAAGTTATGATAATACAAAGTACCATCTAATATGATAAATATAAAATACATCATCATAGCAAAAAAATAAATCAAGTTATTTTAGTGATGAGTTCTAAGCCTGAGAAAAAAATATTCTGTAATATTAATAAGCTACGATAGAAAAAAATATACTTTAAATAAAAAAAACATAAAATAAAAAATTAAAACTCAATCTGAAGACCACTGTCAATTGACCAAAAATTTCAGACGAGAGAACAAAAATACAAAATATCAAAAATTAAAGTCCCTAAAAACTCGCACATATGTTTATCACTCTCTCTTCCTTAACACGCGCTTATCACTCCCTCCACTAAACCCATCCGTAACACACACGCGTCTCCTATGCGAGTAGAAACCAAACACTACTGTTATCAGCTGATCGTGTTAAATACGTATATTTCTTTCACAAAATATAACATTTCCCCCAAAAAAATCATTTTTACACAAAATTTCCTTCATCCTTTTTAGTTTTCCCTCTCTGTTTTTGGAGGGAAAATTCGTAATTTTTCAAGGTTTTTGATTGTCACTCGACACTCAAATTCAATCAATTTCAGCTCGATTGTACAAAGGGCATGTTTGGGTTAGCTTTTTGAAACAACTTATTGACTTATTGGCTTTTTGAAAAGTCATAAGCTCTAAAATTATGTTTGGCAAAGAGGGTGTATGTGAGGGGAAAAAGCCAATAAGTCAATAAGTTACAAAATCCTGACTTTTCCAAGAAGCCAATAAGTCAATAAGTTGTTTTAAAAAGCTTACCCAAACATGCCCAAATTTTGAATTTGTTGCATGTTTTTCTGTTATTTTGGTTCGTTTTTCGGTTCAATTTTGTCACACAGTTACTGTGTGAAGTGTTACTGAGGTGCGATTGTGATCGAAGGTGAATCAGGTACGGTGGATTTGGAATGTGAAGAGGTTAAATTAGTTGTTTTTATGTGTTGGTGCAGCTGAATTTTGTTTGTGTTTGGAAGTTAGGGTTTTTAGGGTTTTGAAATTGAGGTTTTGTTGTGAAATTAGGGTTGAAATATTGAAGATTTGAACTTGTATTTACTTATGTTTAGTTGTAGGGTTTCTTGATATGTTTTGTTATTGATGCATGATGAATGAGTTTTTATTATAAATTAAGAGTAGTTTAGGATAATGGAAATATGGGGAGGGGGGGGGGGTATGCATGTGTAGAGGTGCACATCCAAACTGGTTTGTGAACCGAATCCGAAGTTTAAGGTGAACGAAAACTGGTTTGGAATTAATATGGAGAGGAACCGGATT
The DNA here is from genome assembly GCA_030545235.1 of Helianthus tuberosus. Taxonomy (NCBI): domain Eukaryota; kingdom Viridiplantae; phylum Streptophyta; class Magnoliopsida; order Asterales; family Asteraceae; genus Helianthus; species Helianthus tuberosus. Next base: position 130,944,301 of record CM060445.1, on the reverse strand, counting down.
GAGCCCAATAGATACCGTAGGTTTGTGACCGGTTGGAACCCAAACCGAACCAGTAAAAAACCAATCAAAACTGGAAAAAGCGGGTCAACAAACTGACAAAACCCGAACCAGTTTTGAGTTTTTTGCTGACCAACTCGGACTGGTTTAGGGTTTGAATCTGATTTGTGCACCTCTATGCATGCACCTTCATAATATATTAATATTAGAATTGGCAGCCATTGTTGAGCTTAGGGGGTGTTTGGGATTGCTTATTTTAGTGACTTATTAGCTTATTGACTTTTTAAAAAGTTAAAAGGTGTTTGGCATGAAATTAGTTTGTGAGAGGAAAAGTCAATAGGTCACTCCATTGTGACTTGTTAACTTTTACAAAAACGGTCTTAAGTTGTTTTGAAAAGCTAAGCCAAACATGGCCTTAATGTCATAGAGTTATTGTTTCATGCTTCCTTGTGATACATAGCCTTTACTAAGTTTAGCCTTATTCATGGTATTTGTAGTGATTCAAATCGACTTGCAGTGGAATGCAAGATTATGCGAACATGAGAAAGATTAGTGTTGCTTGAGAACACTTTAAAAGGTATTTTAGAGGTGTATTGGCCGAATGACGCTAGTTCTAATTTAGAATGCACTATATTAGATAATGTAATAAAAATTTTCCAAGTAAATGTTTCTAGCTTTCTAGGAACAAGGAAGATCTATGGAAACATCCTTGGAGTATCCAAGAACTCTTTACAAATATGGAACTTTCCGGAATTCTTGAGTTTTGCTATCTGTACTCTAGGTGGGACGTGAATTAAGCTTTCATTGAACATGCATTTTTCTGTTATTCTTGTATTATCAGTTTTTTCAAGTACATAGTGGTGAATTTCATAAAATGGGAAAGAATATCATTTGTAGAATTGTAGGTGAAGAATGGCTAGTAATGTCTTAATTCAAAGACTTTGAAGGATGCCATAAATGTGTAATTTTTCTTGTATATATGTTATTGAAAGCTGCTTTGCATAACATGTGTTTCTAATTTTCTAAATGTTATTGGTCCTATGCATGGTTTTAATTTACCACCAGAAGAAATATTAAAGATTAGCTTATCAAAGAATTGCAGCTAATTCATCCTGTAACTTAATGTAGGAAACTTAAGGATGTTCAGACAGTTTGAAGGAGATCACAACTTGTAAACATATCTACTAAAATTTGAAGTTGACAAGTATCCTTGATTTTCTTCAAGTTTGAGATGCAAACAAAGAAAGTAGCAATGGGAAGAAATTCTTCTAAAGCAATCGGGAGTCCAAAAGTTTCTAGAAATCATAAGAAGGTTTCAGAAGATGTCAACAACCAAGAGAACAAAGTATCCCAGATAATTACATCTTCTGCTAGAAAACAAAAACCTGGTACGTTGGTTATCTTAACTAGTGGTGTCAATCTTATCAGGTTGGTGGGTTGAATCGTTAAATTAGAACATGACCCGTTTAACCGATTTTATCTAAACGAATCAAACGGTTGGTGTGTTGTAGTCACATTGTAAATGTGTTGGTGGGTAGTAATAAATAGGTTAAACGGGTTAAACACGTCAATAGGAACACGGCTTGTTTATTAAACAGGTTAGATATGACAAACCAAAGCTTGATTATTTTCATATCATGTCAGAAATTGCACCCCTAAGTCCTAATCATAACCTGTGGTTTTGTACTATCATTAGGGGGTGTTTGGATATGTGTTATACAACTGATTATCTGATCCTTTTGGTTTAATGTTGTAATAATAAATTTTTAGTGTTTGGATAAGGTGTCTGATTATGGCTATCTGATTATTCAGTAGTTAAATAATCATTTTCATATGTGCTGTAGTAAAACTGACTATTTAAGAAACAGTGTAATTACTTATTTACCCCTCCTTTTACCCACATTTTCATTGGTATCAATGCCATTTAAGAAATTTAATTACTAGATTTACACATGATAATGTTTTTAAAGAACTATTATCAAATGATTCGTATAAAAATATACTTGTAGTTTGTATAAAATAAATTGTTGAATTTTTAATACTATGGCAATGCAGAAATATATATTTTGACCGTTTTATCTACTATTTCGTAGAATAATCCGGATTTGCACACTCTAGCTACTTATTAACAGATTATTACTAGTTTAAAACTTCTAATAGCATAAGCACATCCAAGAAAACTGTCTTCTGCTGCACTTTCTTTCTATTACGACTGATTGTCTGATTGTTATCGTTCAATATTCCATTATCAGTGATAATGAGTCTATGTTGCTGCAAATAGTATATTTTATATAGGCAACCATGGATCTTAAACATGTTCAAGATTGTGCTTATATGGATTATTTTATCTTTTCTTTCACTTTGGGGATTATAAATTTGAGTGCCGTATTGCCATGTGTATGTCTATTGTAATCAGCAGCAGTCACCTGTACAAGGAACATCAAGGAAAATGTTGAATTGACTAATTTAAATGCTACGCTATGTTCGGACAATGATTCTTATCCTCCAGTCAACATGTCTGTGGATTCTGAGGTAATCATATATATATATATGCGTGTGTCATTCTTTTTTCTTTTTAATTTGGTATTTGTCAACAATGTTTCAATTGTTTCTTTATTTAGTAAAAGGACACTGATTGTCACTAAAAATGTGCCTGTTTTAAGAAAGAGATTTCAAGAGTAGGGAAACAGTTTGATGCTAATATCAATATTATTGTTATTTCTATTATTTAAATTTAAAATTGAGTAAGGTTTGGCCAGTTTTGCAACTTTCGTCCAACGCTTTGTTTTTCCGCATTTGGATCCAAAAGGTTTCAAATCTTGCCATTTTCATCCGGCTCGTTAACTCCATCCGTTTTTTCCCATTAAGTCAGGGGTATTTTCGTCTTTTTTGTTAACTTAAAGGGCAATTCGGTCTTTTCATATGATGTACTAGCATTTAGCATAATGCACAAGTATTCAAAGTACCCTTAATGAGAAAAAGACGAAAATACCCTTGAATTAACGGAGAAAAATGGATGGAGTTAACGAGCCGGATGAAAATGGCAAGATTCCAAACATTTTAGATCCAGATGCGGAAAAACAAACCTTTAGACAAAAGTCGCTAAACTGGCCAAACCTTAGGGACGAACATGGCATTTTACTCTTTTAAATTTGTAAATCTTTTTTTTTTTTTTCTAAAACGACCATAAGCTACTTTAATTTCTTGAGATTTATATTGCAAATTAGGTAGGCTTTATGAGAGGTACATGATATTTATGAAGGTTCTAGTTAGTTTCATTTGATATGATAAGCATATTTGATATTCCTGTAGGCTTTTGTTAGTTTTGATATTTCATATTTTGATATAATGACAATCTTTTAATCTGCAATGGAATAGCGATTGTTGTTGTAGTTTTTATTATTGTGAATAATGGTTCTCACAAGTACTTTTTTTATATGCTGTAGCGATGTAACGTAACCGAATCTTTCGGGAATGGAACCATATTTTCTCCCACCTTCCACAATTCCAGAACTGGTGAAGGAGAAAGTGCAGACGGAGGTAAATAGTGGATTCCGGTTTTAACTATATGAAATTATTTTCTCCTGGTTATATACGAGTGGAAATGAATAATTTTTAAATGAAATATGGAGATACTTCTTCTGTTGTATATTATGTTGCTATCTTTTGTTGTGATACAGATTTAGGATGTGGTCTGTCAAGTGAAGTTTCAGCCATATACCAATGCATGAAAGAATCAAAGTTAGAATGTGTTGATGAAGATGATCATGATCATACGGCATCTGATATTCAAATGGAGGATACTGAATATGAAGAGTTTGATGAATTTGATCCCTATTATTTTATTAAAAACTTGCCAGAATTAGCGTCGGTGGTCCCATCTTTTAGGCCAGTGCTACTACCCAAACAGACACGGAGTTGCCCACCAACTACTCTTGTTTTAGACTTGGATGGTTAGTATTTCTCTTGACCTTTTGCTTATACTGTTTTTTAAATATTATACTAGAATTTTGACTTGTGCCGCGCGTTGCGGCTGCAAAGTCGCGTTTGTGACTTCGTTACACGCATAACGAACGTGACATTATGCGTTTTTTACTTTGTTACTCATGTCACGTTCGTGACATTAACGTCATTAGACACAAATAAAAAGAGTATGTCGCGGACATTGCGGTTTAAAGTTGTAAAAGTAATTTAGACAGTGGTGTAAAGTCGTAAAAGTAATTTAGATACTAACGTGGTCAGGCATATATAAAAAAAGTAAAAAAAGTATAATAATGTGTCGCACATTGTGGTGTAAAGTCGTAAAAGTAATTTAAACTAAAGGAGGTGTCAATTTATTAAACTAAAGGAGGTGTCAATTTATTAAGTAGAAAAGGTTGGAGGGTCAAAGTTGTCAATTACCAAAAGTTATAAGTGAATGTGTAACTTACTTATAGATGACGGTTAATAGTGTTTCATGTCAAAAGTTTGAGGGTTAATAGTGAATGTTGTCAAAAGTTTTAGGGTTAATGAATGCTGTCAAAAGTTGAGGGTTGATATGTGAATGTTGTGAAAAGCTGAAGGTTAAAAGAGAAAAGTTATCAAAAGTTGAGGGTTAATATGTGAATGTGCCAAAAGTTAAGGGTTAAAAGAGAAAGGTTATCAAAGGTTGAGGGTTAACATGTGAATGTGTCAAAAGTTAAGGGTTAAAGAGAAAGGTCCACTGACTTTTCTCTTTAAGGTATAGTAAGGTGCTGTTTGTTTTTTGATAAAATGCCTGCGCAGGCTCTTCTGTCTGCGCGGCGCATACCACGCGCAGACATTGCCACGCACAGACTGTTTGTTTTTCCGAAGAAGTTTCATTAAAAAAGGTCTGCGCGAGGTCTTTTTGGTGCAGACTTGGTTCAACCACTTCTAAGATCTTCTAAGGTCTGCAGAGGGTTAAACACCACCACCCACCACCACCAACCACCACCGTCCACCACCGTCTACCACCACCACCGTCCACCACCCATCTGTCCACCACAACCGTCCACCACCCACCACCACCTACCACCACCGTCCACCACCCACCACCACCACTACTGTCCACCACCCACCACCACCATCTACCACCACCACCACCACCACCGTCCACCCACCATCACCACCGCTACCACCACCGTCCACCACCACCACCAACCACCACCCACCACCGTCCATCACCACTACTGTCCACCACAATCACCGTCCACCACCCACCACCGTCTGTACACCTCCACCAGTTTATTTTAGAAGTCTACATATGTTAAAAAACAGTCTTCTTCTTGTAGACTGCAGACATTTGGTCCACCTCTTCTTCAACAGATGTCTGCAGATGTGGTCCTCAGACTGCCAGACATTTTACCTCTTAAAAAACAAACAGCACCTAAATGTTTGCAGTTGAAACTTATTAAAGGCCACCTGCTTACTTACACACGTGTCTTTTTGGGTTATGTTTTATCTCTAATTGGTCAAATGGGCCAAACAAAGAACTAGTTTAAAGGGAAATGGTTTGAAAGTCTCCCAAGGTGTATTAAAAAAATAGATTAATTTTGTAATAATGTTCGTTTTGAGATGAAGTCTGCCGCTCATTTATATAAATTAACAAACTGTTTAACAAAAAAAACGTCTGGGGTTGACTCGACCCGTACGAAATTGCCTGTTTTTACCAGAATAATTTTTGGCCCGTCACTCAACCAGCTTGACCCACACATTTTGCTTGCTTCTATAAATTTGTTTGTGACTCTCATACTACTGACTCAGTATCCTTTGCTTTTGGTTTTTTGGCTAAACACTTGCTCTTCTTAGAGGTTCAAGTTTGTGTTTTGTTGATGACTAGTCAAACAGGTCATATTAGAAAGTTAGTTAAAAAATGCAGCAGGTTATACAGGTCAAACTGGTCAAAAGTTACCTAACATGTATTCAAAGGGGAAGTCATATGTGTTTATGTGTTGCTAACGCTAAGCAGTTAATGCGGTAAAAAATCAGACCGATATCTGAGATATCGGTTATCGCGGTGGGATATCGGTAATTTTAATATCATGCTGAATTCATATATATAGAAATTTAACACTAACGGTTCAATATACTTTCCTACCGTTAACAAATTAACCTTTTGCAACTTGCAAAACACTACAACTGTAGCAAGTGATTAACCTTTTGCAACTTGCAAAGCACTACAATTGTAGCAAGTAGGAACTGATTAAGTGATTAAGACTTAAAACACTAATAGCAGCAATAAGAAGAAAGACGAATGGTAGAACTAAGAAGAAAGGTACTAATAATCGCTGATATATTGGTCAATGTCGTTGATAATATCGGTACTAATATTTTGGTCGATATTTTGCACCGATATCTCACCAGGGGACCGATAACCAATATATCAATATCTACATATTGCTAACGCTTATTTCTTTTTTACACATGTTGCCCTCAAATTTTATACTTGTAGTACTAGTAGATTAACACCCCTTCATTTCCTGTTTGCCCCATCTAGGTTTTGTTATTTTATACAATCCATTGAGTTTGTTTCTACTTTTTTGGCAGAGACTTTGGTTCACTCCACACTCGAACCATGCGAGGATGCAGATTTCACATTTACCGTCAACTTTAACCTTGAAGATCACATAGTCTATGTTCGTTGTCGGCCTTACCTAAAAGAATTCATGGAAAGGGTGGCTGGTCTTTTTGAAATTATCATATTTACAGCTAGCCAAAGCATATATGCTGAACAGCTTCTGAATGTTTTGGATCCAAAAAGGAAAGTATTTAGGCATCGTGTGTTCCGTGAATCCTGTGTTTTTCTAGAAGGAAACTACCTCAAAGATTTATCGATTCTTGGTCGCGATTTAGCACGTGTTGTCATGATTGATAACTCTCCACAGGTATCAAACTGTTGAGTTATACTATGTCCACTATTGCATGAAAATATCAAAAAATGATTTCAAGATATAGTTTCAAGTAAAATGTCGAGTAAAATGCCATTTTCATCCCTGAGGTTTGGCCAGTTTTGCGACTTTCGTCCAAAGGTTTGTTTTTCCGCATCTGAATCCAAAAGGTTTGAAATCATGCCATTTTCACCTGGCTTGCTAACTCCATCCATTTTTCTCCGTTAAGTTAGGGGTATTTTTGTTTTTTGTTAACTTAAAGGACAATTCGGTCTTTTTCACTTTACGTACAAGCATTTAACATAATATACAAGTATTCAAAAGACCGAATTGCCCTTTAAGTTAACAAAAAAGACGAAAATACCCTTAGCTTAACGGAGAAAAATGGATGGAGTTAACGAGCCAGATGAAAATGGCAAGATTTCAAACCTTTTGGATCCAGATGCGAAAAAACAAACCTTTGGACGAAAGTCGCAAAACTGGCCAAACCTTAGGGACGAAAATGGCATTTTACTCTAAAACGTTTAAACCAAAATGAGATGTTCATTGGTAAACTTGGTCAAAATTTCAATTTTAACATCATATATCGCCTTAACCACTTTTGCTTCAGGCATTTGGATTTCAAGTTGACAATGGCATACCAATAGAAAGCTGGTATGATGACCGAACGGATCAAGAACTGCTGACATTAATGCCTTTTTTAGAAAGTCTGATTGGAGTTGACGACGTGCGACCATTAATCGCCAAGAAGTTTAACCTCAGAGAACGAATTGCTGCAGCAGGTTGTTCTTTAGCAGAATCCTTTGAAAGGTGATCGACCAATCAGTGAATTGGTGAAGAACAAAAAACAATGGAAGGCTTAGTGTCTGTTTTTTAGTTTGATTTTGTTAAGTTTTAGTTTGCATCTCATGCCAAGTGATACCTTGTAGGTTTGGTATGTGTTAATTTAATTGCTTTAAATAACAATGTGTTTTAAAGCTATTTCCTGTTTGGTTCTTAAACTTTGAAGATTGTCCTAAACACTAAAATAATTACATAAAACATGTCATTTTGGAACAATTTCAACCAATAAAAAAGTTTATAAACATTGGGTTCGTCTGTTTCCCGGTTTGTGGTATGAAGAATATTTAGTTTCTTGGTATGAAATATTTAGTCGTGGTGTTTGGTGTTCAAACATAGGCTTTACTTCTCTTTGTATGGTCGGTTCAGGGCTCGTTAACACCAGCAGCTTGGTTACGCTTATGCATCCTTGAGTTGCTTCTATATGTTTTAACCATCACTCGATAAACTGGGGATGACTAGGTTAACAACTGCTTTGATTTTTAAAACATTGATTAACTAGCTGAGGACCCGTCCGTAGGCCAGGTACCCTAACGGCATAATAACATAAATACTCATAGAACATAATAAACAAAACGATAAAACACATTTATAATGTCACTAAACAAAAACAACGAAACATTAAAATGAACAAAACAAAAGAGCATACTTAATGGAACTAAATATTTGGTGAAGTAAGAGTCTCGGTATATATTGCTCCTTGTAACCTGTGAAACCAAACTACAGGTAAGTAACAATCATCCCCTTTCTTTGTCGTGTCAATTTCATTAGCAACTCCATCATTTGATACCACAAGAAACATGCCAGTACTTGTAATATGTGTAATATAGCATGATAAAATAATAGGCTGTATGCGAGGGAAAACCCATAATTTCACCCAACTTTCATCTTCCATCCTCCACAAATCAACCGTCCAATGAGGAAGCCCATAAGTAACAAACATATGAAGCTCTTTATGAACAACAACTAAATTTCCATCAAAGTCAGCATGTCGAATTCTTGGAGATGTTTTCAACTTAAATCTCTCTGATTCCACATCAAAACCAAACAACATAACACCCTTATTCTGAATAAAACAGTTAACCAAAAAATATAAAACACCTTTGCAAAAAGTTCAATTAGACCAAATAGGCTCTCCACGCCAGCAACGAAGTTTATTTGCAAAAGTGATTTTGTGCCACGAGTCAAACATACTTGAATATACATGAACCCACATTTTACCACGCCTACGCTTTATGTGTAAAAGCTTGTAATCATCTGTCTTATCCATATACAACCCAATTGCATCTGACTTAGGTTTATATAAACCACGACTATTTGAGCTGGACACCTCTTTAAATGCATGAGTTAATGGATTCCAAATAACCAATTTGCCAGTATTACGAAAACAAACACATAACAATCCTTCAAAACTTGTTAGAATATTTACTTTATTCCAAGCCGCTTCAAATGGAAGTAAGATTCTGGTGTTTAATAATGGACCTGAATCTTCACACGAAAGGGGGAATACAGAACATAAGCGCGAACCAATTGCTATAAAATTTTGGTTATAGGATGTAGATATGTGACGACAATGCATCATAGCAAAATGACGTGTCGATAGAAGAGATAGCCATTCCTTGCATACACACTTTGACCGACCCACACCCTTTGCAGGAAGCCTTATTAATATCTCATACACAAGTATGTCAAGACCAAGATCATCAATAGAAGTACTTTGTCGTCCATGGGCATGTAAAAACATTTTCTTTTGCATGACTGTAGGTTGTTCATACTCATTTCTCACTGGAAGTAATATTAGTATAATTATTGTTAGCATAGGATTTTGAATAAAATTACCTATATAATGTCATTCGTTCATAAAGTTAAATCTACATCACGACAGTAATAGATAAGATTATTAACTTAAACTGGAAAACATTTTAAAAATTTCAACAAAAAAGGTAAACAAATGAAAAAACAAAACATATTAAGTACCAAATTCCAAGTAATCCAAAACATTAAATAACATGAACAATAATTTTAACGTTGCATAGTTCTAAGCAAGTGTGCCTCATGCACATCTGGTTCAATAACCATTTTAGTAAACTCCGTATCCTTCAACATATTAACTGAAAAAAGCAGACATGTGTTACAAATTATGTTCATAGGTCATTTAAAAAATTAAAATATATAAGAAATACGTATTAAGCCTATACATACTTGACGACGTATATACCAACTTGAGTTGAGAGACGTATATGATAGATTTACTGGATATTGCACGATATGTTCGAACAATATTTATATGCCTCGATGTGTCTAAACGCAACTTTATAACGTGACCACTGTAAAATAAACAAACACAATATATTAAAAAAATGTGTATATATATATATGTGTGTTACTTAAAACATTAAGGTGATTAATAATAAAAACGTGTCTTACGTAGCATCTTGCAAATTAATCTTAAAAGTAAACATATGCTTTATTCTTTTCCCCTTGATGATTTTCCTACAACATCTACAATAAAGGCAACAACATGTTAGACTTTTCACACACACACACACACACACACATAAATAAATATATATATATATATATAGGTAGAGGATCCTGTAAAATGCCTTAAGTGTGAGAAGTGTAAGAAAGAATCTTAGCCATTAGATCTTTTGATCTAATGGTTGAGATTAATAGGGACCAAATTGTAAAATATTTTCATTAATTTGGACTGATTTGAAATATCTAGGGGCAATATAGTCTTTTAAACCCACTAGAAATTAGGTAATGCACATGTAACTTCCCCCCGTCTTTTTTAAACGTCAATAACTTTTTATACGTAACTTTTTAAAAAAAAAAATTACACCATAATAACGAGCGTTTTTTATCTTTAATATGAGTACCATATTGCTATACTTATATAGAGAAAAAAATATGTTTCGATCAGATGCTTAGTCAATGAATGGTGTTATATACTTGCTGAATGGTGTTATATACTTGCTGAATGGTTTATATACTTACTGAATGGTGTTATATACTTGCTGAATGGTGTTATATACTTGCTGAATGCTGAATGGTGTTATATACTTCCTATAATTAAGGTGGCGGTTATGGGAAATTTTTAATTAATTGAATTAATGATAAAATTACTTGTTTACCCTTTTCAATTAATTTAGATCTAATGACTGAGATTCTTTCTTACCTTTCTCACACTTTTGGTCTTTTTTTACAATAACCTTACCATATATATATATATATATATATATATATATATATATATATATAACAAACAAAAAAAAATAGAAAGAATTTATGTATACCAACAATATGTTTGTGAAAACCGTTCTGGTCTTTCAGAACATTAAAGCACGACACCAGTGGATACAACGGAAAACCCTTTGAAACCTCACGTATACACGGAGTAAATTTTGTGCCTTCATCTATAACTATTTTGATACGACCATAAATTAATACGTAGCTTTTGTATGTTGGATAGTCTTTATACTTGAAATTCTCAATTCGAAAATGAGAAACCGAAAAAACATGACCCACGAGTTCCATGCCATCAAATAAGTGAACCAAATTAGCGGGGACAATTGCTGCAACTCTTCTTCTCTATAATATAAAGTATGTTACTTAAATATAATGTATGTAAACTTAAAAAACGAAATAAATAAATAAATGAACTTACATCTTTATCAAGTAAAATAAGTAGTAATTTGTTTTTGCTGACACCAAACCAAGTAAATTCAACACGTACAACACTAAGATTATACCATACTCCATAGTGTGTTAGTGAAGAAAAATCAGCTACAGTGTAATCTTCATCCATCTTCTATAAAAAAAACAAATACAAATACCATAAAAGATTTAAAAAAATCTCTAATAACAAATTAAAAGAATAAAAAACGAAAGAACAAAAAAATTAATAATTATCAATAAAAATTAAAATTAAAAACAAAAAATGCAATTTCTAAACTCTATATATATACAAACGGGCTAGGTTATTATATAATGTATTGAGGTTTTGGGCCATATTCGCTTAACAGGCCAGGTTTATCTAAACACAAATTGGAAAAGGGCCGGGTTCGATATAGAAATACGGATATTAGACGAATAATCCGAATTAAGAAATTGATACTACATAATGCTACTTAACTCAACCCTAGCCACAAATGTGATGAATCCAACCCTCTTTCTTGTCCAAAATCGCTTCTTTCTGCATCCCGTGTTCATCTTCATCATCAGTTTCCATGGCGATTCACGATGGTTACACTTGTGTACACTCTATTCAGCTCCGTCATACGTATCATCACTTCAATCGTTTCAAACTTTCAAGGTTTTTACCTCTCTAAACCCTAGCGTCTTATACATCATACTATTTTGTTCGATTAGGGTTCTTCATATTCGATTAACACCTTCATTGATGAACGCTTGTGCAAGATAACAACTGCAGATCTCTATTTCGGCATTTTTTCAGTTAATGGTTATGAATCTATGGTATTAGGGTTCTTCGGATTCGATTAATACCTTTCGGATTTTAGGGTTTCAGCTATTGACACATGTTCGACCTGTATTTCCGCATTTCTCAGGGTTAACGGTTGTGGAACGATGGTATTAGGGTTCTTCATATTCGAGTAAAACTTTTCGGATTTTAGGTTGTCAATTCTTGAAATATGTCAGATATGTGTTTCGGTAGTTTGATGGGCTTAGGATTTTTCGTTGTAGTGAATATGTTACCACGGAGTTAAAGACATGGTCTAGATAAGCTCTAGAACATAGACAAATGGTGGCTGTGCTGGATCCAATACTTGGCAGGCACTTTGTAAGTTTTGTTTTTATGTTTATCACTACATTATTGTATCAATTATTAAAGGTTTTGTCTGTCTTAATGGGCTAACATGAGCGTTCAAATGAGGGACAGAAGCTAGACTTATCCTTAAGAGACTGAATCATCTTACAGACCTATTCTGCATCTTGCAACCCATGGTCTTAATCATATATTATGGCACTGTAAGTGTCTCTAACCACTGATTCAAACTCCTTACTATGCCTATTTGTTTGTTTTAATACAAAATTGTTTGAATTTAAGGGTATAATTTACACAATTCTTGTTGTTCACAACTGTTATAGTATGTGTTTTTGATATAACATTTTACTGTACTTAGTTATGATCTGAGACTGTTAGATTCTACACATTTGATGAAAAAGTGGTCTACATGTATTAACACACATATCACACACCTAAATGCTTTTGATTGCATTGTTTAAACTATAAAAACAAAAACACAAACAAACCGATTTGTAATAAAACCTAAACTAAAGAGATTAGGAAACCATACTTTATTTCTCCAATTGGTTCTGCAAAGGTACTCAATATGATGCTTTTTAAGATAAACAAAACTGAAAGAAAGAAGGCGACATATTAAAATCATAGAACTACATTATATAGAGCTAATATCCGAATTTTTCTCAGGGAAGTTAATCTATATTTAGACAGTTAATAAATCATGGGATAGTGGGAAAGTGGGCTGACTTAGTAATCTCTTTATATTAACTGCATAATCGGTTACTAAACCTATAAGTTTTATATTCCAGCTATTTTTTTATTTGAATTTTTTTATAACCGAAACTGATCTTTTTTAAACTTTGTAATAAAAGCTTATACTATTTGATAGAAGTTATATTTTACACTAATGAAGACATATTTTTTAAAAACTCTTAAAAAATCTTATCAACCATAAATTAAGAACTAATTGTTAAAAAAACTTATATGTTAACTTAACATAAGAAAATATTTGAATGGATAATAATAACAATAATAATAATAATTAAACTTCTTGTTTATATACACATATAAGAAATGTATTTGTATATCCTTACTTTTAGTAAACCATATTATTAGTATGCTTAACATTGTATACTCTTTAGCTAATATTCTGTTAGTATCCTGCAGCCCTAAGTGAACTCTACAGAACTGACTTGCTTGGACTTATGTGCTATCAGGTGCTATTATTTCTTTCTTGACTTTTTTTCCTTTCCTTGCATTAGGCATACTTGTTGCCGGACTAGTCGGGCCGGTGGTTGCTGGGACACAGGGTGGGCCATCCCCTGTTGCATTAACTGTGACATTTGTTTGTATCTATGTAATGCATTATCCGTGTTTGTTGTTTGGTTTGTTTTTATTGTCTAGTTATTTGCATTGTCAGATGTAGGTGGCTTCCTTGACATGGTTTGCGGTGGCACCTTGAGTGATGAACCACTGATCTGACCCTCTGTCTCGTGATAGCTTGTTGAGTGTTTGTTTTGTTTCTTTTGGTGGTATTATTTGTGAGTATGATTTTAACTTATAGCATATAACCAACTGTTCAAAAACAACATTAACTTCCAAGATAACGACGAAACAAAAAGAATTCAAAAGCATAAATAACTTAAAATCAAATGATAAACATACTTGAAACACAAATTACTTAAGGTAAACCTAAACTCTAAATGAAGTCAAGAAGTTATTGTAACATGACATGCAACATGATACAACCTTAGGCCTACAATAAGCTGCACATACTAAACATGTTTTACCATTCACAACACCTCCTTCACTATAAACCACACAGTTCTCTTCACTATCATCATTTTCTTCTTCCCCTATAACTCCATCATTTTTTTCGACCGCCTCCTCTTTCTCCATCTCCACCCCCCATCTTTTTTTGCCATGTCCTCCGCAGCATGCACAATTCTCAAATGTTTCTTACCTTTAACATGAGTACTCAGATTTTCAGCACTCGTGCAAGTTACATCACAAAGCTCACATTTGAATCCATGAGTGGTAACAACTCCAGCATTCTGATAAATGTAAAATTATATTTAAAAACCTACCAAAATATGTTTATTTAGCAAAAACAACAAAACCCAAAACTTTTTACCTTTTTAATATGCCCTTTGGAAGCAATATGCGCATAGTACTGTTGTACACTATGACAGACCTTCTTGCAAAGGGGACAACTTAAAACACTGTTTGGTTTTGCCCCGTTTTGTAGCACGATTTTAATTTTTTTTATCCATTCTGAATAACAAAAAAGAATACTGATTAAACTATTTATACTATTCTAAACGGAAGTTACTATCTCAAAAATAGGAATGTAGGATTATGGGAAGTTATTTGTGAGAAATTTGTGGTAGAGTGGGTGAGTGGAGATTGAAGTTTTATAACTAATAATTTTAATATTACCGTAAGTTATAAAACTTAAGGATAGATGTTAATTTTATAAGTTTGTGTTTTTAACTATATTAAACTACCAAATTTTTATATAAATCTAAATATTAAATGTACCAACCAGTATAAATGTTAGTAATTATATTGGCACAACTAAAATATTATTCACATGTATTCAATTTATCAAATGTTAGTTTGATTTATATATACTTCTTTACTTTTAAATTCATACCTTTTACATGATTATTTGAAAAACGTTTGTACTTGACTTTTAGTAGTCATACATTTGTTACTTGTAAATATTTGAAAGGTTATCATGTTGCAATTCCTTTTAAAGTGTAAAAATATATTTCTTCTGTAATAATATAAATGTATTTAAAAAAGAGAACATGTTTTCTTAATGAAGCATATAATACCTAAACAATTTTTTTAAGAGTTATACTTCACATCAAATTAAGTACAAAACATGAGAAAAGAAAAAAAAAATACAATACATAATGTAACAGCCCTAAATTTAGCCACTTTACAAAAAATAAACAAAAATTAGATAAGTACTTTAGGATAACAAACTTCAAAACATAAACAACTCAGTGATCACACTAACATAATTAGCACAAACATTCTTAAGACAAGCTAGGATATACACGAACTACTCGGTTTCGGCTTTGAATTGATACCCTACGAATCTTATTTTTTCTCTTAAAAGAGGCAATGGAATCCGCTGTGTCACTAAGCTCATGCTCTTCCCCATTATCTTCTTCAGAACTATCCACATCTATTACTTTATGTCTTGTTCTCTTCTCCAAGGGATAACGACCTTTTGTTTGTTCTTTCTTTTACCCAACAGTGCATCTACAATAAAGACGTTTAATATATTATATGACCACATGTATGAACACACCAACAAAATACCTCATCACTAAATTCCTGCTCTAGCTCTAGGTCTAGATTTGGATCCTTTAGTTCTTTGGTGATTAACTGCTCCATCACATTGTCTGATACATAGACCTTTTTATCATCTTCTTCAGCCCTGTAAGTTGGTTTCACCTTACATGCATTAAAGACAAGTAATTTATCAATATACATGTTTGGATGAATACTCAAATACAATGCGACATGTTAACTTAGAAGAGAAAATATACATACAAAAAAGCTAGATTCATACCTGGTTTTTTTTCTCAGACATAAACTGCTTCGGCGAAATTAGTTTGGGCTCATACAACTCACCCTTGTACACCGGTTCCATCTTCCAATTAACACAAGTCAACAGTTAAAAAGTAATTGTTACCATCACACAATACACTAAAACATGTGTTCACTACATAAAATACCTTGGAATTATGTATTTTTTTCAGAACGATTTTGACCATTCTGTTGCTTGCTGATTTAGACATATAAGATTTTAGGAGGAAGTATCTTCTTATACTGTCAAAACACATGTACACACCACAAAAAACTGACACGTGGCCACTACATCAATGCCCACTAATTCATTTAACTAATTATACGACGGTTTAGGAAGTTTTTGGCTTTCAAATTACTTGGAGGGAAACAACATATATAATTAAGGTGTTCTATTTCAGTATAAATACATTTTTTTACAAACATAAAGTAAAAAATGTTGCTAAACTTTATACAAAACATAATATTTCAAAAAATGGGTTCAATTTACAAACTTTTACAACTTCTCGCATATACGGTTTTTATTCTTTTTTGCAGTTTTGATCATTAGATTTGGGACATAATATTTTAATATTTGTTTATCTTTATGAGTTGCTATCTGTTGAATCATGGATTCATCACACTAATATTTGCATGGAGATGGGAACTAACTGGAATTATAAGCTGAATCATATGAAGAATGCATTCATATCTGTAAGGTAATTACAAAAACTCTTTTACATATTTCATCACCCAATAATTATAATAGTTAAAAATACATATATGCTTATAACTTAGACATCTTATTTTGACTTCAATCTTATTGTCATTACAGATAAGAAGGAAGCCAGGGATGCTCCCATATTTTCAATGACTGTTCAAGATGATCTAACAGTTTTAACTCCCATGAGTTAAGATCTATTCAGTATAAAGGATAAATTTTTCTTAACAATAAGTTAAAGGATTCATTTAAAACCCAAGGAATATCTGATTCCGAAGCGGACGGTCACTTTGGGCTTTATTTAATCGAATCATTGGTAAGTTTTTGTTAGTTATTCTACCTTTACGGATTAATTATAATAATCAGACCTACTATTTGTTTAATATTTAGAAAGATTAGTTTTTTTGTATTAGTTAATATACATTTTTAATTTTTTAAAATAGAATCTAATCAAAATTATAAACATATTTAGAAAGTTTAGTTTTTTTAGTTACTTATTCTACCTTTATTATTTAAAATACAATACAATAAATATTGTAAACATATGTTACCTATAAAACTATTAAAAACTATTTGTTTTAACAAAATTTTATCTATTACTTTATTAATTATAAACAAACCATATAAATTTACTATTACTTTATTAATTATTTTACCTATAAATCTATTAAAAACTATTTGTTTAACAAAATTTTATCTATTACTTTATTAATTATAAACAAACCATATAAATTTACTATTAAATAACAAAATCTGTTATATTAATATTTTATTAAACATCAAATCAGTTTCACATACCCTAATAAAGAAATTAAAACCCTATTAAATATCAAAACAAATACATATCTACTCATTACATTCTCATCTCTCATCTACGGTGAAACTATTCACCTTCTTCTACACTCTTCTTGCCGATCAGAACTTTCAAGCTTAATCAGGTATTTTTTTTTTCTTCTATATTTTACAGTTAAGTTTTACTATGTTCATTTTGCTTTCTTGATTTTAGTTAATTTCAAGTATTACCTCAAAACTGTTTTGGTTTCTATTGTTTTTGTTTTAAATCAGAAATACATACTTCCCATAACCGCTTGACAGTTACCAAAACCGATTGGCAGTTATCACCTATATGTTCAACTGAATTTCTATTGTTTTTATAAGTTTTAAAGTTTTCGGTTTTTCCAAATATATATTTAGGGCTGGTCCCGACAATGTTGGCCCAAACACATAAGTCTAGATGGATAAAATAAAAATAAGAAAATGAAATAACAGATCACTTTGACCCAAAACCCACCTGACTCATTTTCCAATTGGCCCATCCTGACCCAAACCCATTCTAACCTTGCAACCGGAGATGTTATTGTTTTACTATTTTTAGTTTAGTTTTAAATTTGAACTACTGATTAAAAAAACTGAAAAAACAGAAACTTTTCAAACAGTTTTGAGGGCTTGTATGTATATGATTCGAACATTAGTTGTGGTTCACTTCCATTAGTTCATGTTTTGAATTTTTTTCAAGAACTTTGTTCATTCGGGCTGATGTGTGATGCTCATTTTTTAAATTTTTTTCTAATCTCATCTTTACCCGAACTTATCCTTACCAACCTGACCCAAATCTGATTTCGTCTCTTTTAAGTATGTGATTTTTATTTTTTGTAAACATTCAGATGGAGTTTACAATACTAATCAAAGTGTCTGATTGCAACGACCTGCAAGACCGACTGGTAAGATACATCCTGACCCAAATCTGATTTCATCTCTTTTAAGTATTTGATTTTTATCCTAACATCTGTGTTTGAAATAAAAAAAATATTGTATATATAGGAACTACCAAAAATATTGAGTAACCAGCTTCCCAAAAACTGTGAAATAATCAAGCTTATTGATTATACGGGAATGAAATACAAAGTTGCAGTCGAAAGCTTGGGTCAAAGAAGAAAAACACTACATGGGCCCGAATGGATAAGATTTTTTCAATCTTTAAAACATCAGAATATAGACAAACTATGTTTCAAAAGATTGAAAGAACTTAAATTTGAGGTACTTCTTTTGAACACTGACGCGTTGGAAATTAGAAAGCATTCCTCAGGAAGAGATTACATTCATAGTTGTTTGGTAGAAGCTAAAGCAGAAACATACTATCAACAGGTAGAACTTTGCTACCTTGTTTTATATATTATTGTCTCTATTTTCTGAAAGAGAAACTTCTAATTTATATTCTCTGTTTTGAATAAAATCTAATCTCACATTTCTGAAATGTATGAATTATAGGATTTACCGCATGGGTTGCTGTGGCTGCTGTCCGAGAGGCGCTTAAAAATTGACAACTTGTTTGCTAAAGTACACGGCCCTAAGCAGAGTTGCAAGGTCGATGTTTGTTATGCTTTCCCTCCCGGAAAAGAAAAAGGATTAGCTGTCGGTTTCATGGGGTCAGGTTGGACCACCTTTTGTGTTGAAAATGACATTGAAGAGGACTACCAACTGCTCTTTCAATGGATGGGAAGCACTCCACAAGAGCACTTTAACTTCAATGTCCTGATATTTAACAAAGATGGCATTGGACTTCACGCAGCCACTACACATCAATGCAACCGCACCAAGCACGGCCACCACAACAGCCGCCCCAGCTGTTATAGAAACAATTTGAACACCATGCCATAGAAACACACATGCTGGTAATTAAATACTAACTATTAATATACTTTATTTTCATTATAATGTTGGAGATTGAATAACAAAACCAAAAATTTATTTTTACAGACGATACCGAAGAACTTTGTTCGGGATCACCAAATCAATAGCTACTGTAATGCTATGCTGTCATTTGGCCATGTTAAGTTTCTGGTACCGCTACGTGTAAGGACAGATCCAAGAAAAGTGGATGATGACAACCATGTCATAATGTATGCGGACTGGCATCATATCCTGGATGAAGCGGGGATGACTAAGGACAAAGTGATGAGGTTTGAGCTGGTGGGAGAAAAAAGTGTGGCAGGTGATAAGGTCTACTTCGAAGTTTGTTGATATCAATCCTGACAACTTTTTCGGATTCAATGGTTTATGTTTTTGTTATGTTTGATGGACAACTTTTCTTTTCTAACTGCATGTAGAACTTTAACAGACACATCCCATTACGATGTTATCGTAATTTTGGTTCGGGATGTCTAAAATATATAACTGAAATATCTATGTCAATTGTCTTGGGCTATGTTACAAACAGGGCCAGCCCAAGCCCAAGCTTTTTGAGGCTTGGGCTTTGGCCACCAAATCAATAGGGCACCAGATTTAAAAAAAAAAGGTTGTATAAATTGATATATGATTTGGGCCTGACCTGCCAAATAGCGTTAAAATTAATCAATATTGGGCTGCAAAATCTATATATTGTTTATCAAAAAGGCAGGCTTATGACCCATGTATGCGACAAAGGACATGTATATTTAGTGGGTGTTTGGCCTAGCTTTTTGGCAGGCTTATGTCCTGGGCTCATATCATCGATCGATTAGATTAGGGGCATGTTTCGCTAATAAAACCATAAATGAAACAAAAGGGATGTTTGGGTTACCTTATTTTGTATTACCTTATTTTGTAGCAACTTATGACTTATTCATTTAGGGAGTGTTTGGCCTAGCTTTTTTTTAAATAAAATAAACTGTATCATCAATTAGAAGACAAACTATATAATTGACTTTTACTTGACAACGGAACAATGTCTCTATATCTTTAAACGAAAAAAAAAAAAAATAAGTAAAAATAAACTGTGACAAGAAATATTAATACGATTAAAATAGAAGCATTAAAAAAGTAACAATTACATATCAAAAAAGAAAACAATCACACTTAAACTCTAATAGCAAGAATCAAGAAACTTTAACTTCAACTCCATTGAGCACTGAACCTCTCGATGTATGTCCTTGATCTTTGTCATGAACTCAAAATCTCTATCTCCACACTCTATATTACTCAAAACACACAGGTCACCAACAGAAGTCGTAGGCATCGCCCTCAGGTCTCTCGAAACCTGTTCTCTTGACAGCATACCAAGTTGCAGTCCGTTAAAACACCTCTTCAACTCTTGAAGAGTAGACCTATCAGCAAAAACTTGCTCTTCGATTTGTTTAATAAAACGTTGCTTTAAATCGTCAGATTGGGCAGACGTATATGATGCCATTTTCATGTATTTAAAAAAACTTATGCAAAACAATAACAGTTGCTCTTCTATTTCACTGGATGAATCAGTGTATCATGAAAGAGCAATTGAATTGGCAATTGTATTATATAGTAAATATGGAACAACCCAAAGGTCAGATATAAATGCAACCATTAAAGAAAAATGTATATTTAAAACCATGTAAATTTAATGATTTAAGAGGGGAAAACGTATACATTTAATGTAAACATGTACATTTATATTCAAAAACCCTGTGAATTTAATGCAAAACCTTTCAAAAATGAGTTTTCATGGGAAACCAAGTAAAATTAAATATCTAGAAACCCAAAGGACAAAATTTAAACCGTAAAAAACATGTTATCATAATTAGGAGACATCTCTTCATTTACTATATCAAACATTTCAAACACTATAAAAGGCTCATGATTAGTTTAGTTGAATACATAAACACATTTTAAAAAAACTGTTCATAAAAAAAAACAATCCAAAAACACTCACACTGTTTCTAAATGGCAAACAAAACCTTCTACCACTGGGCGGATACTAACGCCGTTAAAATGGCATTTTCAAGATGGTCACTCCAAGAACAGGGAAAAGATGAAGAACTCAACCAAAAAGTTACTACCATCAGTAACAAATATTATAAGCAAACCTGGAGTAGCATTACACTGCTAGATGAAGTTCTCCATTCTCCTCCATCAGAGTTTAAAGAAAAAGCAGAAGACTTTATCACACAACTGCTGAAACAGGATCAAAAAACTTGTGATATGCTAGCTGATCTGCAAAGTAAAACAAAAAATGAAATTGCATGGAAGAAGGCAAGAGTCATAGATATCTTGGGAAGTTAAATGGAGTGTGTAATTTTTAATATTTTTCAAAATCATAATTTTGTAGCACTATTAAATATCTAATAAAGAAAATCCAGACTTTCTATTTTTGTAGAGTTAAAATCATTATCAATGATAAATTCACAAACAAAGTATGACATACGCAAATAACGTATCAATTTCAAACATCTTCTCTATCTAATAAATCAATTCCTTAACCAAACTTAGACCTTAAAATTAACAATATCAATAACAAATCAATAAATTCAATAATTCTAATAGTTAAAAATACATATATGCTTATAAGTTCCACATTTTATGTTGACTTCAAACGTTATGAAAATAAGTGCACAAACAACACTATATCAAGTTTTTTAGTTTGCAACTGGTTCACATAAGTAACATAGAAAGTAACAAAAGTCTTATCACAAAAAGCAACAAAAAAACATGCATAATGATTCATAAAAACACATATTATCTAATCAGTATATTTCTTTGGCTTTCGTCTTGCTCGTTTAGGCCTCACTTGTTGATCACGCTCATTGGAACACTCAACAAAAGATATGGTAGCAGTTGTAACATCCCCAGTATCCGACTTTCTTGTATTAATGATAGAACCATTATCCGCTTCATAATCAAACGACTGTACCTGCACAGAAAAAAATTCAATGCAATCAAGCAAATTACAATCAATGCAATAGGTGAAGATTAAAAAAGAATAACATACCAATGGTGTTTCCTTAGACGAGACTGATGAAATGATTGGTCCCCATAACAAATCATCAGCCATATCCATTTCTTCAGTTGAGACTCTTGAAAAAAAAACTCTGCACATTCATCTTCATTGTCTTCAAAAACATGATCTATATCACCCGTGCAAGTACTAATCGTAGATAAACTAATGTTATTCGCATGCAATTTGATATAATCCTTAATAAACTTTGACACAATAAAGCGATAAGAATAGTGAGGTGCCAAGTTATATTCATCAATCTTAATCCGAAATGTAACACTCCTAGCACATAAAGAATCAACCAAATATGTGTGAGCCCATAAAGGATCATTAACACCCTGCAGAAACAGAATAACATTATTATTGACATAGACAAACATTAGCAAATAAATCAAATCATTCATCCATATAAAATAAGATATTAACGAAATATTTGGTTTAAACCTCAGACAAACTTTTAGAAAGCAACTCCTCCGCAGTAATGCCAATAAGTGCAATCACAACATCATCAAAAAGAACGCACGTCATCTCAACATCATTATCAACCACGCGGACAACCAACTTGAAACTGTCAAAATCATATAATTAAGTAAACAATATAGAAATACAACAATGTGTAAAGACTTACGCTATCTGTGGATTGAGAACATTTTGTTGACATGATGTACAATAATAGGTAGCATCCATGAACCGCACCTTCTTTCGACATTTAGAACATTTAACATACTTCCAATCATTAAACAAATCAACATCAATTATAGTACCAAAGATGTTATAAAATGTGCCATGCAAAGCAAAAAATATATGGTAACAATTAAAAACATTGCAAAAGCAAGTTAAACGTTATCAAAAATAATTGATTTACACCAAAAACAAAAGATATAAGATAGGATAAAAGCCAATACCTTATAAACTCCTGCCTGAATAGATCGATAAACATCAGCAATACTAACAACGTGCAAGTCTTCATTTTGTGGTGTGTTAGCTTTAAATAAAACAGGCACCGGTAACCTTCAAAGGACGTAAAATAACTTGCATTACAACATACTATGCTTTGAAACATAAATAAGCTTTAATACAAGGAAAAATATACATTGTCTTGAAGACATCACAAACTGGTGATGACAAATTAATATATAATTGAGATGCAACTGTTGACATCACACAAGGAGCACCTAACAAAAAAAAAAAAAAAAAAAAAAAAAAAAAGACAGAAACACCAATGGATCAAGTATATATATTAAAAATATACATACAAATATTTCATCTATCACATTACACATACCTGAAAACAATCGAACCTTGCAAGATGTTAATACAACAACAACTGTATTAGTGGCATGACGCCTCATGTCCTCATCAGTATACTTAACCTGTGCAAGTTCGCCCCATATAGAAGCATTGAGATCATTACCACTATATTTAATAAAAACACAACCATTCCAAAATAAGCAAAACAAAAAAAAAAAAAAAAAAAAGATAGAACGAGCCATAAAAACAATCTAAAAAACTTACAATTCATCGGATAAAACAATTCGTCGTACTTCCCGATTATTTGATTGTGAAGATCGCAAATCAGTATCAAGATAACCCCACACACGAAGAACACCCACAACATCTACATAAAAAATATAGTCATATATAGACATGAAGACGCAAAGAGAAAAACAACAACTAAACCTGTTAGATATATGTCATTCTTCAAGCGTGATCCAAGCATGTTAAAAGGCATCGGCTCAAAAACATGACGTCTAAATAAGCTCGGTTGAACTCTTGGTGGACTGATTGACGTACATCGCATAAACTTAACATAGCAATCACGTTTCAACGGACGATACCATGAGTCGTATACAAGAACCTCAAAACCATATAGCCTATATACGCAACCATCCTCCAAACGATTAGTAAAAAGATGCATCAAATGAAAAGGAATTTTTGCATGAATTGAACAATCCTGCAAGGAAAACATGCAACATTACAAAACATATATATTATAGTTTTTTAATTAATTAAAAAAATGCCTTACGCGTTCATCTGAAAGGATGACATCAAATGACAATATACGATTTGAGCTAGGAATGTCTGTTGTCCAAGAACGTGTGACCATTACAGTGACTTGCCATTGGTCAGTAATACCATGCATCAAGTCTGAAATATACCGATGTCCCATTCTATATTATGTGAACCAAAAACATGGAAACAAAAAATGTTATGGCAAACTTATATTAATAACAAAATATACGTAAGGAAATATAAATCTATATATAACAACCAAACACATAAACATCACATGCAAAACAACGTAATTACAAATGGCATATTTAGTCAACCAAACCTGTATATAAACTAAATAAACATTAAATACAAGTGTTCAAATAAGAGAGACGTAATATGCTACCTTTATAGAAGCGTACATGGTAGCAATTCCATTTCTCAATAACAACATACAAAACACTCAGACCAATGCCTCACTTACATCAAAGGTAAGTTATAAAAAACTTCCTTATAAACAACATTCCTTGTTAAATGGTTAGAACACTTGCCATCATTATCAACATAAAATCGTAGACCAGCTCGAGATGTAACACGGGAGGCAATTACATAAAGTTGACCATGTGAAAAAACAGGCTTTACCAAGTAACCACAAACATGTTTAAATGTTTGGCCCTGACTTTTATTAATTGTCATAGCAAAACATAGTTTCACGGGAAACTGTCTTCTCTTAAAGTGAAAAGGCCAACATGTAGAAGTTGGAGTCATATCGATTCTAGAAATAAAAGCTCTTTCTCCAACATGCGTACCCATAATAATAACGCCCTTAATAACACGCCGACTTATTTTATTTGAGTAACCACTAAACGGGTCCCATTACACAATCCTTTCTTGAGATTCAAGTTACGTAGCAATATGATTGGTGCCCCAACCTTTAACTTTAATATGTGATTCGGTATGCCAGAAAACTGTAAAGTATTAAGAAACTCCGTAGGATACATAGCCTGCATTTCTTCAATATTGTTTGTACTTGCACAAATGGAATCGACACTAAATAACTCATGATTGTCACCTAGCAACTTATCAAGAACACGTAGATTAATCGTATCAACCACATTGTTAGTCGATGATAAAATACAGCGCTCCTGTAGGTAAGAAACATCAGTGAATCGTTCTTCTATATTAGGAAATGTATCTGATACAACTGCTTCAATAGGATTATCTGAAACAGGAATTAACAGATCGCGAGGTATATTAATCCAAGTTCTCTCATCTTCCCCGTCTAGCGAAATTGCAGGAAGACGACCAGACCCCATATCTAAAATCCACTTATTGAAATCTCGTTGCTGTATTACAACATCGTCATTAACATTTGAACTATTCAACCGCATATTAATCGTTAAACAAAACACCTTACATGCACCCCATATAGTCGATGACTTATTCACAACCGAAGCAACAATCTCACTACGCGGAGCAAGCGGAATTACAGGAAGAATTTGTCGAAAATCACCTCCAAGAGCGACACATTTCCCTCCAAATACTCGACGGTCTGCACCAGGTATATTATTTCGACAAATATCTCTAAAAGTACGGTCAACCGCTTCAAATGCATAACGATGTTGTAGCGGTGCCTCATCCCATATTATAAGCGCAGCATCATTAATCAGCCCAGCAAGACCCGTCCCAACATCAATCGAGCAGCAAGAATCCTTATCAAGTTCAAAGGGAATCTTAAAACGCGAATGCGCTGTACGACCACCAGGTAGTAGAAGAGAGGCAATCCCAGAAGAAGCAACAGACAAGACGATTTGGCCACGTGAACGAATACAGGAAATGAGAGTCTTCCATAAATACGTTTTTCCCGTCCCTCCACTACCAAAAACAAAAACAACACCACCCGTCCGTCTATCAACACAATCACATACATAATCAAACACCTCCCTTTGTTTAGCATTCAATCCACAAAATAGATCATGAAAAAGCTCATTTCTTCTTCAATATTGTAGATGCGCTCAGCCATAATCAACCGATTTTCCATAGTATCAATCAATTGACGATCAATTTGAGGCAAATTAGGAAAATCCAATAAACTTTTACCATGACCAATTAAAACTCTTTCAATCTCAATCAATGTATAATTGAGAATCTCCTCATCTGTGAATACCACATCATCATTCTCTAGTATTGTGCGTCGATTGTAAGCAATATCATCTGATAAGTAAGGTAGACAATCAAAAAATAACCTTCGTTGATCACTAACCG
This sequence comes from Helianthus tuberosus, assembly GCA_030545235.1. Taxonomy (NCBI): domain Eukaryota; kingdom Viridiplantae; phylum Streptophyta; class Magnoliopsida; order Asterales; family Asteraceae; genus Helianthus; species Helianthus tuberosus. The sequence goes on along the minus strand of CM060445.1, from coordinate 130,917,521 downwards.
TACAAAACAATAGAATGCAGACAAATAAATCACGAAGTTGATTCCCCTACTGCCATTGAGAAGCTTCACGTATTGAATCTACCCACTCAACATCATCTCCTAACAAACCCAACGCGTTGCAAGCAGACATATAAGTTGGATGCTCAACACCATCAACCGTATGAATGTCTTTAAAGCTTAATGGCCCACGTTGAACATTTAATAACATACGGAGGTAATACTTTTCACCCATCGATAGGCTCACATAATAAATGCGGCCAATACACACCCCCCTATGTCGTGGCAACCACTCCTTGTCCTTTTCATGCCAAGTGAACTTTGATGGAAACTCTACATATGTCAAAGAACGACCATGCGGAAACCTTTAATTTGCACTCATCCATTCAGTAAATTTTGACATGCTAGCCGTAGCACGTTGTGCAACTTCCTCAACCTCATCATTATCATGAAAATACACTCTATTACACCCTTCCTCATGAAAAGGTAATCGCTCAATAGCAACATCACGGTACTTCATTTCAAATTCAAAAATCTTCCAACATGCCTCAATAGAAGATATATACCGACAATTTAAATATTCCTCAATTTCATTTTCATTATGTAATAAGGACGCAAACGTTGTCCTATTTTGAGCACCTTCCAAAACCACAGTTGCACGATCTGGGCCTTTGTTTATATAAGTAAAAAGATACTTGACTAACATCCCTTGGTTGCACCACTCAACATTAATGTGACAACCATATTTCACCAACAATTCACGGTTATAAGGAACAACATACCGATTTATCAAGCTTAATATCTTGAGAACCAACTTTAACAACTCTTGAATTATTGGGCCTCTTATAACACGGCCAACCATCATTTCGGATGAATGTCTCCTCACAATAATTCTTTGGGTACCCTTTACCACATACACCGTTATGCATACAAGGACTTGAAGGGTTGAGCAAACCACATGGACCATGCATCATTTGCGTATGAACAATACTGAAAGCTATAGGGTCTTCCACCTCCGAAGGAAGCTCAGCAGATATATATTTATCGATATTGTCAACCGTATTAATCTTATCTTCAGGTTCTAAAAAAAGCAGAATATGAGAGTGTGGAAGTCCTCGTTTCTGAAACTCGATTGTATAGATAACTAAACAAAAAAGAGCAAAACAAAATATTACACTTGGCTAAAGAATAAAAAAATCGTATAATATTTATATAATGGAAATGCTAGTAACAAACCTGCTTTCATGCGTCCAAAAATATTCCTTTTCCTTATGTCTTTGATAAGTTCATCAAGTTTAATTTTGAAAACACGGGCAACAATGTCCGGACGGTCGGATGCACTCATTCCAAGGGTTGTTGCTTGAATGTGTCGAGTAATTTCCGGCCATTTTGAATTGCATGTCATAGTAATAAAAAGGTCTGAAGCCCCGACCCAACGACAAACAGCCATTGCATCCTGATACTGTTGAATCATATATCTTGGCCCACCGGCAAATGTTGCTGGCAGGATAACACGTCGACCAACTGCTTGACAACTTGTTTCACCATCAGCTATAGGATCATATAAACCATTATAAAAATCCGAACGAATAGTGTTTTGGTTTAGTTTAAACTAATTCATCTCATGTTCAAGGATAGCTATATAACAGTCCACAACATACGTCTGAAATAAACGGCCAGATTTGTGTAATGTCTTACCTTCATTCCTCCTAAGTTGCAAACGGTAAGAATAATATTCTCTTAATGAAACCGTTTGCCGCCTACTTGATGCAGATATATTACATAGAGGAATATTAAGATGGAATCCATCTTCTCCATACGGAAACAACAAAGGATACTGCAACACCATAAAACTTGGGTGCAATTCAGATATATGCTTTGCACTACGACTACCACGTTCTTCAATAATAATATCACGTGAGTCTGTAGGATTTCCGTCACCGGGAATCAATGCAGCCACTTCAGGAACAGTAGGCAAAAAATATTGTCCTTCTCTTCTATTTCGCGTACCAAGCAAGCGAAGCGTAAGACGATGCATTGAGTTGTCATTAAACCTTTCACGTGCCATCCTAAAAGCCTGCACCAATGCATTGTTCGTATCAAGCATCAACAGCAAGTCATTCACCAATGTGCGTAGGATGACTTGATCAGAGATTGGTGACACACAATTTTGCAAAGCATAAAAGCGATTATCAATCTCATTTTCCGTGTCATAAACGTACAATTGAGCAAATCTTGGGCGTCCATCAGGATGCATAGGCAACAATGATCCAATATTATGATGGTTGTGGCCATTCAAACGGAATGTATAAGGCCCACGACCATCATTTAAATCCGTAGATATTCTCCCACCGGTTGAGGTAAATGCAAACATCGCATTTAAAAGCTTTATGTTTTCTCTAAACACCCGAGATCGTGATTCCCCATTGTAATCAAGAAGACAACCCAATGTTTGAGGAGGACGTCGAAGAAATGGCAAGCAAACCTTTCCTTCACTACAACATAACGAAAAACTTGGAACACGTGGAGTTAAACTTTTAAGAGTTCGTTCCTCATACCAAAGCATAGCTTCACAATGAACACATACATGGTTTGCATCACCGCAATCCCAATACGACGCACATTGCCCTAAAATAAGTAAGTAAAGTGTAAGCAAACACTATCAATGTCGTATAAGGTGTTCATATATACGAAGAATCACAAGAAAAAATATGATATTTACGATGTCTGTTTTCGTCCTGAAAGACGTTTGCACGGGAAGGTACTTCCACCTGATTCGTACGTAGACAACCAGATGTTTGGGAAACCGTTGAAGCTAATGAAGATTGAACAGCTCCATTTGTTCTACCGGTATAATGCACAACGCCTCTGTTGATACGATCAACTAAAAAAAAGCAAAGATAACAATAAAACTATTCAATTTAAAAGGCTTAACCCACGTAATATAAAATCATGGGGGCTATTGTGTGAAAACACATAACAAACACGAGAACTCAATCAAGCGTACCATTGCAACGTATTTGAGTACTTGTAGCCTCACACGTTAGATCAGAAGGGCGATCACGTAATCGAGGATGCCCCATTTGGCCCGTCCGTCTACGCCCAACTTCAGTCGTTGCATTAGAAGATATATTTTCCTGAGTGGTACGTATACCCGTAAATGAACCCGAAATTGAAGTGTTCGGAGAAGGTTGCACATTTTCATTTGGCATACGCATATAGCATACCACATTTATGCTAGAACTACCAACGGCATACACAGCAACAGTAGCACTAACAGGTTTAAAGGGTTTACATGGTAAATATAAACATATAAACCCCATAACATACGAACAATAAGGGGTGTTAGCATATGAAAAAATCATAAGAAATACAAGAACATAGAAAACCACACCGTAAGAACACCGTTGTGAGGATGCAACATCAGGCGTCACAACAGGAAGTCGCTCCCGCAATCGAGGACGGCCCATACGACCACTGCCCCTACGACATTCAACACGTGTAGAAGCTGACGTTTCATGCGAAGGTGCCAAAGAGATTGAACCGGAATCACTTGATATAGGTGCACTCATATCAACACCTTCCGATACAGATATCTTTAGAAAAGCATGACAAGAGTCAATTATAATGTCACACAAAACATAAAATGCTAGTAACATATACAATATCTCAAGCACAACTAAAACTTTAAAAACCGCAACATGAAATTACCAAAATAGAAGCAACAACATAAGAAACACTGTGACAAGTACAAGGTACCACTTAAACTCAAAGTTACGAAAATTACAAGATAAAACTTTCTAAAACTAATAATCTGGGGAAGCTATGGTCAGTGTAAACCGCACCATGCATTTGCTTATAGAAAAGCATAGGGCATAAATAACCTAGATGATCCCGCTGCAAATCAATTTCAATCACTCTTCAAAACTTCGTTATCACAAGACATGTCCCTTGTAAATTGTAGTATGTGAAAGAACACATAGTTGATAATGGCATCCACAACTTATAAGGATATGCAAAAACCTTCATCCAAGTTTTATTTTTAAGCCTCCACAATACAATTTCTCGTCTATAGTCGTAGTTTCCGATACAAACATACATATGAAGCTCCTCGTTTATGTTAACTAAACTTCCACTAACTTCATCGTCGTATACATTGGGGAAACATAATTCAGAAAATGACTTTGAATTCACATCAAAACGAATAACCATCAATCCATCTGAACGACCATGGCATTGGGTAACGACAAAATATAAACCACCACCACACAAAGTTGCTGGCGACCAAATGTAGGTATAATGGTGGTATGGACGATGTTTTAGGAAGCGTACAGTACTCCATGAATTTAGCCCCATCGAATAAATGTAAACGGTCATTGTACCTCGTCTACGTTTAATATGTAAAATGTTGTAATCATCAGAAGAGTCAACAAAAAAACCTAGAGCATCACTATCAACTTTGTAGAAACCTTGCGAATTAGAATTTGCCAACTTCTTGAACTTTGTCGTCAATGGATTCCAAACAACCAACTCACAAGTGTTTTGGAGACAAACACACAACATACCATCCAAACTTGCCAAAAAAACATTCTAGACGGATGAACATAGAACAGGAGGGTAACATCTCTTGGTAAAATAAATCCCGGGGACTTATAATTCAAGGAATGTACATCGATAGTCTTCCAACCAACCATCAACAATTTTTTTATCAGCCGATGCACGCATGTAATAACAATGAGCCCTTAGAAACTTACGTTCTAAAATGAAAGCTAACCACTCCTTGCAGACAAGCTTACATTGAGCAACATTTTTTGGTGGAAGTCTTGCAATTATATCCAGCATTACTAATAAAAATGGAAGGCATAACATACCGCTTTTATCTAAAAACACAATTTACAAAGAAAAATAAATTAAATCATCGTAAACTTCAAACATAAGATAAATACTAATAATACGTCTTGAATATTTATACAATATTATAACCAACAAATAAAACATGTATTATCACAATGAAAGATATAATGTTATGGCTACTAAAAATATTAAAAATAAAAAATAAAACAACAAAATTATGTTAACTAATAACAATAAAACAATTATTACAAACTAAACTATGAATTTGTATCCATATGGGCCAGATATATCACATTTGCATTTTGGGCCAGGTTACTAAACCAGATCAGGGAAACATGAGACGGACCGGTTTGGATACAGCATACGGATAATCCAAATTAAGAAACGGATACTACATAAGGGCAGTTAACTCAACCCTAGCCACATATGCGATGAATCCAGCCCTCTTTCTTGTCCAAGTCGCTCATCTCTGCATCCCGTATTCATCATCATCAACAGTTTCCATGGCCATTCACCATGGTTATACTTGTGTACACTCCATTCTTCTCCGTCATACGTATCATCAGTTCAATCCTCAAAATTTCAAGGTTTTTACCTCTCTAAACCCTAGCGTATTATACATCATACTATTTTGTTCGATTAGGGTTCTTCATAGACGATTAACAGCTTCTTTGATGATCGATTAGGGTTAATGGATGTGGATCTTCATATTCGATAAATACCCTTCGGATTTTAGGGTTTCAGTTATTCAAACATGTCAGATCTGTATTACGGCATTTTTAGGGTTAACGGTTGTGGATTGATGGTATTATGCTTATTCATATTCAATTAGAGTTTTTCGGAATTTAGGGTTTCAGTTATGCAAACATGTCAGATCTGTGTTTCGGTAGATTGATGGGCTTAGGATTTTTCGTTCAATGTGAATATGTTACCACTGAGTTAAAGACATGGCCTAGATAAGCTCTGAAACCTAAACAAATGGTGGCTGTGCTGGATCCAATACTTGGCAGACACTTTGTAAGTTTTATTTTTTTATGTTTATGACTACATTATTGTATCAATTAGTGAAGGTTTTGTCTGTTTTAATGTGCTAACAGCAGGGTTCATATGAAAGACAGAAGCTAGGCTTATCCTTGAGAGTTTGAATCAGCTTACGGACATATTCTGCATCTTGCAACCCATGGTCTTAATAAAAAATTATGGCACTGTAAGTCCTTCTAACCACTGATTCATACTTCTTATTATGCCTATGTGTTTGCTTTAATAGAAAATTGTTTGAATTTAAGGGTATAATTTGCACAATTCTTGTTTTTCATATATGTTTTAGATATAACACTTAAGTGTACTTAGTTTTGATCTGACACTGGTAGATTGTTCACAGTTGATAAAAAATCGGTCTACATGTATTAGAACACATATCAAACACCTAAGTGGATTGCATTGTTTAAACTATAAAAGCAAACACACATACAAACCGATTTGTAATAAAAGATAAAGAGATTAGGAAAACATACCTTAATTTTCCAACTGGCTCTCCAAAGCAACTCAATATGATGATTTTTATGGTAAAGAAAATTGAAAGAAAGAAAGCGACACTGTAAGGTCATAGAACTACATTATATAGAGCTAATATCTGAATTTTTCTCATGGAAGTTAATATTAATTCAGACAGTTAATAAATCATGGGATAGTGGGAAAGTGGGCTAAACTGATAATATTTTTAAAATAACTGCATAATCAGTTACTAAACCTATAAGTTTTATATACCAGCTATGTTTTCATTTGAATTTTTTATAAACAAAGCTGAACTTCTTTAAACGTGTCAACAAAAATATTAAACTATTTGATATAAGTTATTTTATCCACTAATGAAGACATATTTATTAAAAACTTTTTATGTGAACTGACATTTGAATACAATAACAATTAAAAATATAATTTTATTTTTATATAAACATAATTTATAAGCAATTCTATATAAACAAATAATACATAAACAAATAGTAGGATAAAAAGCAAACATTAACTAAAAAAAGAACGTGACATCCGATGAAGGAATTTTTCAAAATTCAACAAACATTTCAAAGAAAAAAAAAGCATTAGCAAACAACATGTGTTACTGAAGACTTGCCGGCACAATAGTTTCCACATACATTACTGTGCGTATAGCATGATTCCAATCGCTTGGTATGAAAAGGTCACATGTCTTCTTGTTCAAATCTATTTCATAAACCTCACCCCAATCTGTCATCACAAAACACTTTTCTTCTGAACTAACATGTGTAATTGAGCACCAAACTGGCGTTGGAATATAACTGATCTTTGGAAACGACATGACCTTCGTCCAATAATCACCTTCATAACGCCATAGATCCACAACCATATCTACAAACCCATGACTAACAAACACGTGAAGTTTGTTATTCATATTAACCAAGTTCCCCTGGCATGTTTCACCATTGCCAACATATGAAAATCCTATTTCTGTAAACGTCTCTGCATTCACATCAAATCGAATTATGACAATATCACCAGCAAGCCAAAACTGGAATACAGTAAAACATAAACCATCCTCACAAAAAGTACCCCCGACCACACATAACCATTAGTATGGTAATGCCTTTTTTGTAAAAACTGTATTCTCCTCCAATGACTGGTCCTCCTTGAATAAGTCATAACATCAACTGTAAAACGACCACGTTTTATATGTAAAACTCTGTAATCATTAGAGGAATCGATGTATAGGCCAACAGCATCGGAATAGATTTTGAAACAGCCATAAGACTTAGAATCAGATATGTTGATGCAGCTACGGATCAACGGATTCCAAATAAGCATTTCAAACGTATTGCGTAAACAAACACATAAGAGCCCATTCAAGCTTGATAAAATCCACACATCAGAAGGACGAACATGAAACGGTAGGGTAATCATGGTTTTCTCATCGACTAAATCAACACCCATGCTGCGAATAAAGCATGATTCCTGTCCAATACTAATTTTTTTTTTGTCTAGACCTCTTACACATATGTCTACAGTGCATCATGACAAACTCCTTCGACGATATACATGACAACCATTCTTTACACACCTTCTTTGCACGACCTACACATTTTGCAGGAAGTCTTGGCAGTATCTCTGACATTATTAAGTCAGGACCAAGGTCAGGCAACTTAGTGTTCGACTCAGATGATGAGTAGAGGCAACCCTTCAACTTTTTCATAACTCGTTAGGTACGGATATTAGAATCTAGAAATACAGTAATACACGAATATTAGTGATCTTTATAAAAGTTCAACAACTGCTGAACATGTAATTCTGTCAACTTAGCAATTGACATTTTAATTTAGTTGAGAAGCATATTACTATTTTTTTATATTTAAAAACTTATTACTATTGTTACAAGCCTAAATGATTTTATTTGCACACATGGTTCTAAACATTAAAAGCTTATAAACATAATAATAATGCTTTAATATCTAAAATCGGCTGAAGTAAGATTTTCGAATGATGTACCTTATTGTTCAAACTGGTTTTCCAATGGCACTCAATTTGATAATAGTCTAAACTCAAACTAAACTGAACCTGAAAAGTCTATATAATATCTTATATAGAGCTACATGTCCGAATTTTAATGAAAACAATTCATTAATTGAGTAAAACTTAGGTAGTTATTCAATTATGGGTTAGTGAGCAAGGATCATGACAAGTGGGTAAGTGGACTGACTTAGAAATAAACATAACATAACATAACCGAACGTTTATATTAATTTCTAAAAACCTAAGGTAGTTACTTGATCATGGGTTAGTGGCCCGATGATCATGCAAACGTGACTAAGTAGGCTGACTTCGACATTAATTCAGTATAACCGTCTTTTTTATAGGTTTTTTTTTTCAAAATATCTTATACTTTTCCTGTTGTTATTTATATAACTGAATGCTATTTTGCATTTTCGCTCTAAATAATAGAAAACTTATTTTTTTTTAAAACCTATAAAGGACTAAATATTTTTTAAATACCTAAATAGGCCTCTTGTTTGAAAACACACACACTACAAAAAAAATGGCACACGGAATTTGTTAACATGTAACAGGATATTATTGGCTACTTAATTTTTTAGTTTGTTTTTCTATATATTATAGGTAACTACTTATATAACTGTTTTAGTTATGAATATCTGGACTTTTATTTCAATTATTTTGAAAATAAAAGAACATTTAACTTTGATAAAAACACAAACGAATTAGTGAAAACCGCTACTTACACCTTCTATATTATTTATAACAGTAATGTTTATTATTAAATAAACAGTTAATCATCAACATATATGCTATAATTTATTATAATAGTCAATAAAACAATAAGTTGTTACGTGTTAAATTGTTTTGTGTGATACAAAAATTGTATACCAACTATGTGTAAGGAAAACTTAATCTAACTGTTTGGTTGATTTTGTTATTAACACATTATGTAATATGTAATATAGTTAACATATAAAACATAGAAAAATCAATTGAAAAGAGGAAACTGCATTTAAACTAAAAATACTTGAACAAACAAATCTTAACAAACACTGTCTTGAAAGGCAAAACATAAAAGATGACTATGACAAAACAGGACTTAAACTGAGTAAACTTAAACTGCAACCCATCCAACATGATCGTTGCATTTTTTAATTATACGTGGAATCTTCGATCTTTTCAATGGACCATTCAAAGAGTCTGTTGTATCACTTAGCTCAGACTCCAAATCATCTTGTTGTTTTCCTTATAATCATCTTTCTGACCATTCGAATCTTCACTTTGGGTAATATCAATGACCTCATCCCATTTCCAAGTTAGGAGAGCATGCTTTCTTTTAGCTTGTTTTTCTATGTTCTGAAACTACAAGAACTAAAAACATTAGTATAATACATTTTAAAAAAAACATATAGGTGTGAAACAATCATGATATACTTCTGCAATTATAACTTTATTTTAAAAAAACACCACCTGTTCAAAAACCTCCCTATGCATTTCAGATTTGAATGGACTAAAATACTGGCCATATGAAATGATCTCTAAACTTCCAGTGTCCGTCTGAAACAATAAATTCATAGAATTTAACCAATCAGACTAAATATCAAAACAATATTTATACATTAGCTGTGACTTAAAACGATACCTTCGGAGAATCTTTCATTGGGCTGCATATTTGATTCTTCTTCGGTGTCATTGCATTAATACCCGGCTGTAAAAATTACAATTGCTACCATATATTAGAATACTAAATATTTGGTGCAATTCACAAACAATTAGAAACCATCCACATTTAGATAGCTAAAATAAATATGCACTATAAAAAAAGGTACCATAGAAGAATCTTTCTCTGGGCTAAACATTTCAATATCAATCTTCTTGGCTGTTGCATTGGAACTCAACTGCAATAAAAGCTTAGAATTCTTAACATTTCAATCTCCCTGTATGCTTTGGTTATTGACAATTTACATTCCTACTTACTTTCATTGCAGAGTCGTCGGCTTCACAAATGTCCACGAAGTCATCCGAGAGATCCATTGCTACAGATGTCTTGCTGTATGAATACAGGAAAAGCGAAAAAAAGATAGAAGTTTACTCTACCTGAACTGGTATTATATAGCCAGCAAAATATGCAGTTAAGTGTCCACTACCCCACTAAGTCCCTGAAATAAGGAACACATTTTAAACCGCATTGCAACCTGCATTTCTGATTGGTGCATCTTGATAAAATGCAGGAAACCGCAAGATCATGGGTGAGAGAATGCTGAACTGCCGTGAACTGCTGCTTCTAGAAGGAATTTAGTGACTTTATACGGCTGAGATTAAAAGTTGATGACTTTGAACGGCTGAAATTAGCCCAAATGACGGTTACAAACAACGGGAACAATATAATATAGAATGAAGCGATGTACAATTAGGTTCCTACTTCATGTCATGAACTTCATGGTATAAAAAAGCCACTCTATATGCTCAAAAAACTAGCAACTTCTTTTTAATTTAGCGAAACAATTTCAATTTTAGGAAAAAAAAAACAAAACTTAAGGTATTTTTTTATACATACACCACTTGCAAAGGCGTGTCTGTTGCATGCACACTCCTCTACTTGTTACATCAGTCATTTCACCTTTTAAGCAAGAGTAAAGGTTTTAGTGATGCCATGTAAACATGTGAAGGACATGCAAACAAAGTTTAGCCAGGTGATTCCTTGTAAACAGGCATTTAGCCCATGGCAATTCACTATAACGCACGTTTAGCCCATCACGAATCATTGTAAACCAACGTATAGCCCTAAAAATTTGTAGGGGGTTGATAAGGCTATGTGTTATGGGGCTCCATTGGGGGCGCCATGGTTGCCATATCATCAGTGAGGGGGTGCAAACACCGCCACAAGGCGGCATGGGGGCAAGGGCTTGGTGGGGATGGCAGGCGTGGGGGAAGAGGAGGAGATCCTTTGGTTGGTTGTTGAACAAGGCTGCAAGGGCATGTGTCAAGGAGGGGGCGCCGAGGGACGTTTTCACCACAACAAGGGGCGCTATTCTGGGCCGGTGAAAGATGGTCATTTTTGTGGGGTCACGTAGACGCCACATTTTCCCAATGAACTCCAACAAAACCTCTCAACACAGTCTTGGTGGATTAGAGGGTGTTTGTTTAGGTGCTTCCAAATTTTAATCAGAAAAAACCGCGAATACGTCGGTACTAATATAGTAATATCTTATATTTATATTTGTTTCCTGATTAAAAAATGCAAAATTGAGGAAAAGAAATTGCCATAACGGTTTCACGAACGTCTTCTGCATGCTACACTAACCCAAGCTAAACCCTCGTTTAACCACGGTTAAAGACCATATATACCCTCAACGTCATCTTCTCGCGCGTTACTTAATTCACTTTACACACACAAACACCTTCAAACTAAAGGAATCGGAGATCACCGAGCATGATTCGTTGCTTCTGGTAACCGATTTGCTTCAGATCTTACTTTAGGTTTACTCGTAGTGATATTATATGCGTAGAAACAAAGCTTATAAAATACGTTCTCAAATATTAAGAAGTAAACATTGTTTAACAAACAACTGAACAAAGACACCAAAACATTAAAAAGTAGAGGAATGTGGGTACCCGATTCACCTAGATGGATGAAGAATTATAGTTCTGTCCCTCTTCCTTTAAGATCTTTGAATTCTTCAATTATGGACTCCGAATCAAAGTTCTCAACAATTTCCTTTTCTATGTAAATCACCATACTGTTTGCTAGATACTGATCTAACATCTTATTGCGAAGGCGATTCTTAAATATTTTCATTGCTGAAATCCTCTTTCCGTTGTTGCACTCGAAACTGGAAGTGTCAAGATTAGCCGACACACTTTTTCAACCAATTTGTACATGTTATTTTTCTGACATTCCACAAGAGTTTTGCAAAGATCAGAAAGAGTTGATACCCCACTTAGCTTGGCATTATTTATCCTTTCAACTTTAAAAGTCTCCAATTGACCACGTAATTGATTCCTCTCTTGCTCTGTAAAATCTTTAGGATAATATTTCTCAACAAGAAGAACAATCTGATCAATATTAATCTTTTTTGAACATAAAGTCGCACTAAGAGATAACAACTCTATCGCTTGCTCATTGAATCTACTATCCAGCTCATGTAGTTGTTTGTCCAATGTCTCTGTAAACAAATCTACCCGATAATAATGCTCAAATGTAACATGAAGATCTTTTTTACGAGACCGATACCGAGTAGAAGTATATGGAGCACTCATATCAGGCATATTAAGTTATTAATCAGTAGCATGAGACGTGTTTTCAATTATTCCCTTGAGAACAGCACGAGTGACATCAAACATGTTAACCAAACTACAAATAGATTTAAAATGGGAACCCCAACGTGTATCACCAGCCCATCTTAATGTCCTAACCTGATTTTGTCTTTTTCCCGATTTGATTTCACCCAATTCAAGTAACTTTTTAATCTCAACTGCCTTCGTCATTTGTAACTCATTATGGCGCTTACTAGAAGCACAAACCACATTAATTATAATAATTATGCATACAATTATCTTAATGATACAGGCACTTTAATTTAATTACCGTCATTTTCTTTTAATTGATGTTCATTTATAGTATTAACGAATGAACATAAACGAACATTTATTTTCTTAACAAACAAGAAAATTTGTTTGTTTAAGTGGTACATTCATTTTCTTCACAAACAAGAAAGTTTGTTTGTTTAAGTGTTCTTATCATTCTTTGTTCCATTAAAACCAAACGAACAAACATCAACTTTTTTGAACGAACATGTAAACGTTGAATATTAAGGAACATAAATGAACAAACACGAATGACCGAATGGGACACATGTTAATTTCCATACATTAGTCAGATGAACAAGTTCTTTGTTCATGTTAATTCGTGAACACAAACGAACTTCTCGCTGAAAGGTTTATCAAACTTTCGGTTCTTTTACCGGACTATATGAACTCATTACAAGATCAATATTTTGTGTTACAAAAAATGTTGAATTCAAAATTTTGTGTTATAAAAAAAACCCTTCTAGAGATATTTTTTTTTTTTTGAAATGAGAACTTCATTAAAACACGCCAACCCGAAGACCGGGCCAGCCAACAACAACAAGAAACTACATATTCACAAATCTACACTAGTCAGTCCAATCTAACAACCCTTTCTTACGTCTATATTTAAACCAAACAAAACTAACCGAACGAACTTCACAAAAAAGATCTTCCACACTTCTTCTCTTGTTCGAGAACCGGACACCATTTCTGGCCTTCCAAAGTAACCAACACGCTGTGTAAATGACCCCTTGAATCACCTTCTTCTCCGACTCCAAACTCGGACCGTGTTTATGAACTTCAGTCAAGTCTCTAAACGAAAAAATGAAAAACCTATTTACCCGACACCACTAAGTGATCTTCTCCCAAAGCTTCAGCGCGAACGAGCACGACGTGAACAAGTGGGAGACCGAATCCATTCCAGCATCACAAAAACTGCAACCGGGATTCACCACCGAAACCCCCCTCCTAGAGAGAGCCTCCACCGTCGGGATCCGATCTAATTCAGCCCGCCACATAAAAATATTACATTTTATCGGGACCCAAGAGCACCAATCCAACACGTAGCGGCTACTAAAATCCTTCGACCCATCAATGAGTTTCTTGACGGCAGCCACAGAAAAAGACTCCGACCCAGCCCCCAACCAAGCCCACTTATCCTGTTGAGACGAACAGGAGACCGAGCCCAGAGCTGAAGATAAATCGTTCCATTCCTTTTTCTCTGACTCCGCATCCAGATCATGTTTCCAAAGCCATAAACCATCCCCACGAATTCTGTCACTCACACTGCAGTTCTTCACCATTTCGAGACGAAACAGATCAGGAAATTTTTCTTTAAGCGGGATGTCAAACAACCACGGATCCAACCAAAAGAGAATATTCTCGCCCGATCCCACAATTCCTCGAAAGAAGTTCCGAATTGGAATGTTCTCCACAATCGGATTCTTAAGCAAGGAAACAATACTGCACCAAACCCCCCCCCCCCCCCCCAAAGTTTTCCTACACGGAAGAAAATCCCAAGCAGACCCTCCAGAATGGATAGCACCAACCACTTTAACCCATAAGTTCTCTTTCTCCGTTTTGAATCTCCAACCCCACTTAGCTAAAAGAGCCAAATTAACCTCCTTAAGATTGTGCAAACCCAACCCTCCCAACTTCTTAGGCGAAGCGACTCTATCCCAAGCAACCCAATAGAGTTTTTTAACACCATTCATTTTCTGATAATGCCTTCCAAATCCTCCAAAACTTTAACAGGCGCACGGTAGAGAGACAAAAAATAAGAAGGAAGACTTTCGAGAACTGACCGAATTAACGTGACTCTGCCCCCTATGGAGAGCAAAGAAGCTTTCCACAGAGACAACCGCTTCTCGAAGATGTCATACAAAGGTCTCCAGTTGTTGATCCTGTTCATATTCGCCCCGACCGTCAGACCCAAATATTTGAAGGGAAATTTATCTGCCCTACATCCGATCAAACACGCCATATCCTCAATAACGCCGACATCCATACCAAGCCCAAAAATATTTGATTTACCAAAGTTAATGTGCAGCCCGGAACACGCATGAAAACACCTCAGAATTCTCACCACATTCAGAATATTTTCCTGGTTCCACTCCCCAAGGATGATAGCGTCGTCAGCGAAGAACAAATGGGATAACGAAGGACCGTCATTAGGAAGGACCACACCCTTAAGAATACCCAAGTCGCAAGCCCTAGAGATCAAAGACGACAAAGCTTCCATGACAAAGCTTCTAGAGATATAATGTGAGAGTTATATCAACTATTGAAGTTTTTTGGTAGCCATATTTTTTATAAAAGACAAAAAACCATCACTATATAGTTGCTAGTAAGGTGGAGCTAAACCTAGTATATTATCATATGCATTCTTTAGATATTTTCTTCAGCAATTTCGTTTTCAGTTATCTCAACACGTATAAACCATTTCTTGGCCTGAAATTTCCCATAATTTCATTGTTCAACCTCCTTCACTAACTATGGATTCAAACGAGGTCATATTTCAGCTAATTCTTCGTCATTTTCACCATTATTTAAACTAAAATCACAAGTTCAAATTGTTGAAGATTCGAACTTAATTTTATGTTTTATGATGCAGGTAGCGTTCAAGCAAAGCAAGTCAGAGCTGAAACACCTAGGCTTTGTAAAGGAAACCGCGGTGAAATTGCTAGTAGTGTTATCGAATGTATACGGTTTCGCAAAGGAAAACTCCTGCATCTTCAAAACGACAGTTGTTTCTGCGGAAAACAACGTTATCTCCACCGTGGGGCCGGTGTACGAGAAGGTTAAGGACTTTTCAGGAAGGATTATTGTGTTCGTTGATGAGGAGGTACAAGTAGATGCATATATACATCGTGTTTTAAACTTTTAATCGTTAATCACACTAAGCGTTTCTGTATTGACTCTAGGTTTAGAAGTAAATCAAATCGAAGAAGAAATAACGTTGCTAATCGTTAAAATTATTATGAATTTTCAACATTAAATAACTGATCAATTAGTGTTAATTACACAATTGGTTCCCTAGTCAACTGATGGTCTTTGTGGTTTACTTTTAAGTATTAATTACACGGTTGATTCTGTAGTCTACGGATGGCCTGTGTGGTTCGCTTTTAAGTAGTCTTACATTATGAGCTATCGACAGGCATAGTCGTTCGTCTCAAGCAACAAAAAAATGAATTACCGATAAAAATAAACGGATTTAATTTAACGTATGTATACAATTAGATAAAAATAAACGGAACAAATGGGTGGTGGTATCCCATCGTTTACAGCCCATAAGTAACTCGAACAACCTGCAGTGGGATTGGCGTACCCCTCCAGCTTCTGCCGAGGAGATTAGTGAGCTGTTCCAGATTCTCAGCGACCTTTATAATGCAACCTGGAGGGGGTAGGGATCAATGGAGGTGGGACGCTGACAAGGATGGGTCGTTTTCTGTGTCTTCGGCTAAGAAGCTGATGGTTAGTGCAGTTCCGGATATTATCAGACCAATTATCTGCTGGAAAAGTTGGGTTCCTAGCAAGTGTAAGATCATGGTTTGGAGATTGGCGCTTAACCGGCTTCCAACCATCGCTGAGCTAATGAAACGAGGTGTTATCATTCAGAACCAGGATTGTATTTTTTTGCAGCGGGGAGACAGAAACAGCGCTTCATCTATTTACAGGTTGCCTTTTTTCGCAGGAGGTGTGGTTTAGAATAGAGGATTGGTGCAGGTTAAGTCACAGCTTTGTCTTTGACATTTCAGACATCGTTCACATGCCGGAGAACCACAGCTTGCCGAAGGACAAGAGTTTCATTCTCAGGGGTATTGTTTACACTTCTTTATGGATTCTATGGAACGAGCGCAATGATCGGATTTTCAATAATAAAAAGCGAAGACCTATAGAGTTATTAGAAAATGTAAAGTCGGTTTCATTTTTTTGGTTTCGTCATAGGTCTAGACATAAACAAGTCGATTGGTGTAAGTGGCGTTGTTGTCCTTTGGATTGATGTCTTTTGGTGTTTTGGCTCGTAGGTCCTCTCTTTGAGGACGCTCGAGCTTGTGTTTAATGAAGTTCTCTTTTCAAAAAAAATACAATTAGATAATCATAAGAGTTAATTGCCTGGATAGTCCCTGTGGTTTCACGTTTTTTCACGTTTAGTCCCCAACTTTTCAAAATAACATGTTTGCTCCCTATGGTTTGCTCACTTGTTACTCGGGTAGTCCCTGGATTGGATGACAGTTAGTTTTCTTAGTTAAGTCTATGTAAAATTACTAAATTGCCCTTAATGATAAAACAAATTAAATTAAATAATTATTATTATATATATATATATATAGAAAAAGTATATCGTACATTACGGCTTAACGTACTTCAAGTACGACAACGTGCGTGATTTGTTCTATAACATGCGTAATTAATGTTTTCAATATGCGTGATTATTGTGTTTCAACAAGCGTGATTTTGGATTTTTGAGTTATAATGTGCGTGATTTTAAAATAAACGTGCGTAATTACCTGTCGTACGTGATGTACATTAAGCCGTAATGTACTTTAACCTTCCTCTATATATGTATATATGTGTGTGTGTGTGTGTGTGGGGCCCACTTTATTATCTTCTCCAAACATATGAGCTGCCCACCCAATTCTTCTACGGCCATTCGTTTTTTCGGCCACCTTGCCGCCAACCACACACCACCACACCCCTCCACTATCCAATGCCTCTAATTACATGACACTATAATTGTGCCGAACATTTATAGTAATTTCCATCGGATTCGTGTTTGTGTAAACATATAATAATTGACAAAGTATTTAATAAAACTTGATAATTCATTCCTAAAGTTCTCATTCTTTTCAGATATGATTCTTCATCTTTCAAATCAGCAGCTCAAACCCCTTTCTTGTTGCTAAAGTTCCCATCTTTATCAACACCCACGAACCTAAAATCACATAACAACAACCAAATGAGTACCAGAGGAACCAGATCGGAGGAGGTGAAGAGAATCTTGAACCAATTCGGTTCAAACAACGACGGTGGTCTCAACCGAACCGACACGATATGGCTGCACTCATTGTCGCTGTTAACTCTAGAGTCAAATTCAGCGACGAACAAATCAGCGCCATTCTCGACGAAGTCTTCCGTACATACGCCGATTTCATCGATCCCGACAAGGGTCTTACGTACGACGGTTTGTTACGTACTTACGATGACGTCGCAGGTGATGTGGATCGTGATTTTGAAGCATTCGGGCTCGAATTAAAACCCCACAATAATAACAATAGTACTAATTATTAAAGACATGTTTGTTGATTTCTTACACCAGTGTGTGGTCGGCGGCAAGGTGGCCGGAAAAACGAAATGGCCAGAGAAGAAATGGGTGGGCAGCTCATTTGTTTGGAGAAGATAATAAAATGGGCCACACACACACACACACACACATATATATATATATATTTAATAATTAGAGTTAATTGTCCGGATAGTCCCTGTGGTTTCATGTTTTTTCACGTTTAGTCCCCAACTTTTCAAAATAGCATGTTTGCTCCCTATAGTTTGCTCATTTGTTACTCGGGTAGTCCCCGGATTGGATGACAACTAGTTTTCTCAGTTAAATAAATGTTAAATTACTAAATTGCCCTTAATGATAAAAACAAATTAAATTAAATAATTATTAAACAGAGTTAATTGCCCGGATGGTCCCTGTGGTTTCACATTTTTTTACATTTAGTCCCCAACTTTCGGAAATAGCAGGTATGCTCCCTATGGTTTGTCATTTTGTTACTCGGATAGTCCCCTGACATTTACTCAGGGGACTATCCGAGTAACAAAATGACAAACCATAGGGAGCATACCTGCTATTTTCAAACTAACTGACATCTACTAGGGGGACTATCCGAGTAACAAAATAACAAACCATAGGGAGCATACCTGCTATTTTCAAAAGGTGGGGACTAAACGTGAAAAAAATGTGAAACCACAAGGACCATCCGGGCAATTAACTCTATTAAATATATATATATATATATATATATAGGGAGGAGCTCATGCGAGAACCACCTTTATTGTGAGAACCGCGAGAACCAATGTGAACACAACCTAAAATAGCTAAAAAAACCTAAAAAAACCTAACCCCCACCCCCCCCCCCCCAAAAAAAAAAACCTAAACCCGCCACCCCCCCCCCCCACAAAAAAAACCTAACCCCCCCCCCCCCAAGCTAAATGCTAAAAACTAAAACCTAAAAAAAACCTAACCCCCCCTCCCCCCAAAACCTAAACCCCCCTCCCCCACCCCCCAAAAACCTAACCCCCCCCCCCAAGCTAAAATGCTAAAAACTAAACCCCCAAAAAACCTAAAAAAATCTAAAAAAATTTTTTTGAATTTTTTATAAAAAAATCGCTACTTTTCGAAGCAAAAAAAAAAAAAATTTAAAATTTTTTTTTTGGCTTCGAAAAGTAGCGATTTTTTTATAAAAAATATTAAAAAATTCAAAAAAAAAAATTTGTGTGATTTTTAGCTATTTTTAGGCATTTTTGGTTGTGTTCACATTGGTTCTCGCGGTTCTCGCAATAAGAGGTGGTTCTCGCATGATCTTCTCCCTATATATATATATATATATATAGAGAGAGAGAGAGAGGCCGGTTATCATACAATATTCCTAATCCTACATTACGTACGCTATAACCATGGCCGTCGGATCATCTCAAATCACCCCCCGTGTTTACCTATTAAATTTATCAAATAAAGATATATATATGTAACTGCCAAGGTTAAAATCGTCAATTACGAAATAAAAAACCCTAATAATCAGCAAACAAAACCTCGAAATCAAAACGTAAGAATCTTAATCAAAATGGTAATCGAAAAAATAACAATTACTCAAAAATCTATCGATTCCTATTCACCATATCCTGCTGCGAATTGAACTTCTGATGAATTTGGAAATTCAGACCTGAAACAAAACGATAGACCGACAATCGAAGAAGATGATGCAGTGTGAAAATCAAATAAGAATATGCGAAATACATAACAAAACATGCGAAAAAGACAATTCAGACAAAAAGAAAGGGTCTGTTTTTTGTAAAGTATGCGAATTCATGTAACATATATGCGAAAACACTTAGGGTTTAATATAATATGCGAATTCATATCAATACACATGCGATTTCGATAAGAGTTAACAATCTTTGAAATTTCATATAATGTGCGAATTCATGCTTTAAATACATGCGATTTCGCATGTTTTTCAAGACAGGCGAAAATTGTTATGTTACACATCCGATTATGAATATAACACTAACAAAAACTTTCAAATTACTGTCATAAAAATGCAAAAAAAAAAAAAAAAAATCGAATCTTAAAAACTAAAATAGTAGTATTTTATATAAAAAAAACTTAATTTATTACCGATGTGACTGTAAATTGACATGTAATGATCAATTTTACAATAATTACTACTGAAACTTACCACCCTACCTAGATAATAAATTAACTATATTAATATAAAACACCTAGATATAACTACCTTCCATATTAAGTAATACATAGAAGAACAAAAAAAACACACACAAAACAGACAAACAAAAATGGCATCTGATGATTCAGAACAAATCAAAAACATTGCAATCAAAGAGCTATTGTCAACTCGCACGTTGACAGAACTAAGCACTGATGTCAACTCTTCTCATCTGGTTCTTGATGTGCAGGGTAAAATTCTTGAACAAATCAAGAAAAATCAAGATTTATGGGAACGCCTACTTCAAGAACCACCATCAAGCTTCAAGGACAGAGCTTTGGAGCACATAAAGGAGCAATCTAGAGCTGATGACTTAGCCTTCTCTTTCCTGACAGATGCTCTAAACACTGTGAAGGAGAAGATGGAGTTCAGCTCTTCTGAACGTGATAAAATCTTTTCTTCAAGTAACTAAATTATCTTTTTAATCCTTTTGTGGTTGTGGCAGTGTTAGACAATAACAATTATTTTATATTTTGGGTATGTATTTAGGTATGAATTTAGAACAAACACATATTATGCTTGCTTATAAAAATATTAAATCGCATGAATGATATTGCCCTGTTTGTCACAGAAAAAACAATATAACTAAAAAAATCGCATGTAATAAAAGAGAAATCGCATGTAAGAATTCCTATAAAATGAATCATATAAAATCGCATGTGTATACACTAAAAATCGCATGTGAAAAAGATATAAACAGAAGAATATAAATCGCATGTGTTACGTATAATTCGCATGTCTATATATAAAAAACTACTCATCCTCATCATCTTCTGAAACCTCCTCCCACTGATCTTCTTCTTCAGATCCATCATCACTACTGTAATCTTCAAACTCATCTTCCTCTTCTTCATCTTCAACCTCATTCTCTTTGTCTCTGGGGACATTTTCAATCTGGACGCCCTTCATCTTCTTTTTTTGCTGTTTACCTTGTAGTTTGGCTTTAAGAATCTCGCAAGTCCGAATGTCATGACCTTTAACGTTGCATACGCTACATGTCCTTGACCTTTTCCCTATCCGGCTGATCATTTGTTCCTTCTTAGATTTAATCCTTTTATGCGATCCGCGACCTTTGTTTCTTATACTAGCCGGCACAAGCACAGTAGGAGGAGCATTAGTTACCGGTTGTTGATAACCAATCAACTTTGAAAATCGGTCAAATTTTGGATCAAGTTGCTTGGTTATACGACTCTGATCCACTCTCTCTTTGAGCTGCATCATTTGATCCCTCACTAAAACAAGTTGATCGAGGTCGGAAATCAAATTGCTAACCAAATACTCCCCTGTGTGGATGATTTCACGAGCAATCCGTTTAGCCTTGTGTTGCACATCCTTGCCACCCACATTTAAATTGTACTTCACATTTAACTCATTTGGCACCACATCCTTCGTCCATCTCTTCATAACATACTTGTTTGGTATTTCTTTAACACCAAACATCTTAAAAAGGAAATAGATGTGTTTGCAAAGCAGCCCATACTGCTCAAAACGCAAACAACTACATTGTGCAGTTACATCATTTTCAAGGTTCTTGAACCACACCTAGCAAAAACCAACAAAAAAAATATATATATATTAAAAATTAAAATCGCATGTGTAAGATATCAATTTTGCACGACTTAAAAAACATGTAAATGAATAACTATTAAAATCGCATGTGTAAAATAACAAATTCGCATGTATTAAAAACATGTTAGAAATAAATATGCTATAATACCTCCAGTAAGCCATTTCCATGGGCTTTAAAGTCCTTCAACAATATCCTGATCTGTGGACCCTCTATTTTGGTGTCCATCGGCAGACATTCAGAAATTGTACCATAAATCTCTACTTGCTGGTCAAAGAATATAGACCTGATGAATCTCTTAGCAGCATCTTTTTCCAAAGAAGTTTCGCTCCAATCAGCAGACTCAGTATATCTTGAAATATGATCATTCTTTCTATGATTAAACCTTTGGATATCCATTGCACCATCAAAATGATTCATAAACTCTACGAGGGTGAGTTGTGAATTAGCCACCTGGCAGAAAAAATGGTTCTCACTCTCAGATCTTGAAGTTGTTCTCATAAGTCCTGACATTGGCTCGTGCCGGTAAAAAGCTGGAATCCACATGGATCTCATCACAAACATATCATCAATCCATTTGTTTTCTGTGAGACCGAACTCAATCATCACCAACTTCCACTGTCTCTCAAATTCTTCGGGCTCAATTGAATCAGTCCATACAATGTCGCACATCCTCCTTTTAAACTCATCGTTATTGCACAACTCATGTCCAACCTATAACAATAAATGTTTTTTAAATCTATAATATAAAAAAACATAACGCTAACGAAAGAGAATATATCATGCTATACCTTATCTGCCACTTTTTTCATTATGTGCCACATGCACAATCTGTGTCTGCTGGTATGGAAAACCTCCTCAATAGCCTGTTTCATAGCAGGGTCTTGATCAGTCACTACAACCTTTGGCTGCCGGCCAAATGACTTTAAGAATGAATTCAGAAGCCATTTATATGATTCAATGCTCTCCGATGCCAACAACCCAGCTCCAAGGGTTACATTTCGACAGTGGTTGTCAATGCCAGTGAACGGAACAAACACCATCTTGTACCTGAACAAACACATGCGAATTACACATTGAAAACATGCGAAATAGACAGATATCACATGCGAAAACAAAAAGTATAATATGCGATATACTCAACATCACTTCTTCCACATGTCTGCACATGCGATATTACAAAGCTCATGAAGACATATAACATGCGAAAATTAGTAAAAAAACATTACCTGTTTGTCTTGAAAGTTGCATCAAACGATATCACATCCCCAAATTCCATATAGTTAAACTTGCATAAACCATCAGCCCAGAACAAACCAGTTAACCGTTTGTCATCATCAACAGAATATTCAAAAGAATAATCAGCTAAATACTGTTTTTTGTCAGTCATCCTATTAATCACCATGTCAGCATCATATTCTCCTATATAGCTGTTAATTTGCTTCCTAAAATTTTTGCAATCATCAACCGTGGCACCAACGTTCTCGAAACCACCATAACGTTTCCTCATTATATGGAAAGCTTTGACGGGACCAAGGTTTAAAGTGCCTAGTTCCCAAACCAACTCCTCCTGGACATCTGACAACTGTCTGTAAGCTGGCAACATGTGAATATCATCTTGACATACAAACTTATGATTATGGCCATCAACAAATCTCTTTACTGTATATAATCCACCATCCACAGTGCAAATCATAAGTTGAGCTTTGCATCCAGTTCTAATAGTCCCCTTGTTCCTTGTTTTGAATTGCTTTTTTGACTTCGAACGATCATCAATACACAGTGGCTTATGTCCCTCTTTAGAGCAAACAAAATACTTAGTTTTGATTATACCACCACTGTGTACTTCACCACCTTTACGAGTAGAAAACCCCGCTAACTTAGCATATGATTGGTAAAACGCATATGCTTGTTCGATAGAGATAAATTGCATTCCAACAACAGGTGTAGCTGATACTTGAACCTCCGGAGTGTAAACCCT
Source organism: Helianthus tuberosus (assembly GCA_030545235.1). Lineage (NCBI taxonomy): Eukaryota > Viridiplantae > Streptophyta > Magnoliopsida > Asterales > Asteraceae > Helianthus > Helianthus tuberosus. Next base: position 130,893,520 of record CM060445.1, on the reverse strand, counting down.
TTCATCTACATAATGAGAAAACAAAAAACGTGCAAATTATGGGACTAGTTACATGCGAAATCTTAATAACAGCATAATTTCATCATAAAAACTATCAAATGCGAATTGTATAAACAATCACATGCGAAAATGATAATTTTGATTAATTTGTTTTTACATATGCGATTTATAATGCTATAACATGCAAAAATGCGTAAAGAAAAAAATCAAATGCGAATTGTAATAGTAGTAACATGCGAATTTGTGCATTTTGCTTTCATATCAAAAATTTAATCAACATTCAAACTTCAAAAAAACAGGCTATAACAATATAAAATCATTGCTACGATTAAACAAAAAACAAGTATACGAACAATTTATAGATCTGAATTAACATAATTACCATTAAACAACTCGTTTACAGCACTTGTACTTGCAATTGGATTTGGATTTTCAGGTGGCGGATTTAATACATCCTCAATCGAAACTCTCTGATATGCAGATAATTGAGCATGATCACCGATCGGTCGAGTTTCTTCAATATCAACCTCTGTTCGTCCAGTGCTGCTCTGTGGATCCATCGAAAAAAACAATTGAATGAAAACCCTAACACAGACGAACGAAAACTGCAATTTGAGAATTATGAAAAATTTGAAACTGATTCGAATGATAATTACCTGGATATTAGTGTAACGAACATCTCGCTGATTGAATGAAGAGACGAATTTGCCCTCAGATGATTGAATTAATTGTCTGATTTAACCTTATTAAAGAAAAACTGAATCAGGACACGTGTATGGCTAAAAAACTCGCGTATGTAATGTACGATAACCATATTTGTACTATACTCTTTACCTATATATATGTGTGTGTGGGGGGGGGCACTTTATTATCTTCTCCAAACAAATGAGCTGCCCACCCAATTCTTCTCTGGCCATTTCGTTTTTCCGGCCACCTTGCCGCCGACCACACACTGGTGTAAGAAATCAACAAACATGTCTTTAATAATTAGTACTATTGTTATTATTGTGGGGTTTTAATTCGAGCCCTAATGCTTCAAAATCACGATCCACGTCACCTGCGCCGTCATCGTAAGTACGTAACAAACCGTCGTACGTAAGACCCTTGTCGGGATTGATGAAATCGGCGTATGTACGGAAGACTTTGTCGAGAATGGCGCTGATTTGTTCGTCGCTGGATTTGACTCTAGAGTTAACAGCGACAATGAGTGCAGCCATTTCGTGTCGGTTCGGTTGAGACCACCGTCGTTGTTTGAACCGAATTGGTTGAAGATTCTCTTCACCTTCTCCGATCTGGTTCCTCTGGTACTCATTTGGTTGTTGTTATGTGATTTTAGGTTCGTGGGTGTTGATAAAGATGGGAACTTTAGCAACATGAAAGGGGTTTGAGCTGCTGATTTGAAAGATGAAGAATCATATCTGAAAAGAATGAGAATTTTAGGAATGAATTATCAAGTTTTATTAAATACTTTGTCAATTATGATATGTTTACACAAACACGAATCCGATGGAAATTACTATAAATGTTCGGCACATTTATAGTGTCATGTAATTGGAGGCATTGGGTAGTGGAGGGGTGTGGTGGTGTGTGGTTGGCGGCAAGGTGGCCGGAAAAACGAACTGGCCGTAGAAGAATTGGGTGGGCAGCTCATATGTTTGGAGAAGATAATAAAGTGGGCCCCCCCCCACACACACACATATATATATATATATATTTAATAATTATTTAGTTTAATTTGTTTTAGAGTAAAATGCAATTTGCGTCCCTGTGGTATGTCCCAAACATCAACTTGAGCCCCTAAAAACAATTTTTTGCATTCTGAGCCCCTGTGGTATTCATTTCATAACACTTTGAGTCCCTGCCGTCAAGTTGACTGTTAGAGGCAGGGGTAAGACCGTCTTTTTGCATATATTAATAACACTTTGCGTCCCTATGGTATGAGTGAAATATCAACCTGAGCCCCTAAATTCTTTTCTTGGTTTTTTGTTAAGAAATCTAATAATTAAATTTATACTATATATAACAAATTATTAAAGTCTAAATTGTATATTAAATGTAAACTTTTTATACATACAATACAGAGACAAAACGTCATACCAACTTCGTAGAGTTGACGGAACTTACAGACTCGATAACAAAAGACCGTAAGATACAATACAGAGACAAAACGTCATACGACCACAAGCAATTGTGGATTTTTACTGACGGGTGCACTTCGGGAAACTGATCCAGATATGAATGAATATAACCCCAGTGTATCTAATTACATATCTGCCACTTGGGTTATATTCATTCATATGAATGAATATAACCCAAGTGGCAGATATGTAATTAGCGAGCTTTAGAATTTCAAGGAAAATCGAAGAGCTCCACTAGGGTTGTATTCATTCATATCAATCACTTCCTTATGTGCACCGCATCTTCTAGGAGGTTGTCAAGTGTTCTCGCCTTCGTAGTTGGTGTTTTGCGTATCTTTACATCCGCAGCCATTCTGTACAACAAAACACATTCAAACCAAAACACATTCTGTACAACAAAAATCAAACCAAAAAATCCATTCAACCCTAAACCCACAAGAATCTGTACAAACCACATTCAAACCAAAACACACAAGAATCTGTACAAAACACATTATGTTGATACCCTAAACCCTAAACACTTTCAAACCAAAACACATTCTGTACATCCAATCAGTTCTTAATACTCAGTTGATACCCTAAACCCTAAACACATTCAAACCAAAACACATTCTGTACAACAAAACAAAACACATTCAAACTAAAATAACACTCTGTTTTGATGCATTTTGAACAAGAATCAAACCAAAAAATCCATTCAACCCTAAACCCACAAGAATCAAACCAAAAATCCATTCAACCCTAAACCCTAACCCCAAATAACACATTCAAATCATCAAATCAAATCCAAAATACCCAAATAACTGTTATCATCGAATCAAAATGAGGAACACATTCAATCAAAATGAGGAACACATCGAATCAATAACTGTTACCCAAATAACACATTCAAACACATTCAAAATGAGGAACCCAAAATCAACCCTCTGTTTTTCAAAATCAACCCAAAATCATCGATTGGAACCCAAAATCAAACCCAAAAACATCGAATGGAACCTAAAATCAAACCCAAAATCAACGCTCTGTTTTTTCACAATATAAACACATAAACACATCGAATGAAATCAACCCTCTGTTTTTTTCAAAATCAACCCAAATCATCGAATGTAACCCAAAATCATCGAATGGAACCCAGAATCATCGCTCTGTTTTTTCACAATATAAACACATAAACACATCGAATGACCAATATGAGGATGAAGATGAACCTGATCTGTTCGATGAAGATGAAGATGATCTGTTCGATGTTCGATGAAGATGATGAAGATGATCTGTTGATCTCTTCGATGAAGATGATGATGATGATCTTGGGAGTTGGGAGAGGAGAGCTGTTGATGATGATGATATTAGGAGTTGGGAGCGACTGTTGATGATGATAATGAAACTGGTCTGCTTTAAGTGTAGATATTAAAGGGTGGGGGGTATTATGGACTTTTCACAACTGGCAAACGGTCAAACTGACGGAAGACTGACGGCAGGGACTCATACTGTTATGAAATGAATACCACAGGGGCTCAGAATGCAAAAAATTGTTTTTAGGGGCTCAAGTTGATGTTTGGGACATACCACAGGGACGCAAATTGCATTTTACTCTTTGTTTTATCATTAAGGGCAATTTAGTAATTTTACATAGACTTAACTGAGAAAACTAACTGTCATCCAATCCGGGGACTACCCGAGTAACAAGTGAGCAAACCATAGGGAGCAAACATGCTATTTTGAAAAGTTGGGGACTAAACGTGAAAAAACGTGAAACCACAGGGACTATCCAGGCAATTAACTCTAATAATTATTTAATCTAATTTGTTTTTATCATTAAGGGCAATTTAGTAATTTAACATTTATTTAACTGAGAAAACTAGCTATCATCCAATCCGGGGACTACCCGAGTAACAAATGAGCAAACCATAGGGAGCAAACATGCTGTTTTGAAAAGTTGGGGACTAAACGTGAAACCACAGGGACTATCCGGGCAATTAACTCTAATCATAATTTACTTGACATGCATGGTTCATACGATTTTGACAAAAATCTTTAGCCAGACCACTAACTACGGCTAAAAAATCAACAAATCCTACCAGGACCAACCGGTTTAATGGTTTTGCTTTGATATTTGAACAAAATTTTGTTGTTTAAAATTGTTATTTTGTAACAAAAATTCTAAATTAATAAAAAAATCATGAATATAATATATACACCCAATTTCTTTGCTAAAAATAATAAAAACATAGTAAATGACAGGTTCGGTTTACCAGAAAGGTTTCAAGTTGGTTGGGTCCAATTGACAAAGTCATTGGAGTTAAAGTGTTACTCCCCTTGAGGTCAAGGGTTCGAGCCCCATCAAAAGAGGATTTGGTGTGATTTAAACTGTTAAAAAGAGCCTAATAAATCTTAAACCAGCATAGTTACCCTCTTTGAACAATTTGATAAGTTATAACGGCTTATAAGCACCTACTTTACTTGAATAACTAGTCACATAATGGTGCAATCAAATTATCAAATGTAGTTTCTTTTACTTGTTAACTTTTAAGGATTTCTTCAAAGCTATTTTGATTCTAACTTTGGTCATAACATGTTTTCTTGCAACAGTTTGACAAGTATGCTCCATCTTTTGCCAAGAACCTTGTTGGCAGATTCCAATCTCTAATAGAAAAAAACTACACCTTTGGTCAAAAAGCTCCTAACAACCGCCCAATCCGCTATTACACCGCTAATCACCACCACCATTTCCCTCCTCCAAAAACTTCTCAAAACCACCAAACCCGTCATCCAAAAATTCCTCACCACCATCAAATCTCCACCGCTAGTTGGAAAAGCCCAAACCATCCTCCAAAACTGTCCCGAATTAGCCAACCAAGTCCTTGACACAACCAAATCTATAGTCAACAGCATCCCACTTGTGGGCAATGTAGCAGAATCTCTAATCACCAATCCAGCCGACTTAGCCAGCCAATTAGTCAAAGAGAACCCAATACTCGGGGCGGTCAACTCAGTCATCCAACACATTGTAAAGGTAGCCCAAACTGCGGGTACCAAAGCAGCGTTACAATCAGCTTATACGTCACTTAAGCTTGTGGCAGTACCGGTTATAGCTCAAATGTGGTATAAAGTCAACACGTAGCCACTGGGAAATGCATTGGCAGAATTTACGCTCCCAGTGGTTGAGTATTTGTCTGAGCTGTACAATAAGCTGGTTGCACACATGGATGGTAAAGGTTATAGCCTATTCGGTTATTTGCCATCGCTTCCGATTGAAGAGATTAAGGTTGCATACAAGTTGGTGAGGCTACGATGGATGGTTTGTCAACTGTCGGGGATTTAGCTGGTGGTTTAGTTGGGTTGAATGATAACGGTAATAATAATACCTAGTGTAAGTTTATGAGTATTAATACTTAAACCTTAGTGATCTTAGCTTTCTTTGTATCGCTGCTATAATGTAATATCTTATTCACTTATTAGATGCGAGCCACGTTTCATATTAGTGATCAAGTTTGAGATAGTAAGGGGTCATGGGTTCAATCCTCATAGTGATCAAGTTTAGCCATTCAAAAAAAAAAAAAAAGATGCGAGCCACGTTTCATATTAGCTATGTGGTAACTATGAATGGGACAGTAGTGGTGTTTATGTTCCGATTCATCCTATTTTTGCAAAACATTTGGACTCAACTGTTAAGTACAGCTTTGAGAATATAACAAGCCAAACCGGCAAGGTTGGGCTGCTCAACGGTACATGCCGGTTTAACGCTTTGAACCATTCGGTTTAGCACCAAATTGTTTGGACACCTGTATGTGACACTTATTTGAACCATTCGGTTTGGACTGTTTTTAAAGACCCCATGTGACACTCCTCTGAACCGTTAGGACTTAGGACACCCACATGTCACATTCCTTTGAACCATTTAGTTTGGACTATTTTTAAGACCCCCATCTGACACTTCTTTTAGCTATTTTTTCTTAGAGTAAACTTCCGTTTTGCTCCCTGTGGTTTGGTCACTTTAACGGTTTTGCCCCAAACCTTTAAAAATAGCCATTTTCCTCCAATAGTTTGCTATGGTTTTTCCATTTTGCTCCCTGCGGGGAGCAAAATGGAAAAACAGACAATTTGGATGGAGTTAGAGGCGGGGAGCAAAATGGAAAAACCATAGCAAACTATTGGAGGAAAATGACTATTTTTAAAGGTTTGGGGCAAAACCGTTAAAGTGACCAAACCACAGGGAGCAAAACGGAAGTTTACTCTTTTTCTTATCTTCTGAAAACTTAAAATCAAAACCGTAACCTAACTTTAGCATTGGGACCATCTGTGTAATTAACTATATACCTAAAGCTAATATTTCATAACTTACAAGTTAAGTTATAAGTGATCTTTTTTCAGTTTGGTGCATATATAACAGTCTAAATTAGAGGTTGCAATATATATATGGGTTAGGTAACACCACCTTTTGCACGGAACAGCTAATTTTTTTCCTTGAACACTTAATAAAGAGTTTTTTTTTTTTATTTGACACAACACACAATGACCAACACATTTACTGAGTTTGGTTGAAATCACCATGATCTTGATACGACAGGAAAACCACAAATATTTAAGGAATCAAGAAAAGCGTTCGCTTAAAAATACCACAAGAAACTACGTCCGTCCGCATCAAGATACGACACTTGATTTAGTCTCGATGTGGGTCCACCTGTAGTTTCAACCTATGTGTAATGATGTCATAAGCAATTCAATCAGAGCGTTCCATGATGACACAAATTCATGATCGATAACTAAGTTTTTAAACTTTCAAGGAATAATATATATCAACGCCACCCAACTAATGAAACTCCTTAATAGGCCACCCAGATATATATTCGGTTTCATTTATACAAAATCTGGCAAATAAACAGGCTAGATGATGAATATAACCTTAAACTTTTGAAAGACAAAAATACATTTGGTTACTTTTTTCTGTACTTTAAAGTCAAAAATTACCATTCAGCATGCTTTTGGTCAGAATTGATATAAAATGAAACTGGACTATAAAATACATATTCAATGATTCGGTGGCCATAAATCGCAATGATAAAAGTTGTATAGTTGGGTGGCCACTTATATATTATCGCAACTTTCAAGAGCTAAGCAACAAATTAGCCAGAAAAACGTAAAGTTACATCTAACAGTTTCATCATATAATATTAAAAAAAAAACCTTACAGTTTATTTAGAGGAAGATGATGAGTCAGCTTGGTGGTCTTGAAGAAGATCGTCATAAGGATCCCTACGACCTTCAACCTGGCTAATTTGAGCATCCCAAAAGATTTGAGCATTGTGGCGGTCAAACGTCCAGAATCCGTAAGGACGAATTGGGTAGCTCCACATTTCCTTTGTCTTTGCGCATCGTTCTTTCATGTGATAAACATGATCTCTGAATTTTCTGTCTCTTTCAGCTGGATCTTCCATCATTCTCAGGATTAAATTCTCAGCAAATTCCATTATGAACGACATCTCTATGTTCCTGAGTACATAAGGACGGTTAAATGGAACTTATGTATAAAATGTACAGTTTATAAATCAATTGAGCATTAGACCTTCAACATATAATCAGAGATAGCACAAAAGTTCACTAAAGACACCAATTCAAGAATCTGCTTTATTGCTCGCACATCATCAAGAAGTTGTTTGTAATACGTGACTGTGATTTGTGTACAAACATTTACGTATGTATCTACTTCGAAGTCATGTTCATTCACACATGTTATATGTACCAACTTCGAATTTATGTTTCTCAAAATAAAACAGATACAACAAGAATAATTTTTTCAATACATGATTCATGATTGATACTCACTCACATAACATAAGATTATGTACCATGTACTATCATCGAATTTATATGTGTCCGCGTTACGTGTAAGTCATGGATATAGGGTGTGAAATTGTTCTTACATGGCCATACAAGCATAAGACACCCTTGAAAGCAAGGGCGTAGCTTAAGAGGGGCCGGGAGGGGCGTCCGACCCCCCGAACTTTTCGCTCAGTAGTGTTATATTTGTAGTTTTCGTATAGAAATTTTTGGGTATATACGTTTTCGACCCCCCGGTTCTATAGAAATTTTTGGGTATATACGTTTTCGACCCCCCCGTTTTCATGGTCAAGCTTCGCCACTGCTTGAAAGGCTACTTTTGTAATTTGCTATATTAACACAATAACACTAGGTAATTACCGAAACACACACAAACAAGCATCATTTTGTTGAACTGCAAGGCACACAAACAAAGTTACTGAATTAAACATTATCTCACAATATCAGGTCAACTTAAATCACATATGTTAAATACTAACATTATGGATCGAAGAAACAATAATCAAACTGAGACTACTCATAAATTAAGCAATTATCTGAACAAAAAAACACAAGGTGTTGACAAAAAAAAAACATGAGAGAATTCAGCAATCAAATTGAACACAAAACCCTAGGTTTCACAATCAATTTGACATAGATATTCACCAAATTTAAAACACGTAATCAAGCATAACAGCTCCATAAACAAGGATATCATGAAGCACTGTTCATCATTCGATCAATTCAGCTCGATTTACAGATCATTAAACAATAGATTTCAGCATTCGATACACAAAATTGTACAAAATATATAAAATATTAGAAAGCAAACAGAATATTAAATCGATAGATACAAACAAGCAGATTACCGCTTAATTCGCGTGATCGAATTGAACAAGAATTAAAATACAAACCACAGGAACAATAGCAAGATGAACATGTGTCTGATTAAAAACGGTCAACTGCTTTTGGGCTGAGATTGGGCCGCTAAAGTGAAGTCAGGAACCATCCTGGGCTTTATCTGATCCAACCCATTTAAATGGAAACTGGGTGTGTGTTGGGTTTGTAGAATTAGAATGAAAGTGTCTTTGAACCTTGAAAAAGTTGGAATTTTTTTTAGAACCATGCCATTAAATTAGGGCGGTTGTAGAGTTTTATTGGATGTGACGTGTCTGGAATTCCCAATGGAATTTTTTTATATTCTTCGTGCTGATCAACGATGATTACAATATCGGGTAACTCTGTCATATATTTAATCCCGCCCAGATATGTTTGCAAATGAGATAATTGTCTTTTCAACATAGCCGCATCTCTTTTCGGAAGACGGCTGAGCCCCCCTGTTTTTTGTTCAGTTTTCAAGTCTAATTGTGGGGTTGTCAAAGTGGTCGAATGACAAACTCTCTTGAATTACGAATTTTGCCATGCTTTCGCAAACGGCATCAACATCGAATATATCACTTAGTTGACGTTGTTTTTTGACCTCGATCCGGAATGTGTTTCAACACCTTATTATACGTTTCTAAATGGTTTCTTTTTCAAAGTCTAGAATGTGTTTCAACACCTTATTATACGTTTCTAAATGGTTTCTTTTTCAAAGTCTAGTTTGAATCTGACTTAAATAAGCAACGCAATGCGTGCATCGAGCTTTGTTCGGACTACTTGACATTTTACATTGTTGATCAGTTCTGTTTAAACTAAATGGAAAACATGAGTAACATACCTGTTATAGCATTCAAAGCAGTAGAGAATCCAGTCAGAGATCTAGCCATTGAGTTCGACATAGTTGTCAGGATGATCCGGTTCCTCCTTAGGGTGTAAAGTGATGATGGTGATGAAACCGAAACTAGGGTTGATTTCGGTTGTGGAGAGAGAGATACGAATGTGATGTTATGAGGGTTTTTGTAATTGTGTAAAGTGTCTAACCCTTTAACTCTCTAATAAGCTCCTTATTTATACACCCAAGAGGAAACCCAATTAGTTAATAAGGGTAATATGGTCCATCAACAATTACCAACTAATTATTAATAGGTTATTAATATATTTTGATCTATATTATATAAATGATAATGATGGCTACTAGATTAAATATAAATAAATAAATATTTAATCTTACATTCTCCCACTTAGCCGAATAATCATTTATCATGAGTATTAGATTAGTCTGATCAGAAGTTAATACTCATTTTAGCCTTAAACAAGTACTATAGCAGAGAAATACAGCCGTTGAATCATTATGCGACTCAGGACCCCCATTAGTCATACTATAGCCTTAATTTAAAACCTAACAGTTATGATCAAAATAAGTAAGCCCTTTAACGTTTGATTTGTATTTATAGTTGTCTATATGTCATTACACCGGCAGAACATATGTTAGAGACATACAAAATCAAACTGATGAGGAATATTAAAAGTTAATCATTCATAGTACGATATGCAGTTGTACATAGTCATCAATAAACCCGTGATTATTATAAGCGCTTACATAATAGTTATGGGTGATAGACTTTTAGTTATAGGATCCTTAAGCATATCATGAATGCATTCGATACAAAGATTTAGTTTCCTCAATTCGTTCATAAACGAATAATTAATTGCGTATCGAAACTTAATGCAGCACCTCTCGAACTGTTACTGTTCAAGGAGACATGGTAGCTGACTTTATCACAACAAGTCTTCAATATATTAATTATATGGAATTAATAAACTCATGAGTCCACTGATAAATTCCCAACAACATTTAGTGACTATATTATGTCGTTATAACTTAGGTTGTTGATATCAGTCCATTATGACTCCTCCATGAGATAGGTTTTGTCTGCTGACATAAAGATATACCCAAAATTATATTTTGTTATCTTTGAATATTACAAAGTTAGAGTAATAAACCGGTTTGAGTTCTCACTTCTTCTTTAAATTATAGCCTCTCGTTTATTTTAAAGATATTGTAATACTCTATTAAATGCTTCACATTAATCTAGACATATCTAGTGTGTTGCAATGTGAGTAATATCTAAACGAGTATAGACTTGAACTTACATAAGGCTTCTAATTAATGAAGCGTAAGAAATAATCTCATTTATCCTATTATCCTCTAAAGGAGAGCAGTATTGTTTGTTACATATGTAAGGACCAATTTAATGTTAAACTTATGGAACGGAAGTAATGTCCCATTTGGTCTATCTCAACATGTTATGATATCTATTATGTAAGAGATATCTCTGAGATCTATTATATCAAAGTTTGTGTTAACAATACTTTGACTTATGTAACATTTACTTGTCAAAAGAATATCATCTATATAGACAAGTTTATCTTAGTTGCTCCCACTCATCTTGAGGTAGGTACATTATTCCACTTGGTTGTTGATGAAAATAATTGCGTTAAGATTTCATCACATTATGATGTTTGCATTAAACCATACATGGATTTTATTGGCTTACAAATAAAGTGTTCTTTAACCTTCAGTTTGAAACTTTAGGTTGTTATCTAATGAACATGTAAATGTGTCAGCCATTTGTTATGGAAAATTGTTTATAATGTTCATCTAATGTAGCTTTAAACTATTATAAGCTACTAGAACAGTGATGATCCTAAAAGAAATCTTTTATTAGATATGTAAGAAAGATTCTTTAATAATATATCTTTTCCTAAGTATAACCTTTGACAATCAATCATGCTTCTTTGTGTCTTAACGTTTATATCAGGATTTGATTTAGTTATGAACACTCTTAGGTTATTCAATCAAATCCCAAACGTTATGCGAACACATAAAATCAGTTTTACTAGAAAACTGTTTTATTCCATTCAGAAGATTAATTGACACTAATGGCTTAATTAGAAGAGATAGGATCAGTAAACTTTTCCAAAATCCATTTCAACTTCAGTTAGGGAGGTTATGTAATCATCAAAGTTAGTAGGTTTTTAAACCTAGATGACCTCCTGAGTTGATTATTGGGTTTGTTAGAAGTTTCAGTTTTATGGATTAGCTCTTGATTAGGTTGCTATCATTTTCAGGATTCTAAGTTTGTAAGAGTTGGTGCAGTATAGTGTACAAGAGGTGTAATCGGAGTGAAATTTAATGACACTCTTCCCCCCGCCTCTTGTATTCCTTGCAAGTCATTATAAGGACTTTGACTGCTCCCACTAACCTTAGAAAACTTTAGGAACTCAGCATGCTTAGGGTCAATATTTAACGACCAAACCAATTCTAATAGAGAAAACATATTAATGAACATATTAATGACGTTAGTCATTGTAGTTTCTCTTGTTGAGGATTATGTTAGTTTAGATAAGAAATCTAAGTGTGCCCACAATTAAGCAACAATGAAACTTTTGTAAGAGTAGCATTAGATTTAAGGAGATAAGTTATGATAGAACAGTGTCATAATGGAGCAGTGTCTTGTACAAGAGGTGTAAATTGAAGTAACATAAAGTTTTCACTCCCCCACCTCTTGCAACTATTGCAAGTTATTATTAAGACACTTAATGCTCCCACTGATCTTTGATATCTCTAGAAATGCTACAAGAGAAGTTTCAATGAGGTACGTGACGTGGGAACCTATCATATATATGTTAAACTTTAATTGATTTCCTTAACTTCCAAATGTCATAAGAAACGTAAGGACATATTTAATAGAAATCTTATTAAGTACATACATGAATAGATTTCTTCTAAGAACGTGGGCCATATGCGACAAAATTTAGATATAAGTTGATAGTCTTTTAAAAGATAAATGAATTATGTATGAATATTCCATTTGGAATAAGTTCCACGAATGTCAATGAATGACTTATGATGGACCCATACTTATTCCTTGAGCCAAGTAATATTTAGGGCTATAACGTCATGATTTAAAATCACTTAGAATGAGATTAGATAAGAAATCATCCTCATTAACCATGTCATGATTTCTCATGAATTTTGGTTATAATGGATGAAATTTGGAAGTCTCATTTTCCTTTTGTCAAATGTTTCATTTGCATGATGACAAAAGTTGTGAAAGTGTAAGGTATCATCTAGTTTTATCTTAATAATGTTTCAATCCAGATGTTTAGAACAAATAAAATGAGAGTTTAAGGTAAGTGTGACTTTATGTTGACTATGCAAACCTCACAATTTTCATAACATTGCTTAATTATGATACTATATTCTGATTAATACTCAGAATATATGTACGGTATCGAAAAGCGTTGTTAGAAGACTGCTTATTATGGTTTTTATAGTCTTAACATTTAATTTTGTCACTAACTCTTATGTTAATTATTTGTTGATTTCTGGTAAGGAAACGTTTAAAAAACTAGAGTCAACTAATCATGTGTTAATTGGAATATTAAAATTAGCAGACTGAAATATCTTTAGTAAGTGACTACCTAGTTAACTTATCCAACTGTTCTTTAGAATAATGGATAGTCTCGTTGCTTATGTCTAGTCTAATGACATAATTATGCAGTGAGATTTTCCCTTGAAGAACCTTAGAGGTGGAATTAACACTTGTAATTTGTCTATGGACCTTAGAACAATCCTCTTTTAAGGTTTTAAGTGGTTGTAAGGTGAGTAACAACTTATTTTCCAGCTTCAAACATTTATTTCTTTGTACATATGTTGCTTATCAACACACTCATTATACTTTGGTATTTTTGAGTGTTATAGTTGATTTATAAGGCATCAAATTGTACAAGTGAAAATCTTAATATGTAATGTACTGGAAAATGTACTTATTTCCATGCGTAAGCCCTTAACTTTATGGGTCATGGTATTGTACATTATTATGTATTCACATATACCACTTAACTTTATAGTTTAGAATTATAAAAGAATGCATGCATCTTAGGAGTTCTAGTGATTATTCCATATATAAGAGATTAGCCTTAGGAAAGACTTTATCTGAAATAACTTTAGTGATAGCATTATGTTAGAGTGTTCTTGATTATCATAAGAGACACCATGTTCGATTTGTCCTAATCATCATGCTCTAATTTTCTTCTTTATAATCTTTATCAGAAGAGAGCAATAGGATTATCGTGTCTTAAGAAATAATCAAGGATTTAATTTAAGAGCTAATTCTAATAGAAACTTTAAATGAAGCAAACATTTTAGGTTTAGGAATTATAGTGGATGAGATATATGTAGAAGAAAAATATAGTGAGTAAAATTTTGGGTACAAAGAATAAGACAGACGAAATGATCATAAAATTAATTAAGGATCATTAATATAAGGATCATTATGTGAAGAGATTGTGATATATCTATTACTAACATCAAAATAATAGACTTAGTAAAATTCTACTTAAACAAAGACAAATCAGCTTTGGCCAGAAGTGTAATCATTTAAGTATGTGTGCAAAGTAATCGTGACAAATCAGCTTTGGCTAGAAATGAGACAATCACTTTAGTTATGCACTTGTCAAGCATGCTAAACATAAATGAATTAAATCAGCTTTGGCCAGAATTAAGACATTTCACGTTTGTAATGCATACTCAACATAGCTTTTTATAATACTTGAACAATAAATAGATGTATTAAATCAGCTTTGGCCAGAAATGATACATCAGAAGCTCATTCAAGTTAAGCTAGTTTGGTTTTGTAAAACATTATTTGATCCTTATTAATTAATTAAGTATAAACAAAACCAAGTATTTAGGTCACATTAAACAGCTTAAAAAATAATGAGGTTTCGAGTCTTGTGCGATCAGTAATGTACAAGTCTTGTGCGATCAGTAATGTACAAGTCTTGTTCGATCAATAAGGCCCAAGTTTTGTACGATTTATAAGGCCCAAAACAAATTTGTGCGATCAGTAAGGACTTGTGCGATCAGTGAGGCCCAAAATTTGTGCGATCAGTGAGGCCCAAAACTTGTGCGATTAGTCAGGCCCAAGTTTTGTGCGATCAGCATTACCTTGTGCGATCCACAGGTCTTGTGCGATCCACAAGTTCTTGTGCGATTTCCCTTGTGCGATCAGACCTTTTTTTTTTTTTTTTGATCTTGTGCGACTGTTATAGGGAAACTTGTGCGATTATGATTTCGAAACCACTGTTAATGTTGTTTTATTGTGATAATTAACTGAAAATCGAAATTTGAGGGATTGTGGGATATTGTTTCCTATTTTATTTCTGATCTAATCTTATCAAAAGATTTCGAAAATAATAACTGATTATCTCTTTAACAGTTTTTCGAAAATTTAATAGATAAAATTAAGATCAAAATCATTAAAACACCCACTAATCCAAATTATATTCCAAAATTTATGGAATTTTCGAATTTCCTTAGAACATTATGATGAACCCTAAAAAATATAAAACATAATCTGGAAATCCGAAACCTGATTTTAATGGTTTTGTAATGGATTTCGTGACAACAAGTTTAACCCTTTATGATTTCGAGTCAATTTATCAAACATATTATCCGAAAACAGTTATTTCGGCTCATGAAACTCGAAAACAGTTTCGACTTTTATAAACTTTCAAGAAATTCTGTTTTCCAGATTATGATCCCAGAATGATGGATACGAAAAACAGAACTGATTTATCAACATATGCTCTGATACCACATGTTGATCAGTTCTGTTTAAACTAAATGGAAAACATGAATAACATACCTGTTATAGCATTCAAAGCAGTAGAGAATCCAGTCAGAGATCTAGCCATTGAGTTCGACATAGTTGTCAGGATGATCCGGTTCCTCCTTAGGGTGTAAAGTGATGATGGTGATGAAACCGAAACTAGGGTTGATTTCGGTTGTGGAGAGAGAGATACGAATGTGATGTTATGAGGGTTTTTGTAATTGTGTAAAGTGTCTAACCCTTTAACTCTCTAATAAGCTCCTTATTTATACACCCAAGAGGAAACCCAATTAGTTAATAAGGGTAATATGGTCCATCAACAATTACCAACTAATTATTAATAGGTTATTAATATATTTTGATCTATATTATATAAATGATAATGATGGCTACTAGATTAAATATAAATAAATAAATATTTAATCTTACATACATGACTTAAAATGTGACCAAATAGTTTTTTTTTTCCGTTCTAGAATAACTTCCACAACAGTTGGTTTGCTTGCTTGCTGTAGAACACACACCATCGGGAAAAGTAGCACTTTCAGAAGCCATTCTTTAAAGTGTTTATATTGCGGTTTTGAGTTTTTGAGTGTGGTGATTAAACCAAAACTCCCACTAACTATTTATACTTACATATGGGAGGGGTAGAAATATATATAAAAAATAGAGGTTCTAACGGCTATAATGTTGGGAAAATGGTCCCAAACGGCTATACCCGGTAGTGGATATTAGAAAACCCGGTTGCGGGTATAAAAAAAACGGTTTTGGGTTTAATAAATAACCAGTTTCGAGTATTAGTCGGGTATGGTTCTAAACATGAGATCAAAATATGAACCCTATTGTAGAATACCCATATATTAAAAAAACCGTTTTTTACAGGTATTTTAATTAGTTACAATTCTGTACCCGGTTTTCTTCACACCTCGATCGTTAAAGAAGTGTTTTTGTTATGGCCTATTCGGCATTGCATGGGGTCTTTTGGAGTTAACGCAGGCGTTTATGTTATGGGCTTATGGCCCATTATACATTGCATAGTCTTTTGGAAGTAAAACATGATGTTGTCTACATTAGAGATGGGCAAATCGGGTTTTTTGTATACCCGGAACCGATTCCTACCTGTATTCGGTTCTTGACTGAGTTTGACTGGACCCGATTCTTCTATGACCCGGTTCCGGTTAGTACCCGGGTATATTGTAACCCGGTTCCTCCGGGTATCTTCCAGAAAAAGCTACAATAAAGCTGTCGGAATCGATTCCTAACGGCTTTATATCCGTTGGAATCGATTAATTGCCATTAAAACTTTAAAATGGGTTTCAAGTATTTATAAGCATATCACCTTCAACCAAAACTTAGTCCAACTCAAATCGGTTTCAACCTTCAAGTTACACCTCAAAAATCGGTTATGGCATGCAACGATGAAGTGGTCATGGTTTTGGAAACCAAAAGAAACCCCCAAGTTTGGAAGCACTTTGATATGTGCCTGATGTCTGATAGCCATGAAATGGCACGTTGCAAAAGTTGTGGGAAGTTCATGAAGGCTACGGCGAACTCGACCCTTAAAAAAAACACCGACCGTCATTGTCCGGTGACAAAGGCTACGGCGAAGAAAAGTGAAGGCGGTGAATCATCCGGAACCGGTTCGAAGGTTTAGTGTGTTTATGTGATGTTGGTTTGAGTGTGTTTTATGTTAATCTTATGTTTAGTTATGATGTTTGTTTTTAATGTTTGGTTTTAATGTATGGTAGGTAGGTAATGTTTGGTTGTAATGTTTGGCCTTAAGTTTTAATGTAACTGGTTTTATTTTAATCCTGCCGGTTCTTTGTGTTTATGGAGGAACCGGTTCCGGGTAGGAACCGGGTACGACCCTATTTTTTTTATAAAATGTGGAACCAGGTACGAACCTACGGGTTTTTTGAACCCGGAATCGGCTCTTCCATACAGCGGATAGGAACTGGAACCGGTTCCTGGTCGAGTCTACCGGGTCGGGTTTGGAACCGGTTATTATGCCCATCTCTAGTCTACATTAGACATGTTAGCTACACTTTTTTTTTGAACGGTAAACTTAATGTATAAGGTTATCATACGCTCTAAATCAGAGAGCCTTGTATTGCCCCACTTTGGTCAGACTATATTGTCTTAACCGAGCCCCACTATTTGTAACATTTCTAGGCATATACTTTTGTACATTTTTAGTTGGTGTTTCATGCTTCAATTAGTTGTACCCTTAGTTTATAAGGTTGTAGCTTTTGGTTTATTATTATATAACAAAAATTGATGTATTACCTCTTTGGTTTTTTTATGGTTTTTTTATTGTAGTAATTTTTTTCTTTTATTGTTTTTTAGTTAAAGTGATTTATATGGTCTACAACAAGTTTTAAAAGGATTTAAAACATTACATGGATATTTATAGGTCAAAACACCAAACAAAAAAAGGAAAACAAATTATTAAAGTGGAAACGTCAGATTTAAAAATAAAATTGTGCCCTCTCACCAGACGTTTAAACGATTTGAGCCGCATCTCTCAAGCCGTTTAAGCCAACTATGAGCCACATTTTTCCAGCCATGTGAAGCGGTTGGCTTGACTTTTCCCATAATCTTGTAGCGTCTGAGCTGTTTTGGAGGAATTTGATCCACGTGTCACGTTCCTATTGATAGCCGTTTCCCATTGCTGAAAGGTCTCTCCCAAGAGATAGAAGGTGGTCATTTTGGAAAGAACTCTTGGTCAAAGGCTACTATAAAGATTTTCCCTAAACTAACTTTATGATAGCATATAAAAAGATAAGGATTCAAAGAAAATTTATATGAAACTTTGTTAATTAAACACTTATATATCAAGCCTTATAATTATTAAGATATGTTACACAACTCATTAACAAAAATATTTTTAAGGGAGGAATATAAAGTAAAAAACATTTAAAAGTTTTAAAAAAGTACTGAAACTTTGACTTTGACTTTGAGGGTTAAAATAATTTTTATAGCACAATGTCACGGGCCAAATATTTGAAGGTCGTTATGCTATGGGTTGTGCTTAAACACTTAGGTTACTGGCTAGTTCTGGACTTTATCGGGGGACGGAGTGAGTGTCAATGAAGAGGTGTACATGCCTAGTCGTGTTTACGACGAATGCACCATTGGTCGAGAGCTGACGCCGCTCTCCTAATGAGTCCAAAGCAAGACGAAACCAGTGACCCACACAAAGAAACGGGATGGTTTAGCTTTCCCCGGAGATTTGGGGACGCCACATGAGGGTCGAGAACTAACCCCGTAACAACAAGCTCGTTAAGGGTTATCACATCTCTATGAAGCCCGTCTAACTCAGTGCCCTTTAGTGTAGGGCCCAAGTAACACAAGCACACATTGGACCAACTCTCAACTTGGAACGGACAAACAAGATTTTGAAACCGGACTCAACCAAACAGGGCAAACGGACAAAGCCATAGTTCTGCCACTTTAATACTGCCATGGCCAATTTGAGTTACTATTCAACTAAAACATGTCGTTGTCGAATTTATTGAGAAACATCAATCTCATTTATGATTTTATAGCCGTGGTTGCAAAATTTTCAAACTTATTTCAGTTATCAATACATGAAAAATAAATGAATAAAAGTTAGTCGAAACATGTCAAATTTCATGGATCAAGACTCAAAAGATAACAAACTGATCTAATCGAAAAACAAGATCTAAAAATCTTAAATTAAAGTTTCAACACGAAACCCCTATGAAAGAAAAGAAGAGTCTGATATGAATGATCTAAATCTTGTTTGTTCAGTTCTGTTTGAACATAAAGGAAAACATGAAAACATACCTTTGGTTGCATCAGCATAAACCAACAGAGAATCCAGATGAAGACGCAGCAACAGTGTTTGACATGATTGTCAGCTTGGTCTGGTTCCTCCTTAGGGTGCTAACTGATGGTGGTGGCTAAGAAACCGAATAAGGGAATCGGCTATGGAGATGGAGGTCGATGATGTTATAATTAGGGTTATGTCTAATTGAGTAATTGTGTAACTGTGTAACCCTTTAACCTCCACATGATTCTCCTTATATAAGCACCCAGGAGGAAACCTAATTAGTTAATAAGGGTAATATGGTCCATCAACAATTACCAACTAATTATTTAATAGGTTGTTATATATTTTGATCCATATAATGTAAATGATTATAATGGCTACTAGATTAAATATTAAATCATAATATATTTAATCTTACATTCTCCCACTTAGCCGAGTAATCATTTACTATGAGTATTAGATAAGCCTGATCAGGAGTTAACACTCATTTCAGCCTTAAACAAGTACTATAGCAGAGAAATACAGCCGTTGAATCATTATGCGACTCAGGACCCCCATTAATCATACTATAGCCTTAATTTAAAACATAATCGTTATGATCAAAATACACATAAGCCCTTTGTTTGATTTGTAACTATATTTGTCTATATGCCATTATGCTAGCTTGACATATTCTTAGAGACATACAAAATCAAACTGATGAGGAAAAATTAACTAATGCTTAGTCATTCATAGTACGATATGCTGTTGCGCATGGCCATCAATTAATACCCGTCTCTGAGCTCTCTTAATAAGACTTATGGGTAATAGCCCTTCAGTTATAGGATCCTTAAGCATATCATGAATGTATTCGATACAAAACTTAGTTTCCTCAATTCGTTCATAAACGAATAATTAATTGCGTATCGAAACTTAATGCAGCACCTCTTGAACTGTTACTGTTCAAGGAGTTATGGTAGCTGACTTTATCACACTAAGTCTTCAAAACATTAATTATATGGAGTTAATAAACTCATGAGTCCACTGATAAATTTCTAACAACATTTAGTGACTATATTATGTCGTTATAACTTAGGTTGTTAATATCAGTGCATTATGACTCCTCCATGAAATAGGTTTTGTCTGCTGACATAAAGATATACCCGAAATTACATTTTGTCATCTTTGAATATCTCAAAGTTAGAGTAATAAACCGGTTTTAATTCTCACTTCTTCTTTAAGGTATAGTCTCTCGTTTCCTTTAAAGATATTGTAGTACTCCATTAGATGCTTCACATTAATCTAGACATCTCTAGTGTGTTGCAATGTGAGTAATATCTAAACGAGTATAGACTTAAACTTACATAAGGCTTCCAATTAATGAAGCGTAAATAAATAATCTCACTTACCCTATTATCCTCTAAAGGAGAGCAGTATTGTTTGTTACATATGTAAGGACCCATTTAATGTTAAACTTATGGAACGGAACTAATATCCCATTGGGTCTATCTCATTATGTTATGATATCAATCACGTAAGAGATATCTCTGAGATTTATTATATCAAAGTTTGTGTTAACAATGCTTTGACTTATGTAACATATACTCGTCAAAAAGAATATCATCTATATAGACAAGTTTATCTTAGTTGCTCCCACTCATTTTGAGGTAGGTACATTAATCCACTTGATTCTTGATGAAAATAATTACGTTAGCTTTTCATCACATGATGATGTTTGCATTAACCCATACATGGATATTATTGGCTTACAAATAAAGTGTTCTTTAACCTTCAGTTTGAAACTTTAGGTTGTTATCTAATGAACATGTAAATGTGTTAGCCATTTGTTAGGGAAACTTGTTTTTAATGTTCATCTAATGTAGCTTTAAACTATTATAACTTATAAGCTACTAGAACAGTGATGATCCTCAAAGAAATCTTTGATAATTTATCCCTTCCTAAGTATAACCTTTGACAATCAATCATGCCTCTTCGTGTCTTAACGCTTATATTAGGATTTGGTTTAGTTATGAACACTCTTAGGTAATTCAATCAAATCCCAAACTTTATAAAAACACATAAAATCAGTTTTACTAGAAAACAGTTTTATTCCATTCAGAAGATTGATTGACGCTAATGGCTTAATTAGAAGAGATAGGATCAGTAAACATTTCCAAAATCCATTTCAACTTCAATTAGGGAGGTTATTTAATCATCAAAGTTAGTAGGCTTTTAAACCTAGATGACCTCCTGAGTTGATTATTGGGTTTATTAGAAGTTTCAATTTTATGGATTAGCTCTTGGTTAGGTTGCTATCATTTTCAGGATTCTAAGTTTGTAAGAGTTGGTGCAGTATGGTGTACAAGAGGTGTAATCGGAGTTAAATTCAGAGTGAAATTTAATGACATTCTTCCCCCCGCCTCTTGTATTCCTTGCAAGTCATGATAAGGACTTTGACTGCTCCCACTGACCTTAGAAAACTTTAGGAACTCAGCATGCTTAGGGTCAATATATAACGACCAACAAATTCTAACAGAGAAACAAGTTAATGACGTTAGTCTTTGTAGTTTCTCTTGTTGAGGATTATGTTAGTGTAGGTAAGAAATCTAAGTGTGCCCACAATTAGACAACAATGAAACTTTTGTAAGAGTAGCATTAGATTTAAGGAGATAAGTTTTGATAGAACAGTGTCATAATGGAGCAGTGTCTTGTACAAGAGGTGTAAATTGAAGTAATATAAAGTTTTCACTCCCCCACCTCTTGCAACTATTGCAAGTTATTATTAAGACACTTATTGCTCCCACTGATCTTTGATATCTCTAGAAATGCTACAAGAGAAGTTTCAATGAGGTACGTGACGTGGGAACCTATCATATATATGTTAGACTTTAATTGATTTCCTTAACGTCCAAATGTCATAAGAAACTTAAGAACATATTTAATAGAAATCTTAATAAGTAAACATATGAATAGATTTCTTCTAAGACTGTGGACCATATGCGACAAAAGTTAGATAGAAGTTGATAGCCTTTTAAATGATAAATGAATTATGTCTGAATATTCCATTTGGAATAAGTTCCACGAATGTCAATGAATGACTTATGATGGACCCATACTTATTCCTTAAGCCAAGTTATATTTTAGGGCTGTAACGTCATGATTTAGAATCACTTAAAATGAGATTAGATGAATAATCATCCTCATTAACTATGTCATGATTTCTCATGAATTTTGGTTATAATGGATGAAATTTGTAAGTCTCATTTTCCTTTTATCAAATTCTCATTTACATGATGACAAAAGTTGTGAAAATGTAAGGTATCATCTAGTTTTATCTTAGTAATGTTTCAATCCAGATATTTAGCACAAATAAGATGAGAGTTTAAGGTAAGTGTGACTTTATGTTGACTATGCAAACTTCACAACCTTCATAACATTGCTTAATTATGATACTATATTCTGATTAATCTTCAGAATATATAAGGCATCGAAAAGCGTTGTTAGAAGACTGCTTATTATGGTTCTTATAGCCTTAACATTTAATTTTGTCACTAACTCTCATGTTAATTATTTGTTTGACTTCTGGTAAGGAAACGTATGGAACTAGAGTCAACTAATCACGTGTTAATTGGAATATTAAAATTACCAGACTTAAATATCATTAGTAAGTGACTACCTAATTAACTTATCCAACTGTTCTTTAGAGTAATGGATAGTCTCGTTGCTTATGTCTAGACTAAGAGCAAAATTATGCAGTGAGATTTTCCCTTGAAGAACCTTAAAGTTGGAATTAGCACTTGTAATTTGTCTATGGACCTTAGAACAATCCTCTTTTAAACTATTAGTGGTTGTAAGGTGAATAACATCTTATTTTCCAGTTTCAAACATATATTTCTATGTACATATGTTGCTTATCAACACACTCATTATACTTTGGTACTTTTGAGTGTTATAGTTGATTTATAATGCATCAAATTGTACAAATGAAAATCTTAGTATGTAATGTACTGGAAAAATGTACTTATTTCCACGCGTAAGCCCTTAACTTTATGGGTCATGGTATTGTACATTATTATGTATTCACATATACCACTTAGCTTTGTAGCTTTGTAGCTTAATTTTAAATGAAGGCATGCATCTTAGGAGTTCTAGTTAGTATTCCACAATAATAGATTAGTCTTAGGAAAGACTTAATCTGGAATAACTTTAGTGACAGCAATTATGTTTAGAGAGATCTTGATTATCATAAGAGACATCATGTTCGATTTATCCTAATCATCATGCTCTACTTTTCTTCTGTAGTGCTTTATCAGAAGAGAGCAATAGGATTATCGTGTCTTAAGAGATAATCAAGGATTTAAATATAAGAGCTAATTCTTATAGAAACTTTAAGCAAAACATATTAGATTTAGGAATTAGAGTGGATGAGATATAGACTTATAGAAGAAAATTATAGTGAGTAAAATTATGGGTACTAAGAATAAGGCAGACGAAATGATCATAAAACTTAATTAAGGATCATTAATATATAAGGATCATTATGTGAAGATGTTGTGATATGTCTATTACTAACATCAAAATAATAGACTTAGCTAAAATTCTACTTAAACGAAGACAAAACAGCTTTGGCCAGAAGTGTAATCATTTAAGCATATGTGCAAAGTGGTTGTAACAAATCAGCTTTGGCCAGAAATTGAGACAATCACTTTAGTTATGCACTTGTTGAGTATGCCATCTATGAATGAATTAAATCAGCTTTGGCCAGAAATTAAGACATTCATGCTTATGATGCACACACAACATAGCTTTCGTAATACTTGAACGATAAGTAGACGCATCAAATCAACTTTGGCCAGAATTGATACATCAGAAGCTCATTCAAGTTAAGCCATTTTGGTTTTGTAAAATAAGGCCCAAGTCTTGTGCGATCAGTAATGCCCAAGTCTTGTGCGATCAATAAGGCCCAAGTCTTGTGCGATCAATAAGGCCCAAAACAAATTTGTGCGATCAGTAAGGACTTGTGCGATCAATGAGGACTTGTGCGATCAATAATGACTTGTGCGATCAATAATGACTTGTGCGATCAATAATGACTTGTGCGATCAGTGAGGCCCAAATCTTGTGCAATTAGTCAGGCCCAAGTTTTGTGCGATCCACAAGTCTTGTGCGATTTCCCTTGTGCGATCAGATCACATTTTATGTGATCTGATCTTGTGCGAATGTCTTGTGCGATCAGATCATATCTGATCTGATCTTGTGCGACTAAAGGGACTTGTGCGATTAGTACATTGATGATTTCGAAACCCACTGTTAATAGCTGTTTCTTGTGATAATAACTAAAACTCGAAATTTAAGGGATTGTGGGATAGTGTTTCCTATTTTATTTATGATCTAAACTTATCAAATATTTCGAAAATAATAACTGAAAATCTATTAACAGTTTTCGAAATTTTAATAGATAAAATTAAGATCAAAATAATGAAAAACACCCACTAATCCAAATTATATTCCAAATCTTAGGGAATTTTCGAGTTTTCTTAGAACAGTATGATGAACCCTAAAAAATAAAAAAAACATAATTCTGGGTTCCGAAATCTAAATTTTAAGACTTTCTTTAATGGATTTCGAATATTAGTTTACCCACTATAATTTCGAGTCAATTTATCAAACATATTTTTTTCGAAAACAGGGATTTCGGTATCAAGGGACCCGAAAACAGCCGAGACCTTTTAAGGCTTTAAAATTTTCGTTTTCCAGATTTTTGATCCCAGAATAATGGATACAAAACCAGAACTGATTTATCAACATATGCTCTGATACCACATGTTGGTTCAGTTCTGTTTAAACATAAAGGAAAACATGAAAACATACCTTTGGTTGCATCAGCATAAACCAACAGAGAATCCAGATGAAGACGCAGCAACAGTGTTTGACATGATTGTCAGCTTGGTCTGGTTCCTCCTTAGGGTGCTAACTGATGATGGTGGCTAAGAAACCAAATAAGGGAATCGGCTATGGAGATGGAGGTCGATGATGTTATAATTAGGGTTATGTCTAATTGAGTAATTGTGTAACTGTGTAACCCTTTAACCTCCACATGATTCTCCTTATATAAGCACCCAGGAGGAAACCTAATTAGTTAATAAGGGTAATATGGTCCATCAACAATTACCAACTAATTATTTAATAGGTTGTTATATATTTTGATCCATATAATGTAAATGATTATAATGGCTACTAGATTAAATATTAAATCATAATATATTTAATCTTACAAATCTGTGTAAACACTAACTCAACTCTCAACTGATTCTCAACAAGATAATCTGTACTCGAAATTAACAGGCACTATAAGAGATCTTGATTCAAGATGAATCAAGAACACAAACCCTAATTTCGTACGGAGAGAACAAAGTGAAGAAAGTATCTCAGTGTGGCTGTGTGTTAGGTGAGATAGGGTTATTTATATAACACCCGTATCTTAACATGATATGCGCATAACCCGGAAAATAACCCGGTCTTCACCAGTCTTCAAAATTATATCCTTGAGCCCGCTAGTGTAGTCCAGCAACCTCAGCCCTCAACAGCTACAATCTTGAGCCCAATCTGCCTTCAAGTTGTCTTCCAAAGCCCAATCAACTCTAGCCCATTATACATGAAAAGAAACAATACGAACACAATGTAAGATAAATAATATGTAACACTATTACTATTAATGCAACTGAAGATATCTTTTACACCTTTCAACAAAACAGATATAAATACGTGCATAAAATAAGAATTAATGAGGTTGGGTGACTCCTTGATTTATAATTAAGTTTTAATATTTTTTTTAACGACAAATTTGGATCACTGATTGACTACCGGAGTATCATCGTGTCACCAGCGGAACCACCCGATCATATCCATCTTCACTATGCATAATACTCATACACTAATTCAGGAGGAAACCCAATAAATATGGGGAAAACCCCCCTTGTGGGAATCGAACCCAAGACCTATTGATTTCAAAACCTTATCCCACTACTAAGATGCCACTAGTTTATAAAGGCATGGACAAAAAAAAATCTAGCTCAAGTGGTAGGAGGACTTGTGTTCTTCTATGAAGACTCAAGTTCGATTCCCATTTTGTGCAAAAAAAATGAGTGGGGTACTGGTGGACAATGATAGGAGACCCAGGGAAAACTGGGTTCGATCTTTGAGCCAAACGGATTTTACCGATAATTTCACCATCGTGTCGTGGGTTACCGGGTTTTCTCCGGAAGTGGTGGTGGACGACTCGGGTTACTCTCGGAGTACTCTGTTTGTCAAGTGGGTGCCCCTAGAGTACTCGGGATTGATTTATTAGCCGTTCAAAAAAGAAGTTTTAATATTTTATTATCATTCAATCTGTTTTCTAAAAGATATTAGTATCAGTAAAAAACCATATACGCACCTAGAAAAAAATCGTTAAACTAATTCTAGCATATGAAAATCAATAAACTTATTAAAATAGGCGTACTTTTTATACATTAAAAAGTCAGTGATCTAATTTGAACGAAAGAACAGTTTGACGAGAAGTGACATTCCAAGGGTTTAAAAATGTTTATGTGGATAATTTCTTTTGATTACATAAGATTATACCTGGCAAAACAAATTTATCCATTCTATTTTGGGTTAATATGGGTATTTTAAATTTTAAGATGGGTCAAACAAAAATAGTCATTAGGTTAGGATGGGTTATAAAGTGGTGGATATAAAAAAAAAAGAGTAGGTGAGGATGGGTATGAGATAAAACCCAAGCGGGTTAGGATGGTTATATGATAAAATCACTAAACTGATTACTACTCGTAGATATCTCCCGTAGTACTCTCCCGTCTTTCTTTGTTTAAAAATAATAAAAAAATAAAAAAAATTCTAAAAAATCCAAAAAATTCTAAAAAATAAAAAAAAGGCTAATTGAAAAATAATAATCTCATCTTTCTGAAATTGGCTGATAATAATCTCAAGTCAGTTATTAACCAATAATAATCCGACCTCGTCCAATTTTTTTTTTTGTAAAATAGACCGCCGTTAAAATAAGCTTAACGGAGTTAAGTTTTTTTCCGAATTACAAACCGATGTTTTAGGGCTTTTGATCAGTACCATTCATATGCAAAAATTCATCCTTTAATGAGAGCATTCTTAATCTTTTGTTCTGTTCTTTTGACTTTTATCTTTTTTTTGTAATCCACTGTAACTGACATGATAGTATTACATGGTGACAACTTGTATTTTAGAAGCAAGTAGAGAAGGATTGTAATTGCTTCACTAACAAAATATTTAATATTATTTTTCAGACCGTGTTCTTATTGGACTCATTCATCAAAACAATGCCAGTGACCGAATATGCAATCAAGGGATGGTGACCAAAGGTCATGGGTTAAAGTATCGGAAGTGTATGTTAGGCGGTTGTTTATTATCTTTGCACTTTAGTTACATTATCCATCAAATAGAAAGTTTTGTTTATGTGGTTCAAGTTTGATTTGTTACTTTTTTGTTGGTTTTTACATGAATTTGTTCTTCTTTCTGTTTATAATGAATGCATACTGTTAAAATATGTTTGAACAATCAGTTTGATTTAAGCCACAGCTACATGAGGATGTTATCTATTGTCTATGAGCTCAGGTGGGGCTACCCTCTTGATGACGAGCACTCATGGTAGGGTGAATATCTGTAGAGGGTCCTCTGATGTCGACTGACTCGTATGGAATACATGTGAACTAACATGTGGGCATTCAAAAAGATGGTGGTTGTGACTGTAGAGCCTGTAAGAATTAACTTAAATTACTCCCTGCATAATGTCATGTTTCTTAGTAATATATGATGTGTATATTTATCTTACTAGCAAGAACCTGTAATTGCTGATCCGCATGAAGCTGCTATTGCTGATCCGCATAAAACAGATACCATTTATGACTAAACAAAAAGCTTAGGGAATGATCTATAACTATTCCTATATCTTTTTAGGGTTTAACACCAGAATTGGGGTTTAATTCAATTGGGTTCCCCTTTCTCTCCTCACCATTTCTCATTCATCACTCAAAACTTAATCATGTGGGCGATTCGAACAACCTCCTCAATTGCTCTCAGGTAATATTATCTTTTCTTGCAAATACATATTCATGTTTATTGTTAATATTCCCAAAATTGTATATTCTAAAAGGGTAAACTTTTATTTAACTGTTTACTATGATCGATCATGTAAAGTAGCAGATTAATTCACTGGGTTTATGGGTTTTAATTGGGATGAAAACCTGTAGTAGAAATTTGCAATCTTTTGTGTGAATCGAAAGAAGGGTAAGACTGGTCCGTACAGTTCTTGATTGTTAGATATAATAAGCTTCCCGTGTTTTATTTGTGTTTTGAAATTGAAAATATTGTATAGATCTTTTAACGTTTGATGGGTTGTCAGTTTTTTCTTGAAATGTTTAGTGTGCGTATTAGTTGTGAGGTTACAAACTGGAAATGTATCAGTTGGGGTTTAGAAATCAGTTAAGACTTCGGTTCGATGATGCGTATGATTGTTAACGATGATTTGCGGTAAAACTTGATATGAAGTGGGAAATGCTAAAATCTGTATACCGCAATCCTTTAAGAAAAACGAGGATGCAAGTCGCATCAAATATGTGGTTATGGCAATCTAAGATTTATTGTCAAAGTGTTGACTTTACAAAATGAAAAGAGTCTATTCAGATAAGTTGTTGAATGAAAATCTGAGATGAATGTTCTGGAATTGCTGACTGTTTGATGATGCTAACAAGTGTGTTTTAATCTTGAGTACTCTGCTCAATGGTTAAATATGATGATATGCTTGTGTGCTTGCTGTTATCCTGCAACTTTATTAATTATCGTGAACATGATTGGATCTTTTTGATTCTTTTTTATGCATCTCAATTTCATTCGTGTTATTTCTTTTTTGTTAAAATATCATTCAGGTCACGAATGTTTTCAGCAGTTACCTTTCGTGCTTCTTACTCCGAACACAAAATATCAACTTCTGGTCACGTGGACAGAAGTCAAATCCCCGAACCTTCATGTGGGACCCGTTTATTAACCGGATATTTTTCATATCCACATTCCCAACCCACTTTAAATTATCACTATTCTTCACTGGCGGGCACAAAAACCAATGGAGAAGAAGATGATGACTTGGTGGATGGGTTTTCCGAGCTTGAAGATTCTACGACATATGAAGTTCAAGAAAAGAACGTTGAAGACGAAAGTAATGATGGTAATGTTTCAGAACCCGAGCTTTCTGAAGATGAGGAGAATGATATTAATGTACCTGAAAAAACCCGTAAACCGAAACGGGCTTCTTCGGTGTTGTTTAAGGTTATAATGGATTCACCGGCGGGTCCCGTTCAAAAGGCACTTGATAAGTGGCTTGAAAAAGGTGAAACTATAAGCAGATCGGATGTATCTGTAGCTATGTTTGAACTCAGGAGGCGTAGGATGTTTGACAAAGCTTTGCAGGTTCTTTAAATCATTACATTTTTCATTGAGTAAAATCTAGAAGGTATAAACATGTAGGTTAATGAACTATCTCAATGAGAATCCTAGATAAACTTTATATGTTTGGATATTTTTAGTATGGTGAAAGAGAAGAGTATTATATTTATTCTGCAATTATGTGGTATTATTTGTGGTTTAGAAAGTGTGGTTTTAGTTCTTGAAATTGCTAGTAAGAAAAAAAGAAAGAATTTTTGCCTATGGTTTGTGTTTTTGGGACATGAATTTTTCTTTTCTCCATTTTTTCAGCAGCTTGAGTTATATAATTTTACTAACTGTAATTTGGTTTTGAACTTATTATGCATGTTTAGATAACTGTAATTTTTTCCTATGGTTTGTGTTTTTGGGAAATAATATGTACAATCAACTTGCAAACATGTTGGTACTTGACAGTTGTTTATAGTAATAATTTAAAGTTTGTCTTACCTCAACAGTCGGAAAACCCATCCACCAAGTCATCATCTTCTTCTCCATTGGTTTTTGTGCCCGCCAGTGAAGAATAGTGATAATTTAAAGTGGGTTGGGAATGTGGATATGAAAAATATCCAGTTAATAAACGGGTCCCACATGAAGGTTCGGGGATTTGACTTCTGTCCACGTGACCAGAAGTTGATATTTTGTGTTCGGAGTAAGAAGCACGAAAGGTAACTGCTGAAAACATTCGTGACCTGAATGATATTTTAACAAAAAAGAAATAACACGAATGAAATTGAGATGCATAAAAAAGAATCAAAAAGATCCAATCATGTTCACGATAATTAATAAAGTTGCAGGATAACAGCAAGCACACAAGCATATCATCATATTTAACCATTGAGCAGAGTACTCAAGATTAAAACACACTTGTTAGCATCATCAAACAGTCAGCAATTCCAGAACATTTATCTCAGATTTTCATTCAACAACTTATCTGAATAGACTCTTTTCATTTTGTAAAGTCAACACTTTGACAATAAATCTTAGATTGCCATAACCACATATTTGATGCGACTTGCATCCTCGTTTTTCTTAAAGGATTGCGGTAAACAGATTTTAGCATTTCCCACTTCATATCAAGTTTTACCGCAAATCATCGTTAACAATCATACGCATCATCGAACCGAAGTCTTAACCGATTTCTAAAACCCAACTGATACATTTCCAGTTTGTAACCTCACAACTAATACGCACACTAAACATTTCAAGAAAAAAACTGACAACCCATCAAACGTTACAAGATCTATACAATATTTTCAATTTCAAAACACAAATAAAACACGGGAAGCTTATTATATCTAACAATCAAGAACTGTACGAACCAGTCTTACCCTTCTTTCGATTCACACAAAAGATTGCAAATTTCTACTACAGGTTTTCATCCCAATTAAAACCCATAAACCCAGTGAATTAATCTGCTACTTTACATGATCGATCATAGTAAACAGTTAAATAAAAGTTTACCCTTTTAGAATATACAATTTTGGGAATATTAACAATAAACATGAATATGTATTTGCAAGAAAAGATAATATTACCTGAGAGCAATTGAGGAGGTTGTTCGAATCGCCCACATGATTAAGTTTTGAGTGATGAATGAGAAATGGTGAGGAGAGAAAGGGGAACCCAATTGAATTAAACCCCAATTCTGGTGTTAAACCCTAAAAAGATATAGGAATAGTTATAGATCATTCCCTAAGCTTTTTGTTTAGTCATAAATGGTATCTGTTTTATGCGGATCAGCAACAGCAGCTTCATGCGGATCAGCAATTACAGGTTCTTGCTAGTAAGATAAATATACACATCATATATTACTAAGAAACATGACATTATGCAGGGAGTAATTTAAGTTAATTCTTACAGGCTCTACAGTCACAACCACCATCTTTTTGAATGCCCACATGTTAGTTCACATGTATTCCATACGAGTCAGTCGACATCAGAGGACCCTCTACAGATATTCACCCTACCATGAGTGCTCGTCATCAAGAGGGTAGCCCCACCTGAGCTCATAGACAATAGATAACATCCTCATGTAGCTGTGGCTTAAATCAAACTGATTGTTCAAACATATTTTAACAGTATGCATTCATTATAAACAGAAAGAAGAACAAATTCATGTAAAAACCAACAAAAAAGTAACAAATCAAACTTGAACCACATAAACAAAACTTTCTATTTGATGGATAATGTAACTAAAGTGCAAAGATAATAAACAACCGCCTAACATACACTTTCGATACTTTAACCCATGACCTTTGGTCACCATCCCTTGATTGCATATTCGGTCACTGGCATTGTTTTGATGAATGAGTCCAATAAGAACACGGTCTGAAAAATAATATTAAATATTTTGTTAGTGAAGCAATTACAATCCTTCTCTACTTGCTTCTAAAATACAAGTTGTCACCATGTAATACTATCATGTCAGTTACAGTCCATTACAAAAAAAGATAAAAGTCAAAAGAACAGAACAAAAGATTAAGAATGCTCTCATTAAAGGATGAATTTTTGCATATGAATGAAGATTAGTGTACCTCCATGTATGGTTTCAAAAAGGGAAGCAAATTTGGGACTGCCCACTTCTTATAATCAAATAGAATGACCTGCGTAGTAAAAGATATCTAAACCTTTTAGACTTAGGAGACCCAATAACAATAAAAAGTAATGAATGATTGAGACGGAAGAAAAGATCACATCGAATGATTGAGAAGGAAGAAGAAATCACATAGAAAGATGGTTCACCTTAAGATCAACAAATTAATGAGACAGTGGTTTAAAGCACTGTTTTAACCCAACAGTGGTTTTGTCACACCCCCAAATTACCACCTAGGGCATGTCCCTGATGGAGGTGCAACGATCCAACAAAGAGCCACCAATCATATCAAACACGAGTAATAATGTACTGAAATACTTAATTGAAAGAAATGTATTGTTTGTAAGTTAAACCAAAACCAAAGTATTGAGCGGAAGCATAAACGTATAAGTGTGTAAATGTATCAAAACCAAATCAATGTAATTGTTTATCATGACCACAACCACTCCAGCAGCATCAGACGGCAAGTTCCCAAGTTCCTTCAATGATTACCTACAAGCATGTAAACAAGTGTGTCAGACTACGCTGGTGAGTTCAAGGTTTGTGTTTGTTTACCAAGTTGTATTACCAATCATGTGAGTAAAACAGTTTACAAGACGATATGTTGTTTGTTGTTATGATGTTTAATGTTTTGATGTTGTTATTACCCGATTACCGAATGGCCATATGGTATGTGATTGCCAACCCCAATGCCTCTATCAAAGCATTGGTCATGTTTTAAGGTAATTAGTTCACGCCCGTTCTCCTCGAACGTCGTGAGGGTGCCAAACCTAATAGCGCTATCAACTAATAACCCCCGTTGCCCTACAAGCAACGTGCCGGTAGATATTGTGGTCTTACAATGATAGAAAACTGAGTACGATAACCAACATCCCATTACACATGCATTCCTCCTCGGAACGTTACCCGTTATCCCTTCCCTGGGATCCATGCTTGAGAAAGAGCAATGAACTCACCTTAGGTTTGCTCGGTTAGACAAGTTACTCGTTAAATAAGTTCAATACTCACGACCTAGAAGAGTGTTTGGTAATGATCAGTTTTACAGTTTGTTTACACATAGATCACATCAGTGGTTGTCATGTATGGCACTTATAACAATTAAGCAAGCAATGCACAAAGACTATAATCATGAAATCCCTTAACTTCCTAAAGTCATGTGCATACATATATTCAATAGTATACTTCCTGACAATGCATGTGCAAATAACGACAACAGTAGAAGTCAATTTACATGCATACATAATGCAATTCTCATGCAACTCAACACATAAATTTCAATCCCAAACCTCCAGTCCATTAACGTGAGTCCATGCGGCCCAATATCACAACCAATTCAATTACATGACCATACAAGACTCACGAAATCAGTAACATCAATCACGTTTTTATAACATGTACTCAATCACCTTGATCAACAAAGATTACACTACAACCCTATTCGACAAAAGTCCATGCAAGATTCTATGGTGAAAACCCTTGTGACAAAACCCTCCAGTTTCGTCACCCAACCGAGCCGTCGACGTATACCTATGCTAACCCTAATCATCACGTAATGAAACAGTATATGTTATGAACCCATCCCTAGACACAATTCAATTTCTCATGCGAACATACTGCAATTATATATACAAGAATTAATCAGCATATAATGACATCTTTGCTAACCGTAATCACGTATAGAACAATCAGAATAGGGTTTAACATAAACATGGGTTCAACTAATCTTGATCACAATCATCATTATCGAACCATTATACAGTCAATAAAATCTGATCGTGACAAACTCATGGGAACTTAATTATTAACCTGCACTGTTGACTATTTACATGCTAACTACCAGTCCTTAACCATGCATCAAGGTCACCAATCGTTATTACTATACCCCTATTAATCGATCACACATGAATATTATAATGCCATTATTCCCAAAAGATTATCACGTGTTACACGACAAATACATACAATCAACACAATCCACAACTAACCAAAACCAATACCATCTAATCATCGACTATATACGATTATGGAAATTGATAGATGAAACCACTAACCAGGGACCTGCTCGACTCAGATGTTATCACGAACTAGAGAGGGGGGTTTCTTCAGTCGTACGTCCTCTTGAGAGAAGTAGGGTTTGTTATGAATTAATTGTGGGATAAGGGAGAGATTGCGTACGTGATATGTTCAATTCATAAATATAATACCAATCCTAAATGTTGAGGGTGGGCCAGTCACGAAAGATGTTGGGCTACAAAGACTGGGCCGACCATTAAGCTTTATATACTGTAATTCGGGTTATGCTAAAGTGTAGATATGTGCGGCCCAAAACGTGTTATTTAACCGAGTCATTCAACATTTAATTTAACAAAGTTATCATTGAACGGAACGTTTTAACACCTTAGAGGGTGATAACAAGAAATAGAGGTCATGAGATAGAGCGTTACTGACCTTGATAGTTCGGGTTGTCACATCATCCCCAACTTGAAAGAAATTTCATCCCGAAATTTGACAAGTAAGCACAGAGAGATGAAGTGAGGAATCAAGATTGTTGCGGACTTTGCTCAGGTGTGACATCATCCCCAACTTGAAGAGGAATCTCGTCCCGAGATTCACCAGTTTTGCTTGACTCGGCTTTGTCTTTGGGGAAGAGGTGAGGATACTTAAGCTTCATCTGATCCTCGCGCTCCCACGTGAACTCCGGTCCACGTCTTGAGTTCCAACGAACTCTAACGATGGGAATACGACTGTGTTTACGCACTTTGACCTCACGGTCCATGATCTCGATGGGTTCTTCAACAAACTGTAACTTGTCGTCGATTTTTAACTCTTGAAAAGGTACCGCTAATGGGTCGTCAGCATAACACTTCTTTAACTGTGATACATGAAATACGTCGTGAACATTACCCAGCTCAGTAGGTAATTCCAACCTATAAGCCACTTTACCGACACGCTCAAGGACTTTAAACGGCCCAACATAACGTGGATTCAGCTTGCCACGCTTCCCAAAGCGTACAACCCCTTTCCACGGTGAGACTTTCAGCATGACGCGGTCATTCACTTCAAACACTACTTCTTTGCTACGCTCGTCAGCATAGGCCTTCTGGCGGTCACGAGCAGCTGCCATACGTTCCCTGATTTTCACAATCATATCTGAAGTTTCGAGTACCATCTCAGGACCTGTGATCTGACTATCACCCACCTCAGCCCAGCAGAGAGGTGAACGGCACTTCCTCCCATACAGTGCCTCAAATGGTGCCGCTTTGATACTGGTGTGGTAGCTGTTATTGTAGGAAAACTCTACCAACGGCAAGTGCTTCTCCCATCCTTTCCCAAAATCAATAACACATGCCCGCAGCATGTCCTCTAGTGTCTGAATAGTACGCTCACTCTGACCATCTGTCTGTGGATGATAAGCCGTGCTCATATCGAGACGTGAGCCGAACGACTTATGCATAGCCTGCCATAACTCCGAAGTAAAACGAGGATCTCGATCAGAAATAATAGAAGTTGGCACCCCGTGCCTAGAAACCACCCCCTTAAGGTACACTGCTGCGAGCTGCGAATACTTATCTGTCTCCTTGATTGCTAGGAAATGTGCTGACTTTGTGAGATGGTCGACAATCACCCATATAGTATCGTTCCCAGCCTGTGTTCTAGGTAATCCCGTAACAAAATCCATAGCGATCTGTTCCCATTTCCACATGGGTATCTCTGGCTGCTGAAGTAGACCCGAAGGTTTCTGGTATTCTGCCTTGACCCTAGCACAGGTCAAACACTTACCCACGTATGTGGAAATAATAGCTTTCATGTTCGGCCACCAATACAAAACCTTGAGGTCCTGGTACATCTTATCGGACCCTGGATGAATCGAATATCGTGACTTGTGTGCTTCATCCATCACAAGCTCTCGAAGATTACCAAATGAAGGAACCCATATCCGTTCCATGAAGTAGTAGATATCGTCAGACCGTTGCTCGAACTTCTTCTTGTGTAGACCTCGTAATCCTTCAGCTTCGTTATTTTCTTCCTTTAACGCTTCAATCTGAGCTGAACGAATCCGAGCGGGTAAATCAGAGTGAATAGTAAGCTGTAGGGCACGAACACGCTTCTGTTTCGGTTCCTTGCGACTAAGAGCATCAGCTACAACATTAGCTTTACCCGGATGGTACTTGATAGCACACTCATAATCATTAAAAAGCTCGATCCAACGACGTTGCCGCATATTCAATTCCTTCTGGTCAAAGATATGTTGAAGACTCCTGTGATCGGTATAGATGGTACACTTGGTACCGTACAGGTAATGCCTCCAAATCTTCAACGCGAAGACTACGGCTCCTAACTCCAGGTCGTGTGTCGTATAGTTCTTCTCGTGTACCTTCAACTGTCGAGAGGCATAAGCTATCACCTTGTCTCGCTGCATCAACACACAGCCGAGACCCTGAATAGACGCATCGCAATAAACCACAAAATCTTCAGTACCCTCTGGTAGAGATAAAATCGGCGCGCTGCACAACTTCGGCTTTAAGAGCTGAAAGGCTTCTTCCTGGTTCGATCCCCAAGAATAAACAACTTTCTTTTGAGTCAGGGCGGTGAGGGGTTGAGCAATCCTAGAAAAATCCCGAATAAACCGACGATAATATCCCGCAAGACCAAGAAATTGACGCACCTCCGAAGGATTCTTTGGTGCCGCCCAATTGCGAATAGCATCGATCTTGGCAGGATCCACATGAATACCCATTTCATTAACGATGTGCCCGAGAAAGTGTACTTCCCGAATCCAGAAGTCGCACTTAGAAAACTTTGCGTATAACTGCTCCTTCCTCAGAAGCTCCAAAATGAGACGAAGATGGCGCTCGTGGTCTTCCTTGTTCTTGGAGTAGATCAAAATGTCGTCAATGAAAACGATAACGAAGTCATCAAGGTAAGGTTTGCACACGCGGTTCATGAGATCCATGAAGACCGCTGGTGCGTTGGTCATCCCAAATGGCATAACCAAGAACTCATAGTGGCCATACCGTGTTCGAAAAGCTGTTCGAGGCACATCCTCCTCTCTAACCCGTACCTGATGATATCCCGACCTCAAATCAATCTTGGAATAGAAACTTGACCCTTGCAGCTGGTCAAACAAGTCGTCAATACGTGGCAGAGGATAACGATTCTTGATCGTCACTTTGTTGAGCTCGCGATAGTCGAAGCACATACGAAAAGACCCGTCCTTCTTCTTCACAAATAATACAGGAGCTCCCCAAGGAGATGAACTAGGACGAATGAAACCCCTGTCCAGTAACTCTTGAAGTTGATTCGATAATTCTTGCAACTCCCCTGGTGCAAGACGGTATGGAGCACGAGCAATCGGCGCTGCTCCTGGCTGAAGATCAATCTGAAATTCCACCTGACGATGTGGAGGTAAACCAGGGAGCTCTTCAGGAAAAACATCAGGAAACTCTCGAACAACAGGAAGATCTTCGAGTTTCCTCTCATCAGTCTGGGTATCAGTGACAAGGGCTAAAATGGAAGGATAGCCCTTACGCAAACAGCTTAGAGCTTTCATGGCTGAGATAATACCGACTGTAGCACCGCTACGATGACCTTGAACAGATAAAGATTCACCGCTAGCAAGGGGAATACGAACGACTTTCTCCTTGCAGAGAATTTCCGCCTGATTTTTGGATAACCAATCCATTCCAACAACTACATCGAAGCTTCCGAGAGTGACAGGAAGTAGGTCAATGTCGAATACTTGACCCAAGAGATCTAATTTGCAACCCATGAGAACATGTGACGCTTCGATAGTTTTACCATTCGCTATTTCTACTACATGCTTAACAACAAGAGGCGTAGGACTCAATCCTAAACGACTACTGAACCCCGTAGACACATAACTCCAATCGGCACCCGAATCAAATAAAATAGAAGCATAAACACCATTCACAGAGAACGTACCAGTCACCACATTGCCGTCGTTCCGTGCTTCACCAGCTCCAATAGTAAATCCACGCCCACGCGCCACGTTGCCCCCATTGTTCCCATCATTGTTCCCCGCGTTGTTACCACCTGTATTCTGTTTCAATTGAGGGCAATCTCGCTTCATATGTCCCTCAGCCCCACACTGATAACACCCTTTTCTAAACCCCTGACCCTGCTGAGATTGCTGCCCTTGCTGTCTCTGATTCGGCTGAGTCTGCTGATGCTGCTGCTTTGGCTGAGGAGCCCTACAATCCTTGGCCTCATGACCTACCTTGTCGCACCTGCGACAAACCCGAGCACACTGCCCATAATGATGAAACCCTCATTTGTTGCACTGGGGCTTCTTCCCAACATAAGAACTCTGATTCTGATTAACTGTTGACGACTGGCTAAAGCTGCGAGTACTGCCGGTGTCTGCTTTCTTCTGTGACTGTACTGAATTGGACGCCTTGTCCACATCATTCCACTTACGCTTACCGTCAGTGGCAGGAGTAATAGCTGTAGTAGCGGCAGTAGTAGTAGTAGCAGAAACACGTGGTGGTAGTGAATTACTTTCTACCTCCTGATCAACAATCTTGTGAGTCATTCGAACAATCTGAGTTAATTTATTGAGGTTTGCAGCAGTAACCAAACCCTTCACTCGTGGAGGTAATCCCTTGATGAATAATTCAATTCTTCGAGACATAGGTCGAGACAAATTCGGACACAAGTCAGCCAACTCATACGACCGCTTCACGTATGCTTCAACTTCAGATCCCACCAGTTTCAGATCGTAATACTCGTTTTCTAGCTTCTGTATCTCATCACGAGGACAGTACTCCTCCCTCATCAATTCCTTAAAGTCGTCCCAAGTAGTAGCGTTCGCCGCCTCGATACCCAACAACTGAACCTGGGCATTCCACCATGTCAGGGCACCATCCTCGAGAGTGCCTGTAGCATATTTCACGCGGTCCCCCACGGGACAGTTGCACATAGCGAACACTGACTCATCTTTCTCGAACCACCTCAGTAGTCCCACAGCCCCTTCCGTCCCGCTGAAGGTCTGTGGCTTACAATCCATAAACATCTTGAACGTACAGGCAGGCTGGTTGTTCGGGTGCGCTGGGTGAAAGAAGATACAACACAGGAGTAAGAGTTGTGCACACGATACAGGATTAAAAGTAGTTGGTACAGTTCATACCAGCTTGGTAGGCTGCCAGAGCCTCAGCCACACGTGTGTTTATCAGATTTGTTAACTCAGCCTGAGTCATGTTGATGCTACCACGTCCGTGTCCTCATCCACTCATGTTTCTATATATGGAAATGAACTAATTTAGGAGTCGAGAACGAGGAAAGTGTTCAGATTATCACATTAGAAACTTTTAACTACCAAGTTCATACATAGACCGGGAAGAATCCCTCTTACACTCGTTAAGTCTCATTGGGATTTGCATGCACCACGCGTTATTATTATGTGTGCACCCATGATAACAAGGCGGTTTGCATGCTCCTCTCGATGCTTCTTAACTTATGTTCGAAGTTTCTCCCACTCCAATCAACATAAAATATGCACTGCCAACAAATTAAGATTCACAAAATGCAAGAGTTGTGTTACACTATCGATGTGTCATGATATCTATCATGTCGCGTCGTGCATGCTATAAATATAGGTACTGTTACTAGACATATAACGCACAAACTAACGAGGAACAAACCTTGCAATCTGAAGCTGAGTGTCATGGTCAACGTTTGGATCAATTCGGTTATAGTCTGGTTTTATGAAAACATTTTGAAACCGAGTTCTCTATAACCAGTGGCTCTGATACCAAACTGTCACACCCCCAAATTACCACCTAGGGCATGTCCCTGATGGAGGTGCAACGATCCAACAAAGAGCCACCAATCATATCAAACACGAGTAATAATGTACTGAAATACTTAATTGAAAGAAATGTATTGTTTGTAAGTTAAACCAAAACCAAAGTATTGAGCGGAAGCATAAACGTATAAGTGTGTAAATGTATCAAAACCAAATCAATGTAATTGTTTATCATGACCACAACCACTCCAGCAGCATCAGACGGCAAGTTCCCAAGTTCCTTTAATGATTACCTACAAGCATGTAAACAAGTGTGTTAGACTACGCTGGTGAGTTCAAGGTTTGTGTTTGTTTACCAAGTTGTATTACCAATCATGTGAGTAAAACAGTTTACAAGACGATATGTTGTTTGTTGTTATGATGTTTAATGTTTCGATGTTGTTATTACCCGATTACCGAATGGCCATATGGTATGTGATTGCCAACCCCAATGCCTCTATCAAAGCATTGGTCATGTTTTAAGGTAATTAGTTCACGCCCGTTCTCCTCGAACGTCGTGAGGGTGCCAAACCTAATAGCGCTATCAACTAATAACCCCCGTTGCCCTACAAGCAACGTGCCGGTAGATATTGTGGTCTTACAATGATAGAAAACTGAGTACGATAACCAACATCCCATTACACATGCATTCCTCCTCGGAACGTTACCCGTTATCCCTTCCCTGGGATCCATGCTTGAGAAAGAGCAATGAACTCACCTTAGGTTTGCTCGGTTAGACAAGTTACTCGTTAAATAAGTTCAATACCCACGACCTAGAAGAGTGTTTGGTAATGATCAGTTTTACAGTTTGTTTACACATAGATCACATCAGTGGTTGTCACGTATGGCACTTATAACAATTAAGCAAGCAATGCACAAAGACTATAATCATGAAATCCCTTAACTTCCTAAAGTCATGCGCATACATATATTCAATAGTATACTTCCTGACAATGCATGTGCAAATAACGACAACAGTAGAAGTCAATTTACATGCATACATAATGCAATTCTCATGCAACTCAACACATAAATTTCAATCCCAAACCTCCAGTCCATTAACGTGAGTCCATGCGGCCCAATATCACAACCAATTCAATTACATGACCATACAAGACTCACGAAATCAGTAACATCAATCACGTTTTTATAACATGTACTCATTCACCTTGATCAACAAAGATTACACTACAACCCTATTCGACAAAAGTCCATGCAAGATTCTATGGTGAAAACCCTTGTGACAAAACCCTCCAGTTTCGTCACCCAACCGAGCCGTCGACGTATACCTATGCTAACCCTAATCATCACGTAATGAAACAGTATATGTTATGAACCCATCCCTAGACACAATTCAATTTCTCATGCGAACATACTGCAATTATATATACAAGAATTAATCAGCATATAATGACATCTTTGCTAACCGTAATCACGTATAGAACAATCAGAATAGGGTTTAACATAAACATGGGTTCAACTAATCTTGATCACAATCATCATTATCGAACCATTATACAGTCAATAAAATCTGATCGTGACAAACTCATGCGAACTTAATTATTAACCTGCACTGTTGACTATTTACATGCTAACTACCAGTCCTTAACCATGCATCAAGGTCTCCAATCGTTATTACTATACCCCTATTAATCGATCACACATGAATATTATAATGCCATTATTCCCAAAAGATTATCACATGTTACACGACAAATACATACAATCAACACAATCCACAACTAACCAAAACCAATACCATCTAATCATCGACTATATACGATTATGGAAATTGATAGATGAAACCACTAACCAGGGACCTGCTCGACTCAGATGTTATCACGAACTAGAGAGGGGGGGTTTCTTCAGTCGTACGTCCTCTTGAGAGAAGTAGGGTTTGTTATGAATTAATTGTGGGATAAGGGAGAGATTGCGTACGTGATATGTTCAATTCATAAATATAATACCAATCCTAAATGTTGAGGGTGGGCCAGTCACGAAAGATGTTGGGCTACAAAGACTGGGCCGACCATTAAGCTTTATATACTGTAATTCGGGTTATGCTAAAGTGTAGATATGTGCGGCCCAAAATGTGTTATTTAACCGAGTCATTCAACATTTAATTTAACAAAGTTATCATTGAACGGAACGTTTTAACACCTTAGAGGGTGATAACAAGAAATAGAGGTCATGAGATAGAGCGTTACTGACCTTGATAGTAGAGGTCATGAGATAGAGCGTTACTGACCTTGATAGTTCGGGTTGTCACAGGTTTCAACCACTATTTTAACCCAACAGTGGTTTCAACCACTGTTTTAACCCAACAGTGGTTTCAACCACTGTTTTAACCCAAAAGTGGTTTAACGCACTGTTTTAACCCAACAGTGGTTTCAACATTTTCAACTGCATTTTTAACCCACAAATATCGGAGACGTTGGCATTGCTTCAATAGAATCATTTTCAACTGCTTTTTTGTGAATATCATTTCTATTTCATATATAGTCCACTCAAAATCAAAATATTTTTATAAGAATTACAACAACTGAAGTAGATATACTTGAGACGGATATCCTTCAAGGCCAGCAGATAGAGATAATATACTATAGTTCACAGAATGTTATCGAGAGTAACCATAAACTATACAAATCAGATAAAATTAACTGTAAATCACCGAATGTTATACAGATTAACCATAAACTATACAAATTAAATAATATTAACTGTAATTCTCCCAATGTTATCGAGATTAACCATAAACTACAAAAAATAGAGATAATTAACCGCAATTCACCA
Organism: Helianthus tuberosus; assembly: GCA_030545235.1. Classification (NCBI taxonomy): domain Eukaryota; kingdom Viridiplantae; phylum Streptophyta; class Magnoliopsida; order Asterales; family Asteraceae; genus Helianthus; species Helianthus tuberosus. Next base: position 130,850,529 of record CM060445.1, on the reverse strand, counting down.
AATGTTATCAAAAGTAACCAGATCAAAACTCAATGAAGCATGAGTAGTTTGAAGTTACCCGGTATGGGTTCTGCTGATGAACCTAAGGTATTAATCGTCATCAGAAATAGTTGTTTGCTGGTACAAGCTTCAGTAGTTTGGCAAGATCATAGGCTTTGAATTCTTTCCCATAACATAAGGCGAGGTCAAAGGGTGTTTTCCGATCCCGAAACACACACAAAAAACACCAATTACTTAATGTTCCTGAAGAAAAAGATAATGTTTCAGCTAAATCAAGTAGCAAAACCCTAAAATCCGATTCGGAAAATAATAGCACATTGGTATAGAGTTCGCTGACCTTGGTTCTTCTCGTCTTGGCAGCTCCATTCACAAGCAGAACTTTTGTAATGTCTCTGTTTCTACTTTGCATAGCTATATGCAAGGGAGTCCATCCTTCCTGTACGAAACGTATTTAAGAGACGGAAATACCAAGCTCAAACAGTTACAAATTTAATAAACATAATTCATAGTTATACATGCTATGCTAATCGAGTGAAACATAATTCACATTTATGCTAACTTGATTTAACAAACATGTCACACCCCCAAAATCCACCATGCGGGGTATCACCGCTTGGAGGCGTGACGTGACCAGGATCGAGCCACCAATCATATTGAACAACTCAATTAAGTAAATAAAACCAAACATAATACGATTGGTGACCAAAGCTAGTTAACCTTGTTTAGTTTAAACAGCGGAAGCATAAACGTGAGTTCAAAAGCATAAGTCCATAGTTCATAAGTTAAAGTTTCAAAACGCAAGTTTAGTAAGTTCATAAGGATTTAAATATTAAGCACGGAACATAACAGTCCGTACACCACAACGACTCCTTCCCCGTGCAAGCTCCAAGCATTTAGCGACCTGTAAGGCATGTAACAACGAGTCAACAACAAAGTTGAGTGAGTTCACGTTTGGTTGTTTTGTTTTAAGTTGTTTCTGAAAAACGTGGTTTGACTTTCGTTGGCTTATTTGCCGTGGGGGTTACCCCGTAGTTGAAAGTATGTTTAACCATTTACTTTTTCTTTACCCAATCCATAACCATGATCAGTGGGGGTTTTCCCCATTTGAACTACTAGACGGTGTGATATCGACTGCTACGCAAATAAGTTGTGCCCTATATCAGTGTCTATCATCACTGACAATCTGCCATAGTCCATTAGTACACGCCCGTCCGACTGGCACGGTGTGAGGTTTGTTAAACCTAATAGCGCTATTAACTAATGACCTGCTCGCCATTGGCCTCGGCGATTAAGTCGATATAAATTGAGGGACTTCATGATAGAGTTTTGTCTAGCTAGTTTTAAGGTTGTTGTCCTGCACCAGGAGGACGAACGTACGTATTCTGCACCAGGAGAATTCGTAGGATTAATAATGGCATCCTCTTTATGGAGGATGGCCGTACATATCCTACCCAAGGAGGATATGTAGATTTAGTTTTAAATTCTTTAACCCATTCCCAAACCACCGGGAATCCCATGCCTTGTAGAAAGTGTGTGAACTCACCTTGGTTTGCTCGGTTAGATTCTCAATATAGCTAACAGTCAAGGTCGGTCAATCACGTCCTAGTATGATTTACCAGTTAGTCATTTAGTGGCTTTCAAATAGAACACAAAGTTCCTACACGTATCTATCACACAACATGCATCACTGTAACGGTTTATGCCCATCTAAGTTTCCCGTCCATTCCCCACTCAAAATCAAACATATGATAATGCACATAACATATATAACATGTCAAATCATTCACAGATAGCATACTCGACATTTAGACACGCAAGTCACAACTTATATCAATTCAGCATTAATACTCAAAACCGGCTGTTTTCGGACATTTAAATAAAATAGTTAGATTATTCCAAAAATTCCCAAATTTTTATAGAATGTCTTAAACATTCCATATTTTATTGTGTAAAAATATCTGGGTCCGGTTCATTACCCACATTTTATAAAAATTCATATTCGGGACTGAACTCAGATTTATGTATTTCTGACCACAGTCCACGAAACAATTTATTAAAAATTCATCGAGTGTCCGATTTACGAAATTCCAGTGGGGTAATTACAAATACATAGGTTGTTATCTACTGTACAAATTTCATGGTCCGATTCATCACAAAACTCAGGTTATGACTGAAAGTACGACACCCATTTATTGCTGTCAAAATTCAGCTTAAGTTGCTGTTACAAATTAACACTTTAAAAATAGTAAACGGAGTCCAAAAATTACGATTCCGGTGCCATTAGAACCGTATTTCATAATAACATATTTTAGATTCAAAATATTGGTTTTTCATTGAGTTTAAGACCTGTTTACAGCCAACTGAAGTTGGCTGTAAAAGTTGGACAGATTCTGATTTTCAGTGTTTAACCTTCTAAATCGTGTTCGATCGATTCCGTTAACAAGTTTGGTGACCACAACAACATGACACATTAATATTAATCAGTAAAACATCAGATAATTAACCAATAATCATAATCACACAAGATCTACATGATTTACACACATATTCATCCATTAACCACCTTGTTCATCACTTTAGTAGACTTTTAGTTGGTGATCTTATATGTTAGTGATTTTTAACCGACGAAACTCTTATTAACCACTCTAGACAAGATCAAGAAGGCGTTTAGAGTCACTTACTACTAGCTCGAGGCTAGGGGAGAAACTAGTCGAAGATTGGGTGGATAAAAGCAATGGGAAGAGGTCCTTCGCTTTCCGAATGCACCAAGCCTCCTCGTATGTGATCCTTAGCACTTGTACACCCTTGGAATGGTTTGATCAAAATCGAAAGGTGGTGTGGTGAAGATGGTTGTGTTCGGCCGAAGCCTATGGCAAGGGGAGAGAAGGAGTGATTTTTGTTGTGTGGGTTATGAAGTGATTAGTGGACTTGTATTGTTACTTATAGACAATTCCTTCAAGATTACCCAAAGGTCATTGTGTCACCTTGATATTAGACAAGTAGGATTATTTTAATCATCCAAGGACAAATGGTGTCACCATATGGTGACCGATTTCGTTGGGGGGGGGGGGGGGTCTCATGGTTGGTTTCTAACTAAATGGTTAGACATTAGTTGTTAAGTAGGAGGTTAATTGAGTTACTAGCATGTAGTAAGTTGTAACGGGTGTTAGGGTATTCAGGGACCCTAACTGGCTCAGAAAAAGAAAAACTATGTTAATGACAATATTTTTATGTTCCGGGTATAGTCCGGTTGTTCGGTTGAATACTGATTCGTTAAAGTGCCAAATAAGCATTTAGAGTGTCTTTTATGTATATTTTTCGTAACACTTTTAATTTCTAACACATAGGAAATTATAATGGACTATTTAGTGACCTTTCTGCATACTACTAGTATGTTGACAAGCACATGTAAGCACATCACAGATATCAGAAAGCAGTTAAGTAATTCCACACAGTCGTCAAACACTTTAATTATCAATAATAAATTGTACGGAATTCATAGGATTTTGAGGGTTGTCACATTCTCCCCCTGTTAAGAGAATTTCGTCCCGAAATTTAGCGCGTGGTTACTGAGGAAGCTAGTTAAGTTGCGTTGTTTTCCTGATTTTCCTGGGGTGTCACATCATCCCCCCGTTGATTTGGAATTTCGTCCCGAAATTCTGCAGTAGCTTCAGCCTCAGTAGTGGTTGCGTTTTTCTTAAACAGCTGGGGATACTTGAGTTTCATTTGGTCTTCTCGTTCCCAGGTATACTCTGGGCCACGACGAGCATTCCAACGAACTCGAACGAGAGGTATTCTTGTGTGCTTGAGAATCTTAACATCTCGATCAGTAATCTCTACTGGTTCCTCGACGAATCGCAGCTGGTCGTCGATTGTGAGTTCCTTGAGAGGAACTATGAAGGTCTCATCTGACAGACACTTCTTCAGATTTGACACGTGGAATACGTTGTGAACTCCGCTGAGTTTTTCGGGTAGATTCAACCTGTAGGCTACCGTACCAATTTTCTCAATGACTTCGAATGGTCCGATATAACGCGGATTGAGTTTGCCTCGTTTGCCAAAGCGGACTACACCTTTCCAAGGTGAGACTTTGAGTAGCACTCGATCCCCAACCTGGAGCTCGAGTGGTTTTCTTCCCTTATCAGCATAGCTTTTCTGACGGTCACGAGCTGCCGCCATCCACTGTCGTATCTGAGCAATTCTCTCGGTGGTATCTACCACAAGTTCTGGGCCAGTGATTTGGCTGTCACCAACTTCTGCCCAACAGAGAGGTGATCGGCATTTGCGTCCGTACAATGCCTCAAACGGAGCAGCTTGGATGCTGGTGTGGTAGCTGTTGTTATATGAAAACTCCACTAACGGGAGGTGCTTTTCCCAGCCATTGCCGAAGTCGATTACGCATGCCCTAAGCATGTCTTCCAAGGTTTGGATGGTGCGTTCCGATTGCCCATCCGTCTGTGGGTGATAAGCGGTGCTCATATCTAAACGTGAGCCAAAGGACTTGTGCATTGCTTGCCACAGTTCAGAAGTAAAACGTGCGTCACGATCAGATATAATAGAGATTGGCACTCCGTGCCTTGATACCACTTCCTTTAGGTAAATGTCTGCAAGAGTAGAAATCGTATCCGTTTCTTTGATGGCCAGAAAATGTGCAGACTTGGTCAGTCGATCTACGATCACCCAAATGGTGTCGTTTCCGCGTTGAGATCTGGGCAGACCAGTAACGAAATCCATGGAAATTTGCTCCCATTTCCATTTCGGGATCTCCGGTTGTTGAAGTAGGCCTGATGGTTTCTGATATTCAGACTTGACTCTCGCACAAGTCAAGCACTTACTGACATAGGTTGCTATGTGGGCTTTCATGCCAGGCCACCAATACGTAGTCTTGAGGTCGTGGTACATCTTGTCCGAACCAGGGTGTACAGAATAACGAGACTTATGTGCTTCATCCATCACAAGCTCGCGTAAGTTGCCATAAAATGGAACCCAGATGCGTCCGTTAACATAGTAGGCACCGTTTTCCTTTAGTTCTAACCGTTGCCTCGATCCTCGTAGGGACTCAGCCCTGATGTTCTCTGCTTTCAATGCTTCGACCTGGGCATCTCGAATTTGAGCGGGAAGGTTGGATTGGATGGTAAGCTGTAAAGCACGTACACGCTTAGGTAAAGTATCCTTTCGACTGAGGGCGTCAGCCACAACATTGGCTTTGCCCGAATGATACTTGAGCGCATTCGTAATCATTCAAAAGTTCGACCCATCGGCGTTGTCGCATGTTTAACTCCTTTTGCTTGAAGATATGCTCGAGACTCCTGTGATCGGTGTAAATGGTGCACTTAGTACCGTACAGGTAATGTCTCCATATCTTTAGCGCAAAAACAACTGCTCCCAGCTCCAGATCGTGAGTAGTGTAATTTCTTTCGTGAACCTTGAGTTGGCGTGATGCGTAGGCAATGACCTTGTCACGTTGCATCAACACGCAACCAAGTCCTTGGATGGATGCATCGCAATAAACTACAAAATCATCTGTGCCTTCAGGCAATGAGAGGATAGGCGCGCTACAAAGTCTATCCTTTAGGTGTTGAAAAGCGGATTCCTGTGTATCACCCCAATGGTAGACGACACCCTTCTGGGTCAGTGAAGTGAGAGGTTGCGCAATCTTTGAGAAATCCTTGATAAACCTTCTGTAATATCCTGCCAAACCCAAGAATTGGTGGATTTCTGTTGGTGTACGGGGTGCAGGCCAGTTCTTGATCGATTCAACCTTAGATGGATCCACATGAATCCCATCCTTGTTTACCACATGGCCTAGAAAATGGACTTCGCGAAGCCAGAAGTCACATTTCGAAAACTTGGCATACAACTGCTCTTTTCGAAGAAGTTCCAGCATAAGTCGTTGATGCTGCTCGTGTTCCTCCTGACTCTTAGAATAGATCAGGATATCGTCGATGAACACAATAACGAACTTATCCAGGTAAGGTTTGCATACTCGGTTCATGAGATCCATGAAGACCGCTGGTGCATTCGTCAGCCCGAATGGCATAACCAGAAACTCATAATGGCCGTAACGAGTTCTGAATGCTGTTTTGGAGACGTCCTCCTCTCGGACTCTCAGCTGATGGTATCCCGATCTCAAATCAATCTTGGAGTAATAGCTCGACCCTTGCAACTGGTCGAACAAGTCGTCAATACATGGAAGAGGATAACGATTCTTCACAGTCACCTTGTTGAGTTCGCGGTAGTCAATACACATTCTGAAAGTACCGTCTTTCTTCTTCACGAACAAGACTGGAGCTCCCCAGGGCGAAGCGCTAGGACGTATAAAACCCTTTTCCAAGAGTTCCTGTAATTGCGTGGACAGTTCTTCAAGTTCTGATGGAGCTAGACGATATGGTGCTCGAGCTACGGGCGCTGCTCCAGGAGCTAGCTCGATTGGAAATTCAACTTGACGATGAGGCGGGAGACCAGGTAATTCCTCAGGAAATACCTCGGGAAAGTCACGTACAATAGGGATGTCTTCAACTCTCTTTTCTTCTGTTGATGTGTCAGTAACGAGCGCTAGAATGGCAGTGCGGCCCTTTCGCAAACACTTCTGGGCCTTAAGGAAAGAGATGATGCCTTCGACAGCACCACTCTTGTCGTCACGAATCATGAGAGGTTCTTCACCAGAACGAGGAATGCGGACGATTTTCTCCTTGCACACAATCTCCGCTTGATGATGAGATAGCCAATCCATCCCAATAACGACGTCGAAACTACCAAGGGTGATAGGAACAAGATCGATAGGGAAAGTCTGACCAGCTAAGACGAGGTTACAACCTTTAACTACGTGTGTGGCTTCAAGACTTTTACCATTAGCTAGTTCTACCGTGTGTTTGGTGTTCAGGAGTGTTGGGGTGCGCTTAAGCATTTGGCTAACTTTTACGGACACATAACTAGTATCGGCACCCGAATCGAATAAAACAGTAACAAAGAAGTCATCCAGAGGAAACTTACCCATCACAACATTGGGATTGTTCCTCGCGTCGCTCTCATGGTTTCAGGGAGTGATCATCAAGGATCGAGAGTCGAGCCTTCCAAACTCTCTATGCTAGAGGGTGTTCGTTTCAGCGTCTTTGCATGGAGAAGCGAGGACGAAATGTCACTGTGGTAAGAGAATGACGGTTTGGTCTAAGCAAATGGTAGAAATTTGACATAACATAAATCAACAATCATGTGTAGGTACAAAAGCTAGTGTAAAGATTCCGCGTATTTAAGAAGACTGTCATGGAATAATACGATTTCTTATAGTGTAAGGTGGATCAGGTAAGCTTATAGATTATCGTGTTCGCCTGTAGGTTGAGTGATCCATATCTCCGCTTTCGAACGTTCTGAAGACTATCTCATCAGTAAGGGCATCCATTCGCTAGGTTGGGTTTACAAAGGGGGTAAATCAAGTAGAATAAGCATTAACCACCCAACAAGGTAATGGGGGGGGGGGTAAATCTTGTGATCGGTGGAAATTATGGTATGGTTGTTAGCGTTTCGTTATACTGGTTTCCAATCAAAGAAACAGGGGATTGGTGAGGTTCATGCGAAGAATCGAGTGAAAACAGGGGTCCACCAATGACAGAAGAATTTAACCAAGTAATCTGTTGCTTAGAAGCAATTCTAGTAGTGAGGTGTGGCGGCACGACACACAAAAAGGGAAGTTCGTTGCATCACGATCACGAAAGTATATCACTTGTCCAAAGCAGAGTTTGGTTGGATGGGTTGCGAGTTGCAAAGCGACGAACACGCGTAACTGTGGCTGCTTCGTTTTCTGGTAACGATGACCAGTGGAGATGATGAGGTTCGTCAACAGGGATGCGTGGGTATAGTTCTCCAAAACCCGAGTTCGTTTGAGCCAGGTCTGGTCTTCGTGAATGTTGACGTACAAGCCGAATGTACGGAGGGTCAAATGGTGACGTCATGTCGAGTTAAGCGTGTAAATAGATAGAATGCATAAACAGTTGTCGTAGCGGGGTGACGAGAAATTAGAAGAGAATTTGACCACCATTTGTCAAATTTCAAGTAAACAATTGCATATCATAAAGAATACAGTAGGGCTAATAGACAACATGCTACTACCCTAAATAAACAAACCATAAACACCACACCGGACAAAAGTAATCTAGCAAGTAAGAAATATAGACTTAAATCATACCACTTATGGTGTCGAGTCTTGCACGTGGAGCGAAGCGTCGTTGTGGATCGTTGAGCACTGTACAGGTTATAGTCTGGTTTTATCAAAAAGCTTTTCCCCTTTTTAAAACCAAGTTCACTATAACCAATGGCTCTGATACCAATCTGTCACACCCCCAAAATCCACCATGCGGGGTATCACCGCTTGGAGGCGTGACGTGACCAGGATCGAGCCACCAATCATATTGAACAACTCAATTAAGTAAATAAAACCAAACATAATACGATTGGTGACCAAAGCTAGTTAACCTTGTTTAGTTTAAACAGCGGAAGCATAAACGTGAGTTCAAAAGCATAAGTCCATAGTTCATAAGTTAAAGTTTCAAAACGCAAGTTTAGTAAGTTCATAAGGATTTAAATATTAAGCACGGAACATAACAGTCCGTACACCACAACGACTCCTTCCCCGTGCAAGCTCCAAGCATTTAGCGACCTGTAAGGCATGTAACAACGAGTCAACAACAAAGTTGAGTGAGTTCACGTTTGGTTGTTTTGTTTTAAGTTGTTTCTGAAAAACGTGGTTTGACTTTCGTTGGCTTATTTGCCGTGGGGGTTACCCCGTAGTTGAAAGTATGTTTAACCATTTACTTTTTCTTTACCCAATCCATAACCATGATCAGTGGGGGTTTTCCCCGTTTGAACTACTAGACGGTGTGATATCGACTGCTACGCAAATAAGTTGTGCCCTATATCAGTGTCTATCATCACTGACAATCTGCCATAGTCCATTAGTACACGCCCGTCCGACTGGCACGGTGTGAGGTTTGTTAAACCTAATAGCGCTATTAACTAATGACCTGCTCGCCATTGGCCTCGGCGATTAAGTCGATATAAATTGAGGGACTTCATGATAGAGTTTTGTCTAGCTAGTTTTAAGGTTGTTGTCCTGCACCAGGAGGACGAACGTACGTATTCTGCACCAGGAGAATTCGTAGGATTAATAATGGCATCCTCTTTATGGAGGATGGCCGTACATATCCTACCCAAGGAGGATATGTAGATTTAGTTTTAAATTCTTTAACCCATTCCCAAACCACCGGGAATCCCATGCCTTGTAGAAAGTGTGTGAACTCACCTTGGTTTGCTCGGTTAGATTCTCAATATAGCTAACAGTCAAGGTCGGTCAATCACGTCCTAGTATGATTTACCAGTTAGTCATTTAGTGGCTTTCAAATAGAACACAAAGTTCCTACACGTATCTATCACACAACATGCATCACTGTAACGGTTTATGCCCATCTAAGTTTCCCGTCCATTCCCCACTCAAAATCAAACATATGATAATGCACATAACATATATAACATGTCAAATCATTCACAGATAGCATACTCGACATTTAGACACGCAAGTCACAACTTATATCAATTCAGCATTAATACTCAAAACCGGCTGTTTTCGGACATTTAAATAAAATAGTTAGATTATTCCAAAAATTCCCAAATTTTTATAGAATGTCTTAAACATTCCATATTTTATTGTGTAAAAATATCTGGGTCCGGTTCATTACCCACATTTTATAAAAATTCATATTCGGGACTGAACTCAGATTTATGTATTTCTGACCACAGTCCACGAAACAATTTATTAAAAATTCATCGAGTGTCCGATTTACGAAATTCCAGTGGGGTAATTACAAATACATAGGTTGTTATCTACTGTACAAATTTCATGGTCCGATTCATCACAAAACTCAGGTTATGACTGAAAGTACGACACCCATTTATTGCTGTCAAAATTCAGCTTAAGTTGCTGTTACAAATTAACACTTTAAAAATAGTAAACGGAGTCCAAAAATTACGATTCCGGTGCCATTAGAACCGTATTTCATAATAACATATTTTAGATTCAAAATATTGGTTTTTCGTTGAGTTTAAGACCTGTTTACAGCCAACTGAAGTTGGCTGTAAAAGTTGGACAGATTCTGATTTTCAGTGTTTAACCTTCTAAATCGTGTTCGATCGATTCCGTTAACAAGTTTGGTGACCACAACAACATGACACATTAATATTAATCAGTAAAACATCAGATAATTAACCAATAATCATAATCACACAAGATCTACATGATTTACACACATATTCATCCATTAACCACCTTGTTCATCACTTTAGTAGACTTTTAGTTGGTGATCTTATATGTTAGTGATTTTTAACCGACGAAACTCTTATTAACCACTCTAGACAAGATCAAGAAGGCGTTTAGAGTCACTTACTACTAGCTCGAGGCTAGGGGAGAAACTAGTCGAAGATTGGGTGGATAAAAGCAATGGGAAGAGGTCCTTCGCTTTCCGAATGCACCAAGCCTCCTCGTATGTGATCCTTAGCACTTGTACACCCTTGGAATGGTTTGATCAAAATCGAAAGGTGGTGTGGTGAAGATGGTTGTGTTCGGCCGAAGCCTATGGCAAGGGGAGAGAAGGAGTGATTTTTGTTGTGTGGGTTATGAAGTGATTAGTGGACTTGTATTGTTACTTATAGACAATTCCTTCAAGATTACCCAAAGGTCATTGTGTCACCTTGATATTAGACAAGTAGGATTATTTTAATCATCCAAGGACAAATGGTGTCACCATATGGTGACCGATTTCGTTGGGGGGGGGGGGGGTCTCATGGTTGGTTTCTAACTAAATGGTTAGACATTAGTTGTTAAGTAGGAGGTTAATTGAGTTACTAGCATGTAGTAAGTTGTAACGGGTGTTAGGGTATTCAGGGACCCTAACTGGCTCAGAAAAAGAAAAACTATGTTAATGACAATATTTTTATGTTCCGGGTATAGTCCGGTTGTTCGGTTGAATACTGATTCGTTAAAGTGCCAAATAAGCATTTAGAGTGTCTTTTATGTATATTTTTCGTAACACTTTTAATTTCTAACACATAGGAAATTATAATGGACTATTTAGTGACCTTTCTGCATACTACTAGTATGTTGACAAGCACATGTAAGCACATCACAGATATCAGAAAGCAGTTAAGTAATTCCACACAGTCGTCAAACACTTTAATTATCAATAATAAATTGTACGGAATTCATAGGATTTTGAGGGTTGTCACATTCTCCCCCTGTTAAGAGAATTTCGTCCCGAAATTTAGCGCGTGGTTACTGAGGAAGCTAGTTAAGTTGCGTTGTTTTCCTGATTTTCCTGGGGTGTCACATCATCCCCCCGTTGATTTGGAATTTCGTCCCGAAATTCTGCAGTAGCTTCAGCCTCAGTAGTGGTTGCGTTTTTCTTAAACAGCTGGGGATACTTGAGTTTCATTTGGTCTTCTCGTTCCCAGGTATACTCTGGGCCACGACGAGCATTCCAACGAACTCGAACGAGAGGTATTCTTGTGTGCTTGAGAATCTTAACATCTCGATCAGTAATCTCTACTGGTTCCTCGACGAATCGCAGCTGGTCGTCGATTGTGAGTTCCTTGAGAGGAACTATGAAGGTCTCATCTGACAGACACTTCTTCAGATTTGACACGTGGAATACGTTGTGAACTCCGCTGAGTTTTTCGGGTAGATTCAACCTGTAGGCTACCGTACCAATTTTCTCAATGACTTCGAATGGTCCGATATAACGCGGATTGAGTTTGCCTCAAAATCAAGTTATGTGTTCTTCAATTTCAGGTTCAATGTCGAATTAGGGCTACAAAATCAAGAAAACCGAGTTAGGATTGCAACCAAAATTAGGGCTACAATACTGAAATAAATGAAGATATAGGGATTACCTGGTGACGCTTCAAATGATTCATGATGAGATGATTTGGTTTGATCTTTGATTCAGAAGGGAGAAGAGTACAGGAGATGGAGAAGAAGATTCAGATCTAGGGTTTTGAAAAGGAAAAAAGGGGACGGAGGGAGTGTAAAAGGGATGGAAGCTTGGTACTGTTGGGCGAGAAAATGGAACTGAGGATGCCCTAATCAAGTGACACGTGGCCCAAATCACTTTCATTTATTATATATAATAGATAATAGATTACGTATATGTATGTATGTAAAGTGGTATGAATTTATAAATTGGTATTTCACATCACCAAAGTGGTACATATGACATTGCTATTACTATGACTATTATTATAAATTTTCAACAACTACAAAGTTGAGTGTCGGCGGCAATAGTGCCGGCCGTGTATTGGATAAAATGGGCGGTAGGGGAATAGTGTCAGGCAGCTGTCTGGCACTCTTTTATTTGTCCAACAAATTTACGATTTTATCCCGTTTTAAAACTACGAACTTGCCATTAGTATAAAATTATGTTTTTGCCTCTACTTAAAAATGAATTTGCGCTTTTGCTCCCAGCTAAATATTTCGATTTTGCCCCTGGTTCAAATTTATGATTTTTTCCCGTTTAAATTTACACTTTTGCCATTAGTTTTTTTTCCTTAAAAATACGATTTTGCCATCAGTTTAAAATTCTGTTTTTACCCCCCACTTAAAAATAAATTTACGCTTTTGCTTCCAGCTAAAAATTTTGATTTTGCCATCGGTTCAAAATTACGACTTTGCCCAGTAAAAATTTACAGTTTTGTCGTTAGTTTTTTTTTTCTCAAAGCCAAGTTACGATTTTGCCCTCAGCTTAAATTTACATTTTCTCCATCGTTTTTGTTTGTTTTCCTGATGAAATTACAATTTTGCCCCCAGTGTAAAATCGCACTCATGTCGGCAGCTTCCTAACACTCTCCCATTGGTCCATTTAATTTACGATTTTATCCCTGAATTAAAATTATGATTTCGCCCTCTGTTCAAAATTACGTTTTTCCCATCGTCTTAGTTTTTTTTAGCAAAACTATAAAGGTTTTCTGTTTTTATTGGTTAATTCCATTTAATTTTTTTCCGTGTCAATGAGCTGCTTAACACTCGCTCATTAGTTCTTAAAAATTACAGTTTTGCCCTAGGCCAAAAATTACGGTCTTATCATTGTTTTAGTTTTTTTTCCTAGCAAATGTATAGTAGTGTTTTTTAATTGATTGAGAATTATTCGGCCATCGTCCCGCAACACGGGCTGGGCATCAACTAGTGATAAAACATGTAGGTTCTTAGCAACAGTTCCTACGTCTGATTGGGTCATCTGTCGCATTACCATTGGTTCAGTTAATTATTTTTTCTTTTCACATCCATGTTTGAGAAACCCTAGAGATACACTCTTGATACTTTTTTCTCCATGCTTTATACCATTTCCAAATATCACTAGTGATGGATTTTTTTTAAAATAATAAATTAACAATAACAAATTCATATAAATAAATATTGAAATTTTGGTTTTGATACGATTGGTTTTGACACGGTTGGTTATGAAACGGTTTGTTTTGAAAGGGTTGGTTGGGAAACAGTTGGGTTTGAAATGGTGGATTGGGTCGACTTCGTCATGCAAGCGAAATCTCGTCGGTTCGCCAAGATTAGCTCAAACCTTTGGCGGTGTGGATTTTTTCTTCGAACCCGAACCGCGTTTGCTTGAACCTTCCATTTTTCGGTTTAGAAGGTAGAGTGTAGAGATGGTATTTTGTGGGTTGAAACTGAAGGTTAAGGTTTTTTTTTTTTTTTTTTTTTTTTGGTGGGTTTAAAGGTTAAGGTGGATGGTATATATATAGTGTTTAATTTTTTTAAACACCCCAAACAGTCCCCTCCTCAACGGTAACTTTCAAAATTTCACGCGTGGTCACCACAACTCGTGGTCACCAGCACGCGTGGTCACAAGAACCAGCGTCGATGTTCCACACGTGGTCACCCACAAACCACGCTTCATCACGGGACACCCCCACTCCCCTAATGGATGTAAAAAGGATCACAAGTACGTATGTATTAATCAAATATGAGAGCTTTAATATAGCAAAATTGAGTTAACCGACCTTTTTTTATATAAAATGACAAAGTATGTTATTTTTGTGATGTTAACTCTTAAAATAACTAGTCAAGTTTTAATGTTATTCTATTATTATAAGACTTTTTATTAACTAGTTAAGCCTTAGTGATTTAAATAGCTTTAAACCAGATTATTGGTTGGTTATTTTCAAAGTTTGAAAACATCATCATAACACATTATTTGACCGTCAAAAAACCCAAATGTGATACACATAAAGTATAAAGAGACTATGCAATAACTATTTTTATGTATATAAAATCACCTCTTTTCAAAAAATCATAAAAGGAAAACGTTGCTTTGAGATCCGAAATATGTCATAATTGTTTGGTGTAAATGGTGGACTCACAAATATTGCACTATGCGTGGTGGTGCCATTCATTTTGGACCATAGTGGATGCAATCGCATATGCTATTAACACAACAATTTATTTGCCTTTAGTGTTGGACCATTTGACCAATTGTCTGGCTATTATAAACCTTTAATAGCTCTAACCCTAACTAAATTGCCTAAATTGTCTTGATGAAAAGTGTGTTTTTACTCATCCATAAATGTTTTTGCCACGTATGCACAGCATTATGATATTGTAAGGCAATATTATACTCTTATAGTCAATGAGGTAGTGGTAAGTGGTTGGAGAAAAATTTGGTGTTCCTTGTGACCTAGGTTCGACTCCCACTCCCCCCATTATTTTCTGCGGCATCCAGGTGAATGGCGAATACGGGTAGCGCCGGTTCGTCTTGGATGAGAGGCGAGGTTTTACCGATTATTCCATTGCCGTGCCTTCGGGCGGGTGGAGGTCGGGTTTCCGCGCATCTGGGAGAGCCAAGGGGCTGGCGGCGGTTGAGTAGTCGACCTTGGACACAACGCCCGGTGTCACGGTGGTTGGCATGCCATTCCTTGCCGTTGAAAAAAAAATTATACTATTATACGACATATACATATAATGCAACATATTTCAATTCTTGATACATAGTTTTCTCTGCTTCTTTTCTTAATTTATGCTATTACATTTTTTAAAGTAAATTAAAGTTTATAAACACCTAACAAAAGTTAACCAAATTCGAATATGGGCTTTTGAAGCTTTAGGAAAAAAGGGTATTCTTACTCAGGATGGATGCCCTTTCTATGAGGGATAATCTCAATATCTTCTCTTGGAGCATAAAGCACATACAACTATAGCTACAAGAAAAATGCTCCTCCACTACAAATATATAAATATTTTTTAAAGTAAATTAAGATGCAATTGGTCATCAATATCTCCCCATCACTTGTTTCCCTTTGAAATTAGAAAATCTTTTGATATCATAGTTTATTCTAGCATTTACAACAAATTAGAACATTTGATAAGAATTTAAATATGTTATATTTTCAAATTATTATTTTTTAATATTATCATTTGAACCTTTCGATATAGTCAATTAAGCGAATCATTTTTAGACTTTTGATTGTGTACTAGATGAGATCATGAGGATGAAAAGATGACCGTAATTCATGAAGTAAAAGAGAAGTTGTTTTGAAATAAGATCCACACGTCAACTTATATGTATTCAACTCATTTGAATTGTTTTTCTCTTTATTAACACATCATATTATAGGTTCTTATATGCCAATGACAATCTATAACTAGTTGGATTCCCCCGTGCTATGCGCATTGGCGAAGCTTTGAAGGGGCCGGGAGGGGCGCCCGACCCCCCGAACTTTTCGCTCAGTAGTGTTATATATGTAGTTTTCGTATAGAAATGTTTGGGTATATACGTTTTTATCCCCCCGGTTCTATAGAAATTTTTGGGTATATACGTTTTTGACCCCCCCGGTCGAACATGTCAAGCTTCGCCACTAGCTATGCGGCGGGAATTCAGTTTGTATCAGTTCGGTACATTACGTTATAGGTAGTCTTTATAGCAAGCAAAAGGGAAAACCAAAAAAATAAAGTCGTAATATGCCCAAAACAAAAATCGAATACCGGTACCGGTACGGGTTCCGATACCAACATTGGTACCGACATGTATTCATTTTTATGGTTTCTTGTTTGATAACAGATATTGTGTTGTTAGCGTTGTGTACCAAACCGAAACCAAATGAACAACATTAGTTGCAATACCAATATTTATTTTTATTGTTTTTTCTTTCGATATACTGACACCTTATTGCTATCGTATCGTACCGATCAAGATGGGTCATCGTACTCGTATTCATTTTTAGGGTTTTCGGTTTCGAAGTTTTTCATTTATACAACTTTGTCTGTGACAATAAATGAATATCGGTACAATTGTCATGACATTCTGAACCGACCGATACCGTTCGAACAACATTGGCGTCGATTCCAGTGTCCATTTATATCGTTTTTAGTCGATGTAAAACACATGTTGACTTCTATACCGAGTGAATGTATCGTACGAGTATTGTAACGAACCAAATCAATACCGATCCAATATCTGCGATAACATACTGTCAAAATACACTGGCAAAAATATAGTTACCAATTTAGAATTTAAAGTTAAATTGAATGATAAACAAAAATATTATTAATAACAAAAAGAGAAAACAAATACTTAAAAAAATCATTTGTTATTTATTTATTAGAAAAAATACTTACAAAAGAATAATAAATAAAATACAACTAAAAAAAACCAAAAATCTAAAATTATAATATCCACTGTTTATAACCACTTTGAATTTGAATTTGAACTAGTTGATTTTTCGCCCGCGCGTTGCGGCGGGGACCCAATGATTGCAAAACGCGTGTCAGTGACGGTAAGCAGATACCGAATATCAAAACATAAATAAAAATGTTGTGAAAATGATAGTCACTCCGTCCTAAAAAAACGATTTTAGATAACCTAATATATAATAATAGGACCCACACGTCCCACACGTTAGAAATTCGATTGTTTTCAGTTCAGTTATTACGGTGCTAACACGTTAAAATATGGATGAGCTCGGTACCGGTAACGGTACCGAAAGTACCGATCCGGAAAATCATCGAAATTTGGTACCGGCACCAAAAATGCTCGGTACAATATGGTATGGTATTTGAAGGTAAAAATCAATAAATACAGGTATGGTGCTAGACCGGTGTCAAACCGAAAGTAACGATTCTGAAAACGCCAAAAGGTGGTTACCAAATTGGTACCGAAAATGATTTGGTATAGTAAATTTGGTACCGATACGATACCGGTTTGATTACTGGAATTGATACGATTTGCTCATCAATAATCAAAATATCCAAGTTAATTTTACATTCTACAATTCATTTATTAAAGAAAAGACAAAAAATAAAACAAAATAAGTTGTTGTGTATATAAAACCTCATTCAAACGAAATATAGTTTACTTACTGTGTGTATGAAAAGTAATATAAACGGTGCAATTACTTGCATTGCTACGTTGCTACGGGATTTGATGAGTTCGGTACGAACCCGAACGGGAAATACCATTACCGAAATCCCCAAAAGTGGGTATCGGTACCGAATATACCTGGTACGGTACGGATCGGTATCGGTACTGGTACGACACCGGCATTTGAGGGTAAAACAGATGAATACCGGTGTCGAACCGGTACAAAAAATACACACGGTTTGGTAAATTCGATACCGATACAGGTACCCGATACAAACTCATTTCTTAGTAATGTTACTATCCATTAAATTCAATTTTTATTACTTTACTATAAGACAATTGATATAGATAACGGTGGTGTTTTTTATGTGGTTTGATGGGATGAAGTGGTCTAGGATTTAGGATTTTTTTTTCAATGGGGTTTATTTTTTTCTGTGTTTAAAATTTTTATAACAAAACGATAATTTCCGGGTCGGTCCTCGTTCGGGTCAGGTCAGAGCGATGTTTGAATTTGATTTTAAAAGAAGCAGAGGAAAGCAAGGATTGAACCCATGACCTCTTGTTGGTAAAGAGGAGAAGGGTTTACCACTACACTAGCTTTCTTTTTCTTTGTATGGTATCCACCTAATTGTATTTATGGGGTTCTTAAAAAAATTAATATACCAAATCTATGATTTCTTTAAAAAAACATTAGGGTTCGAAGACTCCGACCCGATCTATGTGAGTCCGCCCCTGCTAGGACCCCTTTTACTACCATGGCCATTCACTTTGCTTTCACACATTAAAGAAAAACAAAGGGACAGCCTTACAACCAATACTTGTTTAACTTTTTTTTTTAAATATTACAATTGTTATATTTCCTCTGCAAGTACAAAATACCAAGTATATTGTTTTTTGTATTTGAGTTTTGAAGGGGTATGGTTCCAGATCTCGCACTAAAGCAGTCGCGAGTGACCATCACCCTTAACAAAAACCCCCATTAGCAAGAACTTATCTGTGTCCGTGCGGGCACGTACGAACGCAGCTACCGAATCCAATCGGTCAAGTGATAAGAAGACTTACCTTGTGTATGAAAATGGATGTCATACGTAGCGATGCGGTTTAACACTGCATCCTATGAACATTTTCGTCACGACAAGGGATCTAGGTAACAACAAAAGTTATCGCATGCGGCGATGCGGCCTACCACCTCATCCCGTACATGTCTTGGCCAAAGCAAGGACGCGGAAACAACTGTAGTTACCGCGGGTAGCGATGCGGCCTGGCACTGCATCCTATCCACAGAGCAAGTGGGACTGACACCTTAACAGCAAGTGGCGCCAATGATAGTTGCCTGTCAGCCCACACGTAAGCAACATACTGACAGCAGCAGTGGGACGTGGCATCACCTCCGTGACCAACGAGCCCGACACACCTGCAAAGGGCTGCACGTTGTCAGTTTAGCCACTCAATTACCCTCCTTCTCTCCTCGGCTATAAATACCCATCCCGGACCAGGTTTGAGGTATTGCTTATAAAACTCTCTCACTCATACAACTATCACACACTTTGCTCTCAAGAAAATTACTGATTCTCACGCTGGAGAGTGGTAATAAGGAGCACCCCCACCCCATCCTCCTTGTTACAAGTCACAGTGTGTTTTCTTGTGCAGGAGACAGATCAAGCGGACGATCCAGCCACCGATCCTCGAAAAAAAGGGATTAACCCTACTTGACAAGACCAGCGAATTAACCTCCCTTGGTTAACCACTGTTTCATCAAGTTTGAAATTAGTACAAAACTGAATTAAAGTTTGGATTTCTAATTGGTCTTGAAAGTGACAAAAATGACACAATTTCAAACATTTAATCCAACTTGATTGTATTTAAAGTCAAATAAGCATGATTGTTGTGGCACGTTACCTGTCAAATAATTTGCTCAACTTGTGTTTTGTTGGACAAAATGTTCGTTTGATTGACCTAGTGGTTTGAATAAAGTTATGGATAGCCTTTCTCCTTGCTAACCACGAAAATAAACATTTCATTTTGTGAATATCCTTAGGAAGTGCGTCGCTTTAGGATTAGACATGACTTACTTGGTTTGGACAGAGAATTTAGAATAACCAAGACCAAAAACCAATTTGAGTTGGTTTGGTTCGGCTCAGGAGACCATTTCAATAAAAGACTGTTTTTTAGGGTTTGGTCTAATAGAAGACTTTTTTTTTTTTTTAACTTTTACACCAAAAAGTTATAATATTGCATGTATGCCTGTATCTTGATGCATAACATGATTATCGAAGGCGAAGATAGAGCGATTAGTGAGTGTGACAAAAATGCGGTTAATGAGAATTATGTTCCGGCAAATCTGGAACAACAAGATTTAAACACGTTCTCGTTACATAACGAGTAAATACATGACAACAAGATTTAAACACGTTCTCGTTACATAACGAGTAAATACATGAAAATCTTCAAGCGGACTTGGTGGAATACATTTGGAACCACGCACACAACGAACCCAATGACGACATAGACAAAAACCATTGACGACCATTATTTTTTTACTTAAGTTTTTTTAACTTTAGGTTCTATATTATTAATTTTAGTATTTAATTTAATTTTACTTTTATTATATTGAATATTATTTAACACAAAAAAATGGGGAATGCTCATCACCCACACCCTAGACCTCTCATTAAAATAAAATGAGAGCCCCGATAACGTGACCACCTACTTAAAGATACATCCCCAAGTGATGGGATCCTCCAGACCGATCAGCCTAAACAAACAAATTAACATTTTTTTTGTGGTGAGAGTTACTTCTAAAAAAAAACATACAAACATGCAATTAATCATTTCACTTTGACAACAAAATGTTATAAATAATGGAATCGTTGGGTTTTCCTTTCACGACCGACACAATATGTTTTAAATTTCTAGGAATAATGTACAAGGAAATGATATAACTATTGAACATTTTTAGTTAACTGTCACACCCCGACCACGTAAAACAATAAAACGTGGCGGAAACGTCGGGGAGTGTTGTAACAGAATCATTGTTTCACAACCATGGATTAAACAGTTTCGTTTTATTGAATTAAATGTATTACATTACATTGGAATTAGAAACAAAACAGGAACAAATAAACTTTCATTGTTATTAAGTCACTAAGGCCTCGTCCATTCCTATGTGAGAGTACACAAGTATCATCATCAAACATCATCAACTATGGTACCTGAAACACATGTGAAAATACGTCAGCATAAAAATGCCGGCGAGTACATAGGTTTTATGTGAGTGTCAGATTCATGGCTCGTTTTACATATTGCAATACTTATTTAAAAACCTTATTTTGAAAAGTATAGTATTGCGACATAATTAACAAACTCAAATCAAGTTGGATATGATTTATAAAATCTCGTAGCCATGATTCTTAACTCCAAAACATTTGTTTTATGAAATCAAATTGTAAAACATATCGTAGAAACTCGTTAACAAAACTCGTATGGTTTATATTATTCAGAAAACACCATCGTGTGACATCGTTTCAAAATCGTTTACCCAAGTGATCTAGATAACGCAACGATATATAATGTGTTAAAAGCACTTATATATAGGAAGTACCAGCGGCGTATCCACCATGCTTTTAACACATTACACCCGCCCCGTTACCTAATCACTTCCCTAGCCCAACGGTTCAAACCGTTACAAATGGTTCCCATACAACAAATGGTTACAAATGGTTCACATATATCAAATGGTTACAAATGGTTCACATACATCAAATGGTTACAAATGGTTCACATATATTAAATGGTTACAAGTGGTTCACATATATCAAATGGTTACAAATGGTTCAAATAGTTCAAAATGTAAAACAATGGGCTAGCATGTTAAGTGAACATACATAGCAAAACATAATGAAATCATGTACTAATAGTGTACTAATGAACATAGCATGTATATGATATGAAAACATGGAAAGCATGAAAGTAACAAGTAGGCACATTTGTTTCACCCCAAAACGTTTGAAAAACAGTAAAAGAGGGGACTATGTACTCACTTGAGGGTGCTTAGAAGTCTTGAACAGCAACCAAGCAAAGCTAGAGGGATCACGAAAATCAAACGACACCTAATATAGATAACTATGTAAATAGACGGACCTAAATCGGAAGTTCGAATAGAATTAGGTTTCGTAAACCAAATGAGTATAGGAACTCATGTAATATGGTTTAACAAAGCCTACATTCTAAAACGAAACCTATCCTAAGTGCTTACGACCCATTACGACCCATTTAGGTAGCTTACGCTACTTTAACGCGTCGTTTGCGTGAAGCGAGTTCGGACCGCCTAATTAGTCATATGACAAGTATTATATGCCTTATCATGTCTAATAATGTTACCTAATCAGTTTAGATGTAAAAATTTAGGTTACATATGCTTAAAATGAATTTATGGGTAAAAAGGGCATTTTAGTAATTTTTCTAAGGCATATAAACTACTTATCATACAACTAATTAAACGAAGTGACCATAAGGTATAACCTCGGAAGGTTATTCCCTATACAACTATGGTCGCCTAATGTGTTTGGTCGGATCCTAATGATCGACCAAACGGGTCAGGTTCGAAAGTCTAAGCGGTTGATAAGACCACTTGACTTACGACTCTATACAAGGACTATACTAAAAGTGACGAGCTAAACATGTTTAGTTAAGTTAGAAAACAGGTTTTGATATCAAAACAAAGGGTTTTGATACCCAAGAGTAGTTTGGTTACAAAATACGCATGAATACGCATTTTGGCCGAAACTACGACTCGTCACTACGCCTAATCAACGTGGTAATCAGTAGGTTTAGTCACACGGGACTAAAACCATCATGATTACGCTCACATTGCGAAGTTCAACGAACTTCGTGTTGACCAACTCGTGGTCAAAACAGAAAGTCAAACACTGTTTGACTTTCGTGCTAAAAACGCATAAAAAGCATGAAAGAGACTTACAAGGGGTCCAAGCTAGGAAGTTTTGATTCAAACAACTCAGGTATGAAGTAATAACTTCAAATTAGAGCTGATTGAACCAAAGTGTGAGTTGAAATGAAGTGAAGGCATGGGTTTATATAGGATTCGGTAAACCGTTAGGATCGTTCCTCGCATTTCGTGCTTTGATCTTGGCCATCCACTTGGGTTCATGGTTTTCAAAACAATGGAAATGTTTAAAACCAACAAATTTGAGCCCATAGCATCAAAAACCAGCCATTAAAACCATCAACACTTCAAAATTGGACTAGGTTCATTGAATCTGGTCAGAAATTTCAAAAAAGGTCCTTGCACTTGTAAAACTTGATTTTTGGCACTTTTAAGCCCCGTTAACCCCATTTTAAAGCTCTAAAATGATGTTAAAGTATAGGGAACTTAAAATATGCTCAAAAACATCTTGGATGTCGGTTCGTTTGGTCGTACGGTTGCGTTGTTCGGTTAATTACGACGAAAGTCGTAACGAACGCAAAAACGATCCAAATTAAGGGACGAATGGAATTTTATCATGCCAATCACTAAAATAAAATAT
The DNA here is from genome assembly GCA_030545235.1 of Helianthus tuberosus. NCBI lineage: Eukaryota > Viridiplantae > Streptophyta > Magnoliopsida > Asterales > Asteraceae > Helianthus > Helianthus tuberosus. The sequence goes on along the minus strand of CM060445.1, from coordinate 130,827,581 downwards.
TTTAATGATTACATAAATTTTTGGATGTCCGGATATATTCAGAACGTAAGATATGCGCGAAAATGCAAACTTATGCACTTTTGACGCTTTTAGTCCCTATTGACCAAATAAGTTTATTTTTATGCACCAAACACCTCAAAGCCTATTTTTATGCTATGTAAAGGATATTTAAGGTATGTTAAGCCTATTTCACTATTCCGGAGTGTTCGTTGTATTAAACTGGTTATATTTACGCATCAGTGCGCGTATAACCTTCCAGAAAGCGATTTAAAGCTTGAAATCGAACATGAATTGATATGTGCAAACGATACACATATTTTTACAAATCCCAAGTATGAAACACAATATTTCATAAATTTGGTATTTGTTTGATGGTTGCAGAGGCACAGGTGTCACAGTCTCCCCTACTTTAGGAAATTTCGTCCCGAAATTTATTCGTAGGAGTCTGTCTGTGACGCTGTGTTAAATAATTGTCTTGCATGGAATCTAGGGTTTTTATCTATTTGCGTAGAATAACCCATCAAAGATATGCAAGGCATAATCCTGTTATTTCTCTCAACGGACATTTTTCAGAAAACGAAAATGAACGGAATGAGTCATTTTCCTCAATGGGTATTCTTCAAAATGGAAATGAAGGAAAAGTCAAGGATATTCATTTCCCTAGATGGGTATTCTTCAGAAACGAAAATGAACGGAATGAGTTATTTTCCTCAATGGGTATTCTTCAGAAACGGAAATGAAGGAAGAATCAAGGATATTCATTTCCCTCGATGGATATTCTTCAGAAACGAAAATGAACGGAATGAGTCATTTTCCTCAATGGGTATTCTTCAGAAATGGAAATGAAGGAAGAATCAAGGATATTCATTTCCCTCGATGGGTATTCTTCCGAAACAAAAATGAACGGAATGAGTCATTTTCCTCAATGGGTATTCTTCAGAAACGGAAATGAAGGAAGAATCAAGGATATTCATTTCCCTCGATGGGTATTCTTCAGAGATGAAAATGAACGGGATGAGTCATTTTCCTCAATGGGTATTCTTCAGAAACGGAAATGAAGGAAGAATCAAGGATATTCATTTCCCTCGATGGATATTCTTCAGAAACGAAAATAAACGGAATGAATCATTTTCCTCAATGGGTATTCTTCAGAAATGGAAATGAAGGAAGAATCAAGGATATTCATTTCCCTCGATGGATATTCTTCAGAAACGAAAATGAACGGAGTGAGTCATTTTCCTCAATGGGTATTCTTCAGAAATGGAAATGAAGGAAGAATCAAGGATATTCATTTCCCTCGATGGATATTCTTCAGAAACGAAAATGAACGGAATGAGTCATTTTCCTCAATGGGTATTCTTCAGAAACGGAAATGAATTGAGTCAACTCTAGACACATGACAAAACTTGCTGTGGTTTCTGTGCACTGAATTCCATAATTATGTATGCATCCATAATTACGTAATTCCTTGCACACTTTGTTTTGTAATGTGAAGGGGAAGAAAAATCAAACCTGTGATGAGTGTGACTAGACTACCATAGGGTTCTTTTAATTAGATCGACAAATGATCTCTTTAATTAGACCACCAAGGAGTCTTTTCAGCTATATTATCACATGATATTCCTAACCAGATTTTTGGATCAATCTGTTTAACTAGACCACTCAAGGGGTCTAATTATGGAATAGTACTTTATAATCCAAGGGTCTTAACTATTACGTAGAAGCCCATTAAGGATTTAAGGTAGTACCTTTGGATATCCTACTATGAATCCCTTATACGAAGATATGGAAGATTCTACGAGGATTTGGATAACAAAATTTTGGATCACACAAAAACATAAAAAGGGAACACATAAGCACATAATCACATAATTGTTTAACTTGACCTTTAATTTGTTATCTTTGGACATGGATATTTAAAGCACACCAGGAATCCAATCCGTGGATTTCATTTGGCACTTTAATCAATTTCAAGAATCTATCTATGAAGATAGGATGATCTTCCAAAAATTCGATTTTGTTTTCAAAGAAACGTAATATTCGAATTAAGGTACACAACAATTTTAGGATTTACGGAAATACCCTTAGGTACCCTATTCAGGATTTATAGTGGTACTTTGGGTATTCGTCCAGAGTTGTAACTTGCGCCTTGTACTTCGTTTCCTTGGAAGAAACGGGTACTTAGGATTTTCGTGGAAAACGCAAGAGATCATAAAATGAAAGGATTTTGGGGGTAGTCTGCTCTTCAAGGAATTCGATTCCTTGATTGTCGGTATTGTAGGGGATATGTTGTTTATACATGCAACCACATAAATACATTGCAATGTAAATAAAAGATTTATTTATAAACAACGATAACAACTGTTTCATGGACCTTGACAACAAAAGAAAATAATACATAAGACGTGATTATTTCTAAACGGTGTTGTCTTCTAGTTGGTCAGATGCTCATCCCTGTGCTGGATTTGCATTAGCAAGCTTTGGGCAATTTCTTCGGAAATGACCCATCTCGCCACAGTTGTAGCAAGAACCTGGTGGAAAACGAGCTTGAGCAGGATTGTTGTCAGCTTGATTTGGTGCAACTGCAGCTCGGCAAACTCTTGCTGTATGACCTATAAGTCCACAAATTTGGCATTTGCAGCACTTCACACTAGCATGATGATGAAGGTTACATTGGTTGCACAAGGGTGCAGTTCCGTTGTATGGCTTCCTAGCAGGGGGTTGAGCTGGTTGGTTGGGGGCAGCTTGATCATTGTGAGCAACCACGGCGAAGTTCTGGGAAGCTTTTCGCTTCTTTGACTTCTTGGAGGATTCAGTCTGTTCATCTTTGGGTTTCGATTCTTCGATTGGTTTCTTATCACCTTTTCGGAAAAGTTTACCTTTCCTGATTTGAGATTCAGTCAAGGTAGCAGATAGCTCAATGGCCTGCTTAACTGTAGTGGGGTTACTACCAGTCACAATGTCTTGTACTGGGTCAGGGAGGCCATCAATGTACTTTTCGATTGCCTTATCCAAAGGCGTAACCATATTCGGGCATAACAGACTTAACTCCTCATAATGATCCGTGTAGGCTCGATGCTCACCGCTATCTTGCTTAAGATCGTCGAATTCCCTTTCCAAGGCCCTGATCTCGTGACGAGGACAGAATTCCTTCATCATCAGAGCTCGAAGCTCTTCCCACGTTTGAGCCAGTGCCACATCGGCACCCCTATCTCTCATCACACCATTCCACCATGTCAAAGCTCGTTTCTCAAAGACACTAGATGCGAATTCTACCTTTCGCTCATTTGGGCATTGAACATACCTGAAGGTGCTCTCTAGACTCTCGAACCATTGCAGAAGTGCAGTCGCTCCTTGAGACCCAGAAAACTTTGATGGCTTAGCTGAGTTGAACGTCTTGAAGTTGCAGGGGGCAATATTGTTGTTAAGAGCTTGGTTACATTGAGCAACGATGTTCGGGATTGCAGCAGTCATTTGCTGCGTAATGACAGCTGCCAGCTCTTCAATAGGTACCTGATTTTCGCGTCTTGGAGGCATTCTAAAAAGGGGAAACAAGAGAGAAAACAAATGAAATGGCATTGGGTAAGAATAGGATGTTACAATTACCGACCAAAAATCATGGGTGATGGTCATTTGTTTGAACCACGAAGCAAACAAACGACACACAAAGGCTGAATCAAAGTAACTATTGAACATTTTTAGTTAACTGTCACACCCTGACCACGTAAAACAACAAAACGTGGCGGAAACGTCGGGGAGTGTTGTAACAGAATCATTGTTTCACAACCATGGATTAAACAGTTTTGTTTTATTGAATTAAATGTATTACATTACATTGGAATTAGAAACAAAACATGAACAAATAAACTTTCATTGTTATTAAGTCACTAAGGCCTCGTCCATTCCTATGTGAGCGTACACAAGTATCATCATCAAACATCATCAACTATGGTACCTGAAACACATGTGATATGGTTTAACAAAGCCTACATTCTAAAACAAAACCTATCCTAAGTGCTTACGAGCCATTACGACCCGTTTAGGTAGCTTACGCTACTTTAACGCGTCGTTTGCGTGAAACGCGTTCGGACCGCCTAATTAGTCCTATGACAAGTATTATATGCCTTATCATGTCTAATAATGTTACCTAATCAGTTTAGATGTAAAAATTTAGGTTACATATGCTTAAAATGAATTTATGCGTAAAAAGGGCTTTTTGGTAATTTTCCTAAGGCATATAAACTACTTATCATACAACTAACTAAACGAAGTGACCATAAGGTATAACCTCGGAAGGTTATTCCCTATACAACTATGGTCACCTAATGTGTTTGGTCGGATCCTAATGATCGACCAAACGGGTCGGGTTCGAAAGTCTAAGCGGTTGATAAGACCGCTTGACTTACGACTCTATACAAGCAGTATACTAAAAGTGACGAGCTAAACATGTTTAGTTAAGTTAGAAAACAGGTTTTGATATCAAAACAAAGGGTTTTGATACCCAAGAGTAGTTTGGTTACAAAATACGCATGAATACGCATTTTGGCCGAAACTACGACTCGTCACTACGCCTAATCAACGTGGTAATCAGTAGGTTTAGTCACACGGGACTAAAACCATCATGATTACGCTCACGTTGTGAAGTTCAATGAACTTCGTGTTGACCAACTCGTGGTTAAAGCAGAAAGTCAAACACTGTTTGACTTTCGTGCTAAAAACGCATAAAAAGCACGAAAGAGACTTACAAAGGGTCCAAGCTAGGAAGTTTTGATTCAAAAAACTCAGGTATGAAGTAATAACTTCAACTTAGAGCTGATTGAACCAAAGTGTGAGTTGAAATGAAGTGAAGGCATGGGTTTATATAGGATTCGGTAAACCGCTAGGATCGTTCCTCGCATTTCGTGCTTTGATCTTGGCCCTCCACTTGGGCTCATGGTTTTCAAAACCATGGGAATGTTTAAAACCAACAAATTTGAGCCCATAGCATCCAAAACCAGCCATTAAAACCATCAACACTTCAAAATTGGACTAGGTTCATTGAATCTGGTCAGAAATTTCAAAAAAGGTCCTTGCACTTGTAAAACTTGATTTTTGGCACTTTTAAGCCCCGTTAACCCCATTTCAAAGCTCTAAAATGATGTTAAAGTATAGGGAACTTAAAATATGCTCAAAAACATCTTGGATGTCGGTTCGTTTGGTCGTACGGTTGCGTTGTTCGGTTAATTACGACGGAAGTCGTAACAAACGCAAAAACGATCCAAATTAAGCGACGAATGGAATTTTATCATGCCAATCACTAAAATAAAATATTTTAATAATTACATAAATTTTTGGATGTCCGGATATATTCAGAACGTAAGATATGCCCGAAAAATGCAAACTTATGCACTTTTGACGCTTTTAGTCCCTATTGATCAAATAAGTTTATTTTTGCGCACCAAACACCTCAAAGCCTATTTCTAAGCTATGTAAAGGATATTTAAGGTATATTAAGCCTATTTCACTATTCCGGAGTGTTCGTTGTATTAAACTAGTTATATTTACGTATCAGTGCGCGTATAACCTTACAGAAAGCGATTTAAAGCTTGAAATCGAACATGAATTGATATGTGCAAACGATACACATATTTTTACAAATACCAAGTATGAAACACAATATTTCATAAATTTTGTATTTGTTTGATGGTTGCAGAGGCACAGGTGTCACATTAACGAGGTTGGTTCTGGTACAAATCATATTTATCCTACAAACCGTAAGAACAGATCCTAGCACTTAACAAAAAGTTAAATTAGGACATACCAAAACAATACATACATAAAAGTATCACTTTTGAATTATATTAGCACTTGAAAATTAATCAAGATAATTGATTGTAGCAAATGTTTGAATGATATCAACACTTTTCTTAATTAGCACATTGAAAACAAAAGGAAGATCCAAATAAAATATTAATTGCTTATTAACATATTTATAAGGAATTCAATACAATTGATATTATTTAGGATATTAGTTTAGCATTTCTCTTTAATTAGTTCGATGCCACGTGACACTTTTAAATGGTTCTTACAGTTTGTATGCAAAATATGGTTTGTATTTGATCCTATTCCTTTAGTTAACATCACTAAATTATTAAAATATCGTCATGGAATTATTAGGACCTAATTTATACACCTTATAAGTAAGTATCTAGTTCTGTTTATTATAAATCTAACGAGATCATAATATATATAGATATTTGTCAAATGAAATTACTAAAATATTGGAACATTAAATACCATCTTTTCTTTGGAGCAAACTCTATATAAATGAGAGAAGAGAAACAAACCACGATCCACAATTGATATTTCAATTGATTATGGGTGGTGACATTAGGAGGCATAAATTTCCCCTTATCATGCCATAGTCCATGACTTCCCCATCTCATCAACTGGGGTATAAGTTTATGTAAGAATAACGTGTGTAGATGCGTGATTTGGCACGATTCTGAATCTTCAGAAAGAAAATTCAAAGAATATAATTAGTCATGAATAGTTGATCAATATAAAAAAATAGATATAAAAAAAGTAAAAAACATACAGCTAAAATAATGGTTTGTGCTAATAAATCTTAAATATTGAATTTGAAGAGGTATTGTCTCAAATCAGTGCCGTATAGGGATCACACCATTTTTCCAGCATAACGTCCACATCACCCCAGTGCATCCAGAAGCTTCTAGAATCTTCTGGAAGGAGTCGCCGGTGACAAGGAAGATGCTCATTCAGAAAAAAAGGACGACACGTGGCACCTATGGATGGACGCCAACCACGACTGCAAGATCTTTGGAGGACAGGCCGAAAACCCGTACCAACAGGCGCCCAACTGGAACGAGTAAGCGCGCGCCACATCATCCACTAGACTGCCGACAACAGAGGGGACAGAAAGGATATTCCCCTTGGTCGGATAACTGGCAACCACTAGCTAGCTGGTAGGTCTCCACCTCCTCCTTCATCCTTCGGCTATAAATAGAGAACTCCACCTCCAGGTTTAAGGAATCTGCTCTCTCACTCTTTCCTCTTAACACACACTATTTCCTCAGAACAGTACTTATTCTCACGCCGGAGGGTGGTGTCACACCCCCAAAATCCACATGCGGAGTATCACCGCTTGGAGGCGTGACATGACCAGGATCGAGCCACCAATCATATTGAACAACGTAATTAAGTAAATAAAACCAACCACAATACAATTGGTGACCAAAAGAAAGTAACCAACTTTAAGTTAACAGCGGAAGCATAAAACGTAGAACCAAAACATAAGTTCAATAAGTTCATAAAGTTCAAATGTTAAGCACGGAACATAACAGTCCATATCCCACAACGACCTCCTCCTCGTGCAAGCTTCATAAGCATCTAACGACTTGTAAGGCATGTAACAACGAGTCAACAACAAAGTTGAGTGAGTTCACAGTTGGTTGTTTTAGTTTTAAGTTGTTACCGAAAACATGGTTTGTCTTTTGCTGGCTTACTTGCCGTGGGGGTTACCCCATAGTTGAAAATATGATTAACCAGTTCCTTCTTTATTACCCAAACCATATCCATAATCAGTGGGGGCTTCCCCATGTGAACCACTAGACCGTTACCATATCGACTACTAACGAAAGTAAGTTGTGCCCTACGTCAATGTCTATCATCATTGACAGTTTGCCATAGTCCATTAGTACACGCCCGTCCGACTGGCACGGTGTGAGGTTTGTTAAACCTAATAGCGCTATTAACTAATAACCCGCTCGCCATTTGCCTCGGCGATTAAGTCGATATAAAATGACGGACTTAATGATAGAGTTTTGTCTAGTAAGTTTTAAGGTTGTTGTCCTACCCAAGGAGGACGAACGTACGTATTCTACCCAAGGAGAATACGCAGGATTAATATTGGCATCCTACCCATGGAGGATGGCGGTACATATCCTACCCAAGGAGGATATGTAGGTTCCGTTTTAATTCTTTAACCCATTCCCAAACCACCGGGAATCCCATGCCTTGTAGAGGGTGTGAACTCACCTTGGTTTGCTCGGTTAGATTAGTTACTCTAATAATCAGAATTAAAGCACGTCCTAATAAGGTACAGATAACAATCAGTTTTTCGTGCATGCATAACATGTATCTTACGTACGGTTTATCTAATCATTACTTTTATCACATACCACACAATTCTAATGTCACACACTGACTTTTGCGGAAGATCATAGTTTAAAATACATTTGTAACACTTGTTAGAAAATATTTTCTATGTGTTGGAGTTTTTTTTTTTAGAAAATTTCGCCAGAGTCTCCTTTGTAAATGGAGGCGTCCATGCTAATAAGCATATCATTTTCTTTTCCGAAAATCATTCAACAATCAACAACAATTTACCAAGAGCAAACTGTTCCATTTACAAACCAACATGAACTTGATGTTTCATAAAAACGCGTAGTAACTTGGTATGGCGTTTAGTGGGTTTAGTTACCCTCCAAAGTGTGTTTACTTTTGTTAAAATCTCCTTCTCGGGATTTTTGGATGTTCACAACTTGTGAACATATGTTACAAAAATATTTATTTACAACATTTTCATGTGTCACTAGTATCCATATACTTACTTTATTTCCAAAATAGTGTAAGGATCATGATCTTTCAAAAACCATCTTTTAAACTTGGTTTATTTAGGAAAATCATTCGCAAGTCTTGTGTTTACAAGTTTTACTAGTCCACTAGGTTTATTACTTTGTAATAAAATCATTTTTATTATCAAGTTCATGTTTTAAATAAGAAGATGATTATTTTATAAAAGCACATAATCATCTCTAACTTGTTAAACCATGTTTTTAATCATGCTTTAACAAGTTTCATATGATGATCAAACATCATATTACTAGTAATCATCAAGTAAACAACAACATAATCAAAACAACATCATCTTATCCTTATTTCAACATGTTTCATCTTTATGTAAAGCTTTATGTTCATGATTTATATTTATGATCTTTAGTGTTCTTGCAAATTTCAACATACTTAATCTATTAACCACCAAAAATATGAAGTAATAAGGGTTAACAAGAAGCTTACAACTAGCTTATAGCTAGGGAAGATCAATGGGGAAAAATGAGTGGATAAAGGCTTGTGGTAGAGGTCCTTCAAATTCCGAGAACACCGAGCTTCGTTATACACCTTGTATCACCTTGGAATGCACTTGGATTGTATGAAGCTTGAATGAAAATGGTGGTGGCATGTGGAAGGGGGTTCGGCCGAAGGTAGGGAGGGAGAGAGGAGAAGTGAAAGTGTGGTGAAGATGGTGATGGTTATATTGGTCCTTATAATCTTATTTTCAATACCCAATGGTTACAATGCTCCCCATAGTACATACATGATCTTCTAATTCCAATAGAAGATTTGCAAGGGATTTAGGAAGATTTTGAAGGATCTTGAGTGTGGGGCCCTCATGGGGACGGTCACAAGGGGGGGGGGGGGTAAGTTGTAATTGTTGATGGTAATTAATTTGATTAGTGTAGGTTAAATGTTAAGTCTAGAGTTTTAGTGTGTTACATGTATTATGTAGGGTGTTTAAGTGTTCGGGAACCATAACTAGCTCAGAAAAATAAAAACAATATTTCTTGCAATATTTTAGTGTTCCGGGTAATGTCCGGTTGTTCGGTTAGATACCGGTTTGTTAAAGTGCTAAGTTATTCCGTTTAGTTTCTTTTATATATCTTTTTGTAACACTTTTAAATTCCCAACACTTAGGAAAACATTTAGGATTATTCAGTCAATCTTTCTGCACAAGACTAGTACATTAAAGAGCACATGTAAGTATGACACAGTAATCAGAAAGCAGTTGAGTAATTCAGCACAGTCATCAAGCACTTTAATTAACATTAATAAATTGTACGGATACATGTAAATTTTGAGGGTTGTCACATTCTCCCCCTGTTAAGAGAATTTCGTCCCGAAATTTAGCCCGTGGTTACTGAGGAAGCTAGTTAAGTTGCGTGGTTTCCTGGTTTTCCTGGGGTGTCACATCATCCCCCCGTTGGTTTGGAATTTCGTCCCGAAATTCCGTAGTAGCTTCAGCCTTAGTAGTGGTTGCACTTTTCTCAAACAACTGGGGATACTTGTGTTTCATTTGGTCTTCTCGTTCCCAGGTATAATCTGGGCCACGACAGGAGTTCCAACAAACTCGAACAAGAGGTATTCTGGTACGCTTGAGAACTTTAACATCTCGATCTGTGATTTCATCTGGTTCCTCGACGAATCGCAACTGATCGTCGATTGTGAGATCCTTGAGAGGAATTATGAGGGTCTCGTCTGACAGACACTTCTTCAGATTCGACACTTGGAAAACATTGTGAACTCCGTTGAGTTCTGCTGGTAGATTCAGCTTGTAGGCCACCTTGCCAATTTTCTCAATGATTTCGAAGGGTCCAACATACCGCGGGTTGAGTTTTCCTCGTTTGCCAAAACGAACTACACCTTTCCAAGGTGAGACTTTAAGTAGCACTCGATCCCCAACCTGGAACTCGAGTGGTTTCCTTCGCTTATCAGTATAGCTATTCTGACGGTCACGAGCTGCCGCCATTCGTTTTCGTATTTGAGCAATCTTCTCGGTTATATCTACCACAAGTTCTGGGCCAGTGATTTGACTGTCGTCAACCTCTTCCCAACAAAGAGGTGATCGGCACTTCCGTTCGTACAATGCCTCGAACGGAGCGGCCTGGATACTGGTTTGGTAACTGTTGTTATACGAAAACTCCACTAACGGGAGGTGTTTTTCCCAGCCATTCCCAAAATCGATTACACATGCCCTAAGCATGTCTTCAAAGGTTTGGATGGTGCGTTCAGATTGCCCATCCGTCTGTGGATGATATGCCGTGCTCATGTCTAATCGAGAACCAAAGGACTTGTGCATAGCTTGCCACAACTCAGATGTAAAACGTGAGTCACGATCAGAAATGATGGAGGTTGGCACTCCGTGCCTTGATACTACTTCCTTTAGGTAGACGTCTGCTAGAGTAGAAAACTTATCCGTTTCCTTGATAGCCAGAAAATGTGCAGACTTGGTCAATCGATCCACTATCACCCAAATAGTGTCATTTCTGCGTTGAGATCTAGGCAGGCCAGTAACGAAATCCATGGAAATTTGCTCCCATTTCCATGTCGGGATCTCTGGTTGTTGGAGTAGGCCTGATGGTTTCTGATATTCAAACTTGCCTCTCGCACAAGTCAAACATTTACTGACGTAGGTTGCTATGTTGGATTTCATGCTAGGCCACCAATACGTAGTCTTGAGATCGTGGTATATCTTATCCGAACCAGGATGCACTGAGTAACGAGACTTGTGTGCCTCATCCATCACAAGCTCGCGTAAGTTTCCATAAAGTGGGACCCAGATGCGCCCTGTTACGTAGTAAGCGCCGTCTTCCTTTTGTTCTAACCGTTTCCTTGATCCTCGTAAGGACTCAGCCCTGATGTTTTCTGCTTTCAATGCTTCGACCTGAGCATCACGAATTTGAGCGGGAAGGCTAGAGTGAATGGTAAGCTGTAATGCACGTACACGCTTAGGTATAGTATCCTTTCGACTGAGGGCGTCGGCCACAACATTGGCCTTGCCCGGATGGTATTTGATCGCACATTCATAATCATTCAAGAGCTCGACCCATCGATGTTGTCGCATGTTTAACTCCTTTTGCTTGAAGATATGCTCGAGACTCCTGTGATCGGTGTAAATGGTGCACTTGGTACCGTACAGGTAATGTCTCCATATCTTAAGTGCGAAAACAACTGCTCCCAATTCCAAGTCATGCGTAGTGTAGTTCCTTTCGTGAACTTTAAGTTGGCGCGATGCGTAGGCAATGACCTTGTCACGTTGCATCAACACGCAACCAAGTCCTTGGATGGAAGCATCGCAGTAAACCACAAAATCATCTGTGCCTTCAGGCAATGAGAGGATAGGCGCGCTACAAAGTCTGTCTTTTAAGTGCTGAAAAGCAGACTCCTGTACATCACCCCAACGATAGGTGACACCCTTCTAAGTCAGTGAAGTGAGAGGTTGCGCAATCTTTGAGAAATCCTTGATAAACCTTCTGTAATAACCTGCCAAACCCAAGAATTGGCGGATTTCTGTTGGTGTACGGGGTGCAAGCCAGTTCTTGATCAAGTCTACCTTGGATGGATCCACATGAATCCCATCCTCATTTACCACGTGGCCTAGGAAATGTACTTCACGAAGCCAAAAGTCGCATTTCGAAAACTTGGCGTAAAGCTGCTCTGCTCGAAGAAGTTCCAGAATAAGTCATAGATGCTGCTTGTGTTCATCCTGACTCTTAGAATAGATCAGAATGTCGTCGATGAAAACTATGACAAATTTATCAAGGTAAGGTTTGCACACTCGGTTCATGAGATCCATGAAGACCGCAGGTGCATTCGTCAATCCGAAAGGCATAACCAGAAACTCGTAATGCCCATAACGAGTCCTAAATGCTGTCTTAGAGATATCCTCGTCTCGGACTCTCAGTTGATGGTAACCTGACCTCAGGTCAATCTTTGAGTAGAAACTCGACCCTTGCAACTGGTCGAATAAGTCATCAATGCGTGGGAGAGGATAACGATTCTTCACGGTCACCTTGTTAAGTTCGCGGTAGTCAATACACATTCTGAAGGTACCGTCTTTCTTCTTCACGAATAACACTGGAGCTCCCCAAGGCGAAGAGCTAGGACGTATGAAACCCTTTTTCAAGAGTTCTTGTAGTTGCGTGGATAGTTCTTCAAGTTCTGATGGAGCTAGACGGTAAGGTGCTCGAGCTATGGGCGCTGCTCCAGGAGCTAGTTCGATTTGAAACTCAACTTGACGATGAGGCGGAAGACCAGGTAATTCCTTAGGAAATACCTCAGGAAAATCACGTACAATAGGTATGTCTTCTATCTTCCTTTCTTCCGAGGATGTATCAGAAACGAGGGCTAGAATAGCAGTGTGGCCCTTTCGCAACCACTTCTGGGCCTTAAGGAAAGAGATGATGCCCACAACAGCACCACTCTTGTCGCCACGAATTACGAGGGGTTCTTTACCAGAACGAGGGATGCGGACAATCCTCTCGTTGCAAAGAATTTTCGCTTGCTGATGAGATAACCAATCCATCCCAATAACAACGTCGAAACTACCCAAAACGATAGGAATAAGATCGATAGAGAAGGTCTGACCAGCTAGGACGAGGTTACAGCCCTTAACTATGTGTGTGGCTTCAAGACTTTTACCGTTTGCTAGTTCTACCGTGTGTTTGGTGTTCAGAAGCGTTGGAGTGCACTTAAGCATTTGGCTAACTTTTAAGGATACATAACTAGTATCGGCACCTGAATCAAATAAAACAGTAACAAACAGGTCGTCCAGAAGAAACTTACCCATCACAACGTTGGGATCGTTCCTTGCATCACCCTGACCAATCACGAAGGCACGACCTCGGGCGCCATTGCCATTATTGTTACCCCTGTTGTTGCCTCCATTGTTGTTCCTGTTTCCTTGGTTGTTGTTGTTCTGATTCTGGTTCAGCTGAGGACAGTTCCTCTTAAAGTGGCCTTCAGCGCCACTCTGAAAGCATCCTTTATTGCCCTGCTGTTGCTGCTGGTGGTGGTTCTGTGGAGCTTGTAGTTGTTGGCGATTCTGATTTGCTGGTCGCGCGCCCCTGCAATCCTTTGCTTCATGACCAAACTTGTTGCACCTCAGACAACGACCCTTGTGGCACTGCCCGCTATGATGCTTGTTGCACCGGTTGCACTTGGGGTGGTTCCCTCGGTATCCACCCTGTCTTTGACTACCAGAAGATTGCTGACCAGGACTCTGGTAGTCATCAGTCTTTCGCTGCTGGGACTGAGACTGAACTGAAGTAGAACCCTTGCCCGAATTTCCATCCCACTTGCGATTGTTATCACCGGGAGCATCAGTAGTAGTAGCGCTAATACGCTTGGGCAACTTGTTCTGCTCAACTGCCTGATCAATGGGACGATGAGCCAACCGGATGATTTGCTGAATGGTGCCAAGATTAGCTGAGGTCACGTGGCTTTGAATTTCTGGCACTAAACCCTTAGGGTACAGCTCGATACGCTTGATAGGAGGATCCACCATAGTGGGACACAAGATAGCTAATTCGTTCGATCTCTTTGTGTATGCCTCGATTTCAGACCCCGTCATCTTCAAGTTGAAAAATTCCACCTCTAGCTTGTGGATGTCGTCACGACTACAGTACTCTTCTTTGATCATTTCTTTGAAGTCGTTCCATGGGGTGGCATTAGCAACCGCCAGCCCTAGCAGTTGAACCTGTGCTTTCCACCAAGTCAACGCAGCACCTTCAAGTGTTCCAGTAGCAAATTTCACCCTACGATCTTCAGGGCATTCACACATCTCAAAAACAGACTCAATCTTCTCGAACCAGTGAAGAAGACCTATAGCTCCTTCTGTGCCGCTGAAAGTACTAGGTCGGCAATCCATGAATGTTTTGAACGTACATACGGGAGGCTGAGCATGTTGACCTGTTGCGCGAGGATAAAAGACAAGGTTAAGCACAAGAGTTGGTTCGCGAGAGTAGGATCTAATCATCCTGGGGGGGGGGTAAGTTGTAATCGTTGATGGTAATTAATTTGATTAGTGTAGGTTAAATGTTAAGTCTAGAGTTTTAGTGTGTTACATGTATTATGTAGGGTGTTTAAGTGTTCGGGAACCATAACTAGCTCAGAAAAATAAAAACAATGTTTCTTGCAATATTTTAGTGTTCCGGGTAATGTCCGGTTGTTCGGTTAGATATCGGTTCGTTAAAGTGCTAAGTTACTCCGTTTAGTGTCTTTTATATATCTTTTTGTAACACTTTTAAATTCCCAACACTTAGGAAAACATTCAGGATCATTCAGTCAATCTTTCTGCACAAGACTAGTACATTAAAGAGCACATGTAAGTATGACACAGTAATCAGAAAGCAGTTGGGTAATTCAGCACAGTCATCAAGCACTTTGTAAAACCCAATATCAATCCGGATCACAGTGGTTGATTGTTTTAGTCCAAAACACCTATTGATTAGGTGTTTGAATATGTAAAAGTCAAGAAAAATCAAAAGATGAAGATGAAGCTAATGGATTGATGAATACAACAAGTGTTGTATTGAATCCAAACAAGTATATGAATCTATAAAGCACATTGGAATACTGATTTGAGCACACAAACAAGAGATCTAAGGTAAACAACACTTCATTCACCAAAGAGCCAAAAGCTTGGCAAGGTTACAATGCTTGGGCTATATATAGTGCCTGACTTGCCAACAAATTTATAAATTTGCTGGAATCTTAACTACACCAAGTCAGGATTTCTAGTTTCATGAAATTACAAAATAAGCCCCTATACTAGTAAATTAGCTACAAACAACTATAAAACTAATCCAGTACAAGTATGAACGATCTCGAAAGTTCCAACAATATCCCCCCTAGATCGTTGCATACTTGTCTTCTCATTCTTGTCAGATGTATCCTTAGGAATCTGCTCCTTAGCTTTTTCAGACTTCTTTTCTTTCTCAGGCTCCGGAGAGGTGAGAATGCTTTTCAAACCCTTGTCAGTGATGTTGTCACCTTTTGGAATTCCAGCTGTCGGTTTCTCGAACTGCTTTGATGAGGATCCGCTTGAGATCTTTGCCATAAGAGCTTTGTTGACTTGTTCCTTGGCTTCAACAATTTCTTCACTCCAATCATAATCTTCAACGACTAAGGCCTTTGGTGTGCTAGGAGACGCGTTGTTTTTGTTTTCTTCGATGGTGATTTGTTTTACAGCAGGAGTAGCTTCAATGTTTCCTTCTTTCAACAAGGGGCAATCACGCTTGAAGTGGCCCAGATTCTTGCAGTTGTAACATCTCAGTTTGGATTTGTCAAAGCCAGCCTTTCCGAGACCCAAACGTTTCCCGGTCTTGTCCTGAAATTTCTTCAACCTTAAGGTGATCATGGCCATCTGCCATTTCAGATCCATTTCTTCCATGTCATCTGGATCGACCTGATACATGTCTTCAGCAGTGA
This sequence comes from Helianthus tuberosus, assembly GCA_030545235.1. Classification (NCBI taxonomy): domain Eukaryota; kingdom Viridiplantae; phylum Streptophyta; class Magnoliopsida; order Asterales; family Asteraceae; genus Helianthus; species Helianthus tuberosus. Next base: position 130,811,534 of record CM060445.1, on the reverse strand, counting down.
ACATTTCTTTCTTGAGCTCTCCTGACATTAAAGCTTCATAGCTACTCAGAAACATGTTGAAAAGTGCCACGTTTTCAGTAGAAACTTTCAACGCTTGTGCATCACCAACCGTGACAGTCTTCTCACTAGGTTGTGGAGCTTTTGATGCGCTTGCGGAAGCGTTAGCATAGATCATGTCAGAAGCTTGTTGACTGATGCCACCTGAAGCAAGAAATGCCACATTCTTCATTCCAGCAGAAGTTTGATTCGTCTTTGGAGTGTAGCCAGCAGTGTTCAGTTCTCGTTTGGTGACATCCATTTCAAAGGCTCTTAGAGTGTTAATTAAGTCTGACAGAGTGACAGGATTTGGATTATTGAGAAAATCCTTCTTGATCATCATGCATTGCAAACTCCTTTCCTTAGGGAGTGAGTCCAGCAGCTTCTTTATAGCAGCACGGTTTGTTACAGGATTTCCTGCCTTCTTCATTTTGATCATCATATTCAGAAAGCGACTGATATGATCGGAAAGACTTTCTCCACGAACTCCACAGAACATGTCGTATTGCTTCTGCACCATGTCTCTCTTACTTTCAATTAGCTCTTCATTTCCCTCATAATATTCAATCAATGCATTCCAGAGTGCATTTGCAGTTCGGTGTTCTTCAAACATGTTGCAATCATCAGTTGACAGAGCCATGGTTAAGGCGGCATGCGCACGGCGATCGCGTTGGATTAGGGCCTTGTCTTCGTCAGTGAAGGTTGTGGGGTCAGGGTTAGCAACTACCACATCATTTCGAACCACCGTTGGAATGTGGGGTCCAGCAGTGACTGAGACCCACATATTGTAGTCCGTGTATTCGAAGAACGACTGGATGCGAGTCTTCCATGTACTGAAATCTTCAGCTCCTTTCAACTTTGGTGGCCTAGTAGTGGTTCCGGTCTCAAGTTCAGCTTGAGCGATTGGACTTAGCTGATTCAACGACATCTTGGCTTGTTTTTGACAAAAGAGAGCTGATCAGAGGTTAATTTCGGTGGTACTACTGCTAAAGCACAATTTCGCCAGAGAATGTAGTAAATCCGCCGATGATCTGACTGGTCTCCTGTCTTCGCTGGTACACGGAGATATCCTGCACGACCGATGACGCTAATTCCGCTGATACAACAAGAACAGACGTTAGTTTGACTAATTTCTTCGTATACTGTGATAAGAACGCTGTGGTTCTATATCACAGTTCTCGAAGTCGCCTTCGATAATTTCGCTAAAGGGTCGTCTGACACTATTCCGCCGGCAATCAACAATTTCGCTCGAGTCTTAGTCGGCGAAATTGGTGATTTTGCGATGATTTTGAAGATTGTTCGCTATATTCAAAACTAACTTCGCTATATTCAAAATTAATTTCGCTGTCTTCAAAAATTATTCGCTGTTTTCAAGTTAATTTCGCTGGACAGAGGGTTTAACACGAACTAAAACCCTCTAATCACTCAAAAACAGCTCAAAAACCATGTTTTGATGCATCAAAATGTCCAAAATGACTCCCTAATCATATATTAACAACAACCTATCGATTAAACACACCAAATCATTCCATTTTAAGACCAAAAATTTGAAAACCTTGAAACTTTGAAAAACCTTCAAAACTTTGAAAAATCTCAACAAGAACACAACAACCAAGAGCACTAAGGCTCTGATACCAAATTGTAAAACCCAATATCAATCCGGATCACAGTGGTTGATTGTTTTAGTCCAAAACACCTATTGATTAGGTGGTTGAATATGTAAAAGCCAAGAAAAATCAAAAGATGAAGATGAAGCTAATGGATTGATGAATACAACAAGTGTTGTATTGAATCCAAACAAGTATATGAATCTATAAAGCACCTTGGAATACTGATTTGAGCACACAAACAAGAGATCTAAGGTAAACAACACTTCATTCACCAAAGAGCCAAAAGCTTGGCAAGGTTACAATGCTTGGGCTATATATAGTGCCTGACTTGCCAGCAAATTTATAAATTTGCTGGAATCTTAACTACACCAAGTCAGGATTTCTAGTTTCATGAAATTACAAAATAAGCCCCTATACTAGTAAATTAGGTACAAACAACTATAAAACTAATCCAGTACAAGTATGAACGATCTCGAAAGTTCCAACACACTTTAATTAACATTAATAAATCGTACGGATACATGTAAATTTTGAGGGTTGTCACATTCTCCCCCTGTTAAGAGAATTTCGTCCCGAAATTTAGCGCGTGGTTACTGAGGAAGCTAGTTAAGTTGCGTGGTTTCCTGGTTTTCCTGGGGTGTCACAGGTGGCCACGAGGAGAACCCCCCTATTCCCCTCCTTGTGGCAAGTCACCGGTGTTCTGTTTTGTAGGAGATTCAGCTAACGACAAGTGGAGGAAGAGATTGAACCTTTAATCCACGAGACGACCGGCTAGGATAACATAGTGTTAACTAGTGTTTCATCATTGGCGCCCACCACATTTTTTACAACCATTTCCATCACTTTTCTCTTTGAAACGCTCATCAATGGCTGAACCAAACCCCTCTTTTTAGATCGACGGAGAAAACTCTCCGTTTGGCCCGGCAGCGGACAACACGCACTTCCAAAGCCACCAAAGGGACGAGCCCGTCGGAGAAGAGTTCGCAAGCACTGGAGTCACCAACATCTTTGTAAGTGCCACCCAGGTAATCCAACAGACGACTCCCGGCACACAAAACACAAGCCATGGCACTGGTCCATCGGCACCACTGGCACTGGCACAACCAAATGTCTCTGCATTACTAGGGTTACCAGAAGGAGAAACTCTCACTTCCTGGTATACAAAGTCGCAAGCAACACTAAACTTGATCTATGCGCAGCTGAGCGCACAACAAGCGTTGATCCAAGCGCAAGTATAACCGTCTCCTTTCGTAACTCCAGCTCCACGTCAGGTGAGCAATCAGACTCCGCAGCACGCGCACGCGTGGACCCAACAACATGAAAGGTCATCAACGATAAGAAAGCAAAGCGTGCATGACACGCGCGACACTTATGGGGAGACAGAGAGTAATTATGAAGAGCACACTCATCAACAGAGGAAGCCCCCATTGAGCAGCCGGCAAGGGCCGCGCAACATCAATAAAGAATGGGAGCACAACACTGAAGATGAAGATTCCACATACAGACAAGAAGAGACCTCTATTTTTAGCAGGCTTCCACCAAATCATGAGTCATACAGGCCCCGCGCGCACGCAGGGTATAATCCAGCAGCAAAACATGATTTCACCTTAAGCTACCGTCCAGAGGGCGTAGCTGAGAAATCCAAATTCATCAAAGAGATTACTATGGCTATGTTAGAGAAAACAAAGCTGCTACACAACGTGGGAAAATACAATGGTCTTACAGACTCAGATGACCACCTCTAAGTATTCACAAGCGTAGGCGTTGTGGGAGGATGGTCACTACCAGTATGGTGTCATCTACTTGTTCAAACCTTCGTGGGCGTAGCACGCGCATTGTTCGATAGCTTACCAGCGGTAAAAATCAAGTCTTGGATGCATTTCCAAGAGAAATATCTATCACACTTCAGTCAATAACGAAGGTACACCAGAGATCCAGCAGATGTCTTGAGCATCTGGCATAAAGAAAATGAAGGTATCGAAGACTTCATCACCAGGTACAACGAAGAATGTCTGGAAATCGGGAACGTTGGAGATAAAATCATGCGCATCAAATGTGATGACCTGATACGAAGGGTAAATGGAAGGGATGGAGGCCCGAAGGAATAGGAAAATTTCATCGAAGCAGCGAAAATCATCGCGCAGACAGAGAAGCAGTTGACCGGTGATGAAAGCCGTCAACATAACTATAGCCAGCAGGGAAATGATAGACGCAACAAGAAAGGGTGAGGCCCACCATGGAAAGCGTCTGGCTATAGCAAGAGAAGTCCACCTGTGGAAGATACACACGCAACCATCAATCAGATCGGTTATCGAAAGGAAGTCAAAAAAGAAAACAGAGAGAAACAATGGACACCACTTACCAAGACTCCTTCCGAGGTGCTGGCCACCGAGAATCATCAGTTCAAGGCTCCTCTACAGATGCGCAACAAAAGGGGGAAAGACCCAAACCTTTTTTGTGAGTATCATAAAGACACAGTGCATCTGACAGATGATTGTATCAGTCTAAGGCAAGAGATAGAATGAGCCCTGAAAAGTGGCAAATTGACACACTTGGTCAAGAATGGCAAAAGAGACGCGCGAAATACACAAGCGAGACGAAGGGCCAGATAACAAGAAACTTTGAAAGTTAGAAATGTACATGGTGCAAGGTGGCCCAAGAAGACCGAAAAAGAACTACAACAAGCGCGTCCAAGATGATTCATGGCGCGAAAGGCAAGTGATTTTCCCGGTCGTCAGAGGAGGACCATGAGAAAGAAGACCTATTGTAATCTCAAGCGTATTTGGTCACTATCAAACATATTACATCTTCATTGATCCCGGAAGCATAGTAGATATCATTTACGAGCAATGCTTCAATCAACTGGACCCGGAGGATAAGGCACTCCTAGACCCGGTAGATTATCCCCTTACTTGATTATGCAACGAGGCTGTCTTTCCTTTGGGCCAAATATCATTCCCAGTGCTGCTGTCTGATGGGAGAAATTCTCGAACAGAAGAAGTAACGTTCATGGACCTGCCAGCAAACTCTCGACACAACATCCTTTTGGGAAGGGAATCCTAGGGAGATTTTAGCATGATCTGCTCAGGACCTCATTCAGCGGTTGGGTTCCCAACAGAAACAAGAGTAGCCATCATTTATGCGAGTAAAGAGGTGCTCATGACTGACGATGCGCGCCCATAAAAACAAGCAAGCCAACCCCGCGCGTAGAAGCAGAGAAGTGGGTCCTGAACATAAAATATCCTGAACAGACAGTCACGCTAGGCGCAGCGATTTCTGAAAACACCCGCACGTTCCTTAAACAGTTATTGTTTAGGAACATGGACATTTTTTCCTGGACACCAATAGATATGGTAGGTGTTCCACGGCATGTTGTAGAGCACCGAATGAACATCTCCGAAAACGCTAAACCAGTTGTGCAGATGAAGCGCAATCTAGGCCCATAAAAGAATGAAGCCATGAAACAGCAAGTGACAGAATTACTTAATGCAGGGATCATAAGAGAAGTGCGCTACTAGACCTGGGTCTCAAGTTCAGTAATGGTACCATAAGGAAACGGCAGATGAAGGATGTGTGGCGATTATAAAGATCTCAACAAGGAGGGGAATCCAAGGGATTGCTATTCCCTGCCAGATATCGACGAGAAAATTGATTCTTTAGCATCTTTCCAGTGAAAATGTTTTCTGGATTGTTACAAAGGGTATCACCAAGTCCAAATGGCAATACAAGATAAAGACAAGACAGCATTCTGCACGCCGATGGGTTTATATTGCTACACCAAGATGCCGTTTGGTCTACACAATGCAAGAGCCACATACCAGAGGCTGATGAATGAAACTTTCGGAGATGATATTTGACAAACATATTGAAGTGTACATGGATGACCTAGTCATCATGAGCTGGGAGAAGACCAGATGTTGCAGAACATACAAAAAACCTTCGATACACTCCGCAGTATCAACATCAAACTGAATCCAACTAAATGTTCTTTCGGAATGGAGGAAGGGAAGTTTTTGGGTTTCATCATCACAAGAGATGGGTTTAAAGTGAACCCCAAAAAAATGCAGGCCATTGAGCGTATGCCTTCCCCATCAACGATTAAAGAAATGCAAGTCCTGGCAGGACGTTTAGCCGTGCTAAACCGCTTCCTCGCCAATCATGCTGCAAAATCATTCCCGTTCATCAAGACTTTACGAAATTGTATCAAGAAGAACAAATTTCTGTGGACTCCAGAAGCAGAAGTTGCATTCAAAGAAATGAAGGAATTTTTAATACATCTGCCAACTCTCACAGCTCCAACAAAAGATGAACCGTTGGTCATGTATCTATCAACTTTTGAAAAAGGCGGTAGGAGCAGTCCTATTGATCGACCAGCAGGGTGTACGGACACCATTATATTACGTCAGTAGCACCTTGAATGACCCAGAAACGAGGTATTCAATGATGGAAAAGCTAGTCCTAGCTCTTATCCATGATTCAAGGCGGCTATATAGATATTTTTCAGGTCATGTCATCCATGTCTAGACAAACTATAACATCGGCAACATCTTAGCAAGGCCCGAATTTTCTAGAACATTGGAAAAATGGGCCATCGAGTTGGGAGGACACAACGTAGTTTTCAGGCCTAGACCGGCGATTAAAGGGTAGGTGTTAGCAGATTTCCTCACAGAAGTACCAGATGACAAAGACCGCTAATGCAAGGCGATAGAGAAAGATGACAAACAATCCTTAGAGGAACCGTGGTTATTGTACACAGACGGCGCATCCAATGAGGACGGCGTAGGAGTAGGGCTGAGGTTAGTAAGTCCTGATAAACATGAGTTCACATACCCCATCCACCTAGAATTCAAGAGTACAAACAATGAAGCCGAATACGAAGCTTTCCTCGCAGGCTTACGCTTGGCAATCAAGATGGGAGTGAAAAATCTTGAAGCGCATGTAGACTCATTGTTGGTGGCAGGCCAAATCAACGGTCAATATGATGCTAGCGGTGATGTCATGGCACTTTACCTCGAGCAAGCAAAGTCACTGTTGTAGCATCTCAACTCTTTCAAGATCACACACATCAACAGGAGTGAAAACAAACCTGCGGACGCACTAAGCAAACTCGCATCCACAAGTTTTCAACATCTGGCAAAAGATGTATGAATCGAAGTGCTGAAAAACCTGTCTGTTCCTCTGCGCCAAGTTAATGTAATCCAGATGGGGTCATCATCATGGATGTCACCAATAATAATGTACTTACAGTCAGGGATCCTACTAGAAAATAAAGCAGAGGCTCGGAAGATACAACACTAAGCTTTGCATTATCAGATGTCTGACGACATTGATGTGCTTAAAATACAACATATAAATTATATCAAATACGGCGTAAAATCAACCCTTTTTAGTACTAATGTTGGAAAAAGCCCGTTTCTTTGCTCCTTTTAATTAACAGGGTTAAAAGAGCTTAAATGCACAAAAGGAGCAAAATAACAGCAAAACCAACACAAAATACAATAAAGAAGGATCGACGCAACTTGCCGAGCCCCCGACCACATCCAAACCAAAGAAATAGCAAAAACAAAAGCTCTGGCACGGGGCCGTACTCATCCTGCACGGGCCGTGCCCAGTGGGAATTTGCTGCAGAAGAAAAAGACAACAAAAAAAGACAAACTCAAAGCTCAACATGGGGCCGTGCTAAAGCAACACGGGGCGTGATTAACTCTAGGATTTCCAGAATCTGAAGAAGTACAGCAAGTACATTGGCCACGGGCCATGTCATTGACACACGGGGCCGTGTTAGTACGAGGTCTGACACTGCAGTTAATTTAGAAGAGAGAGACTGATGGCCATGGGGTCGTGCCAGGCGGGCACGGGCCGTGGTGGACGTTCTGTTTTCAGCTATAAATCGGGGTGCTTGGTTTCATTCCATCCCATCCCTTGGCAAACCACTTCTCTCTCACTTGCCACCACTCCACCACCACTACAACACCATCATCCACCACCATCATTTATTTTCCATCTTTTAGAGTGTATGTAGTAGTCTCGGGATCCAAGATTGATAGTAAGAGTCTTTGTCAAACAAAGGCCATGCTTGGCTAAACTCTTACATCACTTGGTGAAGACATATCTTTTATGTATTTTCTTTTATGATTTCTAATCTTTGGCAACTTTTTAATTGGGTATGTATTAATAACTTTAATAACTAGTTTTTTATATTGAAGGCAAATTTATCTAATCATTCTTCATATGTAGCTGATTCACATATTCGTGTCTTTACGGTCTATATAAAGCATGTTAATTGCCTAGAAAGGGGTTAGGAGGGTGGTTGGGTAAATTTTATGTCTCGTTCAGTGTATAGATCCTGCGAGAACCTGGTTCAAGCTTAGTAACACCTCACGAGTCGGAGCGGGCATTACCCACCATGGGAGAGGTGCAAAACGCTTCAATCCCTTATCTATAAACTACTATTAAAACTTTAAACCAACCCCGTGAGGACTGTATCCCTCCTGACTCAGACCAACGGGTTGAGGGTGATCGCTGCCTGGAAGGGGGCCCACCACTTTTTGCATTAATAACTTACTTAATTATCTTTCTATAATCCGACCTAGTGGGATTGTATCCTTGCTGACTCAAACCACTAGGTTGAGGGTAACATCGCCTTCACAAGAGAGGCCTACTACTATAACTAAGATAATCTCTTAAAATGCACAAAGTGCGGAAATCATCAAAAGGGTACATGAAAGATAAGTCGGAACCAATTGATTCTTTTTTTCTATCTGTTTTTACTTTTATTTTATTTTCTGTTTTTAGTTTATCTTTTTATAGTTTTAAAAATCTTTTCTCAAAGTTTGGTTTGATTAGACGTTGATGATAAGCCGGTATTAAAAGCTCTTGTGTCCTTGGACGACCTTGGTATCTTGCCATCACTATACTACGTCCGTGATGGGTGCACTTGCCCTAACGTCTGTGTAGAGTGATAGTAGAATATATTGTTTTATAAATTTAAAACTTGAATTGGCGAGTAAAAAAAGCTAAAAATATACTAAAAAATATATACACATCCGCACACGTCAGACATCTTATACCGACGATCTTATCCGGGACCTCTGCTACGATGTGTAGACCCAGAGGACGCCAATTATCTCATTAGAGAAGTACACGAGGGGATTTGTGGAATCTACGCAGGCCCTAGGATGGTAGTGGCAAAAGTGATAAATGTCAGATACTATTGGCCAGGGATGCACCTGGATGTCGTGAAGGTTTTGAGAAAATGTGATGGATGTCAAAGGCATGCACCCAAGACCCTGCGCCCCAAGAATGAGTTGGTCCTGCTCATGACAGCATGGTTATTTCAGCAATGGGGGATAGACATGGTCGGCGCTTTCCCAGATGCCCCCGGGGTAGTCAAGTTTATCATTGTCGCAGTCGACTATTTCACCAAATGGGTAGAAGCGAAAGCCTTGGCTTCGTCGACGACAATCATGGTGCGAAGGTTCATATGGGAGCAAATCATATGTCGGTTTGAATTACCCCTCCAGATCATCACCAACAACGATATGAATTTCGCAGCCGAAGACTTGCATAAGTGGTTCAAATAGTTAAACATAGAGCATGTCTTTTCCTCGGTGGCGCACCCAAAAGGAAATGGCCTAGTGGAAGCTATGAACAAGAGTATCGTCGATGGCATCAAAGCCTGACTAGGCACCCAAATGAGAGGTTGGGTTGATGAGTTGCCCAACATTCTATGGGCTCATCGAACAATGCCAAAAACCAGCAACGGAGAAACTCCATTCAGCCTGATATATGGTTCGGAAGCAGTCATACCTGAAGAGATCGGCTTGCTATCTCCAAGAATGTTATCAATGAAGCGAAATATAAGACAAAACTCGAGAAGTACTATAACAGTAAGGTGTGCATCTGCACCTTCAACCTCGCATATTATGTCTTCTGAGATAAGGAAGCCTCCAATGCGGAGCGCCAGGGAAAACTTACCCCTAAGTGGGAAGGACCTTACCTCATCAATAAGGTCCTAGGGAAAGGGGCGTATCAACTGCGCACCCTAGATGATAAAGTGGTCCTCTGGACCTGGAATGCACAACAACTGAGGAAGTGCTATATGTAATCTGTAGTTTTCCTTTTATATGTACGACCCGGGCCCAACACAAACATTAATTCAAGAAGTGTTGACTGCTTTACATTTTGCTTTCTGTTTGATGAATTTTCATTACAAATGCATATATTACTTTGGGTGCACACGAAAACATCGCTGGCATGACAGTACAAACATTATAGACCTCCAAGGCTTGTCACGACCAAGTGCACAACTGGGTTGATTTAACGCAATAACCTGTCAGCCACCGTTTACTTCGTAACACTTCAGGTGCACATGAAAACATCACTAGCATGATGACAGTATGAACTTTGTAGACCCCCAAGGCTCGTCACGACCAAGTGCACAGCCGGGGCGATTTAACACAATAATCTGTCTTAGCCATCATTCATTCGTAACACCTGTACAAAGTAATTACCATATGCACAAATTGTAACGTGAAACAAATTCATAAAACGGCCTAAGGCCCAACAAATATGTAACATCAGCAAAATCGTAATAGTCATGAAAACACCATTGCGATAAACATAGTTAAGTCATGTCTGAAGAAAAGTACAGGTAATTATTTGATGGGTTACAAGGCTCGAAAGCCAGTCCACGGCATGCAAGCCGGCAATAACAAACCTAAACTATTGGCTGGAACCAGCACCACTAGTCTCCGCATCACCATCCCCTAAAACCCTTTTCAATGTTCCAACTGCAGCACCACGCCACGCCAATTTGTCAATCGCTTTTAAGATACCAAATTCTATGAATTCAAACTCGTGACGTTTGGCGGTGTAGTTGGCAGCACAATCCTCTTTGAAGAGTTCGAACTTATCATCACGAGCTCCCTCCTTGGCCGCTGCTTTGCCCTCGGCATAACCGTCTTTACGACCACTATTGTAAGCAGCCCCACCAAGTTCAAACATGTACTTGGCCAATTCTTCAGACCTCACCAAATGGTCAGTAAGCTATACAAAGGAAAGCGAAACCTATAATATACATGCAAGAAATAAAACGAGATAAAAAAAGTGAGGAACTTACCAAGGGAACTCCACGAGTAAGAAGCCATTTGCAATCATCACCCAGATCATGAGACAACAACTCTAAAGTCTTGTTTTGAGTTTGCTGCTCATCAACAGTCTTTTCCAACTCAACTATGCGAGCCAACACCTCTTCGTGGCCTTTATGAGCGGCAAGGGCTTCCGCTTTTTTTTCTTTATACATAGCGGAGACACGATCAAACTCCTTGCTTTCCGCAGCCCTTTCGGCATTAACCCTGATGACTTCATCGCGCACAGCTTTCAACTCACGGTTAGATCTTTCACATGCTGTCGTCCAATCCTTCTGACGATCAGCATTGAGCTTCTATTCTTTGGCCAATTTGTCCTCAGCATCGGACACCCGCCACATCAAACATTTCTTCTCAGAATTAAAAGCCTCCCGTTCGGCTGCAAGCTCTCGTTTAGCATTCTCAAACTCCATTGTCTCTTCTCCCATCGACCGCCACTCCCAAACAATTTCTTGAGTGGTAGAGAAAAAGTTCACACCAGAGCGAACATGGTCATCCAACAAACGAAACCGATTACGGTTCTTTTGATATAACCGTTCAGCAGGAGGAAGAGACATAGTATATAACTCATGGCAGTTGTCCAAACTGTCCATGCGGGAATGGGATTCCACCGGGGGATGTGAGGAAGATTATCGCAAGATGGATTGTGAGTCATCCACGACCCACCAGGTCCCATTCTCTCAAACTCAGGGCTGTGCTGAACACCAGAACGACCGCGTCCTTCGAAGGTGGAAGGCTCGTGTCAGGTGTAACGAGTACCTCGAGGAGGAGTAGCTTCACTGGATTCCTAATCTGTCTCCAACTCTTCAACTCTCTAAACCCCTTCTTGAAAAACCAACCCAGGAACAACGGGCGGCGTCACCTTTTCTTTAACAGCCCTCTCAGACACTTCTTCTGGACCCTTCTCCTTAGGATCCGGATGAGAAGGAGAGGTACGAACAGGTGATTCTCCGTAAACAACGCGGGGAGGAGACGTCGATGGTGGAATTGAGGAGATATCAGGAGTAACAATCTTAACACCCCGAGAAGCAGGCCGTGCAGACTTCAAAGGAGCTGCAAGAGAAACAAGAACTTATGTTCAGGAAAAAGAAAAAAAAAACCAAAAAAGGAAAACACAGGTAGAAGCAACTATTCCAAAGCTATACCTTTTGGTTGTGAAGACGCCTCGTATATTTGCTCAAGAAGGTTACCAGGTTTTTTGGTAAACACTCCAAGGTCCACCTCGCTGTCAGAGGGTGCAGCAACATGACCCATCACTTTCCGCTTCTTCTCGAAGAGCTCCAACGCAGCCTGCTCATCCAATTCTCGCTTCTTATCAGCCAAAATCTTCTGTTTTTTCTCCATCATTTGAGTCAGTGTGGCCTGGTCATCCTCATCAGGAGCAGGTCGCTTAGTCCCTGCGTCTAAGCCGGACAACGAGTCAGAGACAACAACATAGTCCAATAATTTTGCCTTAGAAGATTGCTTACGAGTCTGTGTGCCAGATGGCTCCTTCTTAGACTTTTTCTTCTCAAGCTCCTCCTTCTCAGACTCCTTCTGCTTTGGCTTGGGAGCAGCAGCAACTGGGTCAACAACAGGGGGAGTAGATGCAGCAACACCTTCTGGGTCTTGAACAGGTCGCTGACGGGGACCTGCACGCGATGAGCGATGAATCAGTCTGTGCGAAGACCTGGTAGACTCCTCACTCAAAAGAAGAATAGTCCCCTCCCGAGTAGGAGATTTACCAAGTTTAGTCTTAACCACAGAAGGCGCACCTAGAATAACAGCACCATAAGCTGCCAAACTCTCAGAAGAGGGATGCAAAAAATTATCCCTAATCCGTTCAACCCAAGTCGCCTCCCCTGCAGGCAACAGCATACCCGTCATCTCCCTCCAACAGACAGATCAAAGACGTTCATCAAACTATACCATGTCAAAATAAAAACGCAGGTAAGCGAAAAAAGAAGAGAAGAAATAATAAGTAGAATAATAACCAACAAAGAGTACCTTTGTTTTTGTATGCATACACTGGTGCGGCCCTCAGGTCCGTAGGCACCCACATCAAACTCATCCATGTAGCAACAAGGGCTTTCTCATCCAGTTGAATAATCAGTGTAGGAATATTTGTGAGATTTTTATACCACTCTCTATCACCATAAAAACCAACAAGCACAACCTTCGCTACCCCTTTGTGCTAAACACGATAGTGCATGTCAATAGGAATCACTCCCCGATGAACATAGAAAAATTTGTTTTTCCAGTCATGGAAACTTTTTGGGGGGTCCCTGCTACAGGGAAGAACATTGGCAGTACGGGAGTTGAAGGAATAAAACCCACCAGCGTGTGTAATGAAGTAAAAAACATTGAACATCTCCACCGTCGGCACCAACTTCTGTACTCGGCAAATGAACTCAAAATAGGTTACCCGAGGCAGGCCCAAAGCATTAACCTGAGAAATATGGATACCATACTTCGGGAGAATCTCACCGAGGAACTTCAACATGGGTAAACGAAAGTTCCCTTACCTGAAGAACGCAGCATACAATGTCATATAGCTAGGAGGGGCGTTCAACGCAGTGCTGCCGGCGGTTGGATATTGGGCTCCCCATTTGGAAGGAAACCTAAATTTCTGACACAAGTTATGGAACTCCTCCTCTTTCTAGTTTATAATTGCACGGTTAGGCCCTGGAGGATCCTTAGGTTTACTTTGCCTCTTCTTTGAAGTTCCAGGCTTCGAGGAAGTAGACATATTTGCAAAAATAGCAAGAATATCTGAAGAAGAAGAAGTGGAAAAGTATGAAGAAGAAGGAAGTAAGTTTGAAATTTGAGAAAAGATTGGAGAGGGATAATGGAGAAGTTGTTGGGATCGCCGGATATTTATACCTATCGCATTTAATGCGATGGGGAAGCAAACCGTTGAAAGGCAGGCGGGCATCCAATCAGGAGAGGCCACGTCAGGAGAGAGAAATTGAGACGCCGCCTGTTTAGGGCGCGTGGCCACCACGCGCATAGGAAAAAATATGCCTGACATCTGTAAAAGACGACTGTTCCTTCTCCGACAAGACAGCCACCTCAGACGGAGCATCAATCAAATGCCAACCGTCACATCCCACCAAACATAGAAGGAAACAAGAAATAACTTCTCCTTGAAGAAATCTTAGAGAAAACTTCCATACGCAAGCGCGCCATAAGCCACGCGCCGTTTTGGCTCAACTTTGCACGCCATTTTTCATGCACCGTTTTGGCTCAAGATTGTACGCCATACGGCATGTGCCTTTTTGGCTTAGTTTTGAACACCATTTTTCACGCGCCATTCTGGCTCAACTCTGTACGCCATTCGCCATGCACCGTTTTGGCTCAGTTTTGTACGCCATCTTCACGCCCCGTTTTGGCTCAAGTCTATACGCCATACGCCGCTTTGGCTCAGTTTTGCACTGATGTGCTTAAAATACAACATTTAAATTATATCAAATACGCCGTAAAATCAACCATTTTTCAGTACTAATGTTGGAAAAAGCTTGTTTTCTGTTCCTTTTTAATTTACATGGTGAATAGAGCTTAAATGTGCAAAAAGAAGCAAAAAGACAGCAAAAACCAACATAAATACAAAGAAGGAGGAATTGACGCAACTCGCCAATCCCCAATCCACATCCAAACCCCAAGAATAGCAAGATCAGAAGACCTGATACAGGGCTGTGTCCACCAGACACGGGCCGTGTCTGAGACTGGATGTTGTGCAGAAGAAAAGACAACAGCTAAGGACAACACTGACAGCCAACACGAGGCCGTGCTAAACCAACACGGGGCATGGACAACTAAAAAATTTTCAGAATCTGCTATAGTATAACAAGTACTTTGGCCATGGGCCGTGCCGTTGACACACGAGGCCGTGTTTGTACAAGACCTGACACAACAGTTAATGAGGAAGAGAGAGAGAGAGAGAGAGAGAGAGAAATGACCACGGGGCCGTGTCAGGCGGGCACGGGCCGTGGTGAAGCCCCTGATTTCAGCTATAAATAGATGTGCTTGGTTCCATTCCAAACCATCCCTTGGCAAACCACTTATCTCTCACTTGCCACCACTCCACCACCACTACAACACCATCATCCACCACCATCATCCATTTTCCATCATTTAGAGTGTGTGTAGTAGTCTCGGGATCCAAGATCGATAGTAAGAGTCTTTGTCGAACAAAGGCCATGCTTGGCTAAACTCTTACATCACATGGTGAAGACAAATCTTTTATGTATTTTCTTTTATGATTTCCAATCTTTGGCAACTTTTTAATTGGGTATGTATTAATGACTTTAATAACTAGTTTTTTATACTGAAGGCAAATTTATCTAATCATTCTTCATATCTAATCATTGCCTGGAAGGGGGTTAGAAGGGTGGTTGGGTAAATTTTATGTCTCGTTCAGTGTATAGATCTTGCGAGAACCCGTTTCAAGCTTAGTAACACTTCACGAGTCGGAGCGGGCATTACCCACCATGGGAGAAGTGAAAAATGCTTGAACCCCTTATCTATAAACTACTATTAAAACTTTAAACCAACCCTGCGAGGACTTTATCCCTGCTGACTCAGACCAAAGGGTTATGGGTGATAGCTTCCTGGAAGGGGGCCCACCACTTTTCGCATTAATAACTTACTTAATTATCTTTCAATAATCAACCTAGTGAGACTGTATCCTTGCTGACACAGACCACTAGGTTGAGGGTAACGTCTCCTTCACAAGAGGGGCCTACTACTATAACTAAGATAATCTCTTAAAATGCTCAAAGTGCGGAAATCATCAAAAGGATACATGAAAGATGAGTCAGAACCAAGTGATTCCTTCTTGTCTATCTATTTTTCCTTAAATTTTATTTTTTCTTTTTAGTTATCTTTTTATAGCTTTAAAAATAATTTCTTCAAAGTTTGGTTCGATTAGACGTTGACGAAAGCCTGTATTAAAAGCTCTTGTGTCCTTGGACAACCTCAGTATCTTGCCTTCACTATACAACGTCCGCGATGGGTGCACTTGCCCTAGCGTGTGTGTAGAGTGATAGTGGAATATTGTGTTTTATAAATTTAAAACTTGAATCGGCGAGTAAAAAGAGCTAAAAATATACTAAAAAAATATACACACCCGCACGGAAGTCATGCACGCCATTTTTCACGCGCTCTATTGGCTCTACTCTGTACGCCATATGCCACGCGCCGTTTTGGCTCAGCTTTGTACGCCATCTTCACGCGCCGTGTTGGCTCAAATCCGTGCGCTAAACCCACGCGCCTCATCGAGTAAGCAAAAACAACCAAATCACTTCCATTTTTCTGAGTCCAGAATCCCTCCCAGTTGATAAACTCACCTGGAAGCCACACTGGACTGGGGGGACTTGAAGAGGTATGGTCCCAAATCAGTGCACGCATGGCACAGGGACCACACCACTTTTCTAGCATGGTGTCCACATCACCGGAGTGCATCCAGAAGCTTCTAGAATCTTCTGGAAGGAGTCTTCGGTGACAAGGAAGATGCTCCTCCAGACAAAAAGGACGACACGTTGCACCTACGGATGGACGCCAACCACGACTGCAAGATCTTTGGAGGACAGGCCGACAGCTAGTACTAACAGGCGCCCAGCTGGAACGAGTAATCGCGCACCACATCATCCACTAGACTGGCGACTGTAGAGGGGACAGAAAGGATATTCCCCTTGGTCGGACAGCTGGCACCCACTGGCTAGCTGGCAGGTCTCCTCCTCCTCCTCCTCCTTCATCCTTCGGCTATAAATAGAGGACTCCACCTCCAGGTTTAAGGATTCTGCTCTCTCACTCTTTACTCTTAACACACACTATTTCCTTAGAACAATACTTATTCTCACGCCGGAGGGTGGCCACAAGGAGACCCCCCTATTCCCCTCCTTGTGGCGAGTCACCGGTGTTCTATTTTGCACGAGATTCAGCTAACGGCGAGTGGAGGAATAGATTGAACCTTTAATCCACGAGACGACCAACTTGGATAACTTAGTGTTAACCAATGTTTCATCAGTATTACAGGGTTTAGTGATAAATTAAGACTCTCTGGTGACTGCAAGATTACAGTATTAAAGGGTTTAGGGATAAATTAAGACTCTTTGGTGGAGTGGAGGAAGAGATTGAACCTTTAATCCACGAGACGACTAACTTAGATAACTTAGTGTTAACCAATGTTTCATCAGTATTACAGGGTTTGGGGATAACTTAGTGTTAACCAATGTTTCATTGGTATTATATTGTTTGTAATGTATACACACAAATATATAAACCTTCATGGTATAAAAGTGGTACGATTCTCATACCTCTTCCTTCATGGTATAAAAGTGATTTTGATACTTTTGGTTTTCTGGCGCCAAAGGTTGGAACTACTTAGTTGAGGTTAAAGGGTCATGGATAGTAATGCTAAGACCCCTAGATCTATGGATGTGGTTTTTAAAAGACTTAGTTTTGCTATTCAAAAAGGGGTAGTGGCGCAGCTTGTTGCCGGTTCACCATCTATCTCGATATGAATTTTTTATTATTTTTATCAATGTTAACGGGTAAAAGAGTAATATAATTCATCAACCTAATTTGTTAATTAATATGTTAATTTGTGTTACTTACAATTTTGTTTATTCTTGAAATTTGTAAACCTAAGTGAAGATTACAAATCAAGAATTTGCTTGGAGTTTAACGCACTTGGTGAGATCTTTCCTTGATCTTTGTTTTATTTTTATTTTCTTTTGCATTAAGCATTTTGTTACCCGGGTAGTTGGAGCAGCTATTGCTTGGGACACAGGGTGGGTCATCATGATCACAACGATAGTGTGTTTTACGCTAACCAGTTGGGCATGCGGCCCAACCCCAAGCTGTACAATCAAGGCTACCACGCAATCCTGGTTAACCATGAACTTCGTCATGCACTTGGAATATCCTTTGTATGTCACTAAAGGTTTGCCGTCTCGAGTAACGCTTGCTATATAACGCCACAACACCTACAATTATAATTGTCTACTCATTCATATATGGGGAACAATAAACAATACTGTAGCTTTTAAGTAAACAATAATATACTATGTAATTAAACACTTAAATAAAAAATAAAACATTAGAAAGGGTGTAACAACCCGCACTTTCGCGCTTGTTACTATCGCTACTCTCATTACGCCTAGCACCGGAGATTTGGATCATAATGTAACTATATCGCTTACTATGCTACTTCGCATATTTTCGTATTACAACGCATACTTTCAACACACTATATTGCACATCACAACGCATACACTAACGCTAACGATGACATCGCGTGAGTACTTAAACTACTCCCCTCGCTCGTCGTGATGCGACGCAAACGCAATGCAGACTCAAACGCAATTACTTATGCTATGACCTATTATATATATATATATATATATTTATATAGATATAAATATATCAAAGTGTTAAAAATCGATTGAAAATGCGCACTCACGGGCACGCGCAATTCAACTTATCGCACTGAAACACAACATAACACGATACTACTTATCTCGCTAAAACACTTAATGTATTCACGATGTTTAACGCAACGCAATGCTTAATGAACAAACCAAAGTTGGAAAACGAACTCGCATAAACTCGGCCGATCGAATGGACATTCGGTCGAATGGACATCCGTCCGGATGGCCATCCGATCGGATGGCCATCCGACCGAAAGGCCATCCGACCACTACCCTACTCTCTCTCTCTCTCTCTCGCCTATAAATACCACTCATTCACGTCCCTTTCACTGATTTTGACACTCTCATCCGACCACACGCACTCCAGACGCTCTTAAGCACTTTTGATCGAGATTCAAGGCTTTTTTGTAAGCTTTTCTCCACAATTCTTGTACAGTCATCATCACTGAACACTTCTACATCATCTTCTTCATCAAAATTACACACAAACACTTACTTCTTCTCTGAAATCACTGATTTGGACCTCTTGAAGGTGTTCTTCACACACTTTGCTTACGCAACCTGTTGAGGAGCACCAACTCATCAAGATTTATTTGGATCTAAGAGATTTCCACCATGGTTCAACTAAGCTTATAAGATTTCAAACACTTTTCAACTGATTACATCTTTTCTTCAACTTTCTATGCAAAACCGATGGAATCTGGACTCAACCTGACTTTAGACTCGTTCCTTAGTCTAGAGCCGACCTGAAAACGGATTTCCACCGGAGAGATGACCGATTTACGTGTTGAACATGAAACTTCCTCAAAAGAACAGTGAGTACGATCACATGGGGTAATTCCCATCTGATCGAATGAACTGACTCTTGGTATATTTCCGTTGTTTGACACGTCAACATGCCGTCTCCATTGTCACAAAACTAATACGTAGAAAAATTTAACGAAAAACTTCAGACTACAATTTCTCGATCGAATAGCCATCCGATCGAATGGCCATCCGTCCGGATGACCATCCGACTGGATGACTTGACATCTATACTATACATTGTTTAAACGCTACAACAAAACTTCAAGTTTTAAAACAAACCCACATCTCATCCGAATAGCCATCCGTCCGAATGGCCATCCGCTCGGATGACCATCCGCTTGAATAGGTTATCCTCATCCGATAGAATCACCATTCGACACACTGACACATTCAACACGCTGTTCAACGCTTACGCTACTGTTCTATGCTCAGGCAAAACTCCAACGCGCTCCCTTCAATCTATGTCTGTGTTTTACTATTAAACACGCACTGTGAGTATACTTGACCCCTTTTCGCTTTAAGCGCACTTTTTGGGGTGTGACATACGTTCATATCAAAACACACTTATCAAAACGCAACTCATGTTTAGACTATTTACCACACACGAACAACTGGCATACATATTTACACGTGATGCTTGATATATATGTGCTAGGACTTTTACTCGTGACGTCCCACCTTAGCTAGTATAGTATTATAGTTGGACTCACACTCGACAGGGTCTAGTTAAGGGTAACACACCCGGTTAGGTACCCCATCGCAGTCATCGAGTGACTTAGCTGTAGTATCTGTCTTGGGAGTATATATGTTGTGTATCTCGTTTATGTATGTGGATATTCGCAGCGCTTTCTATCTACTATGCTATTATATCAAACGTGTATACTCGCCAATACATTTTTGTATTGACATTATTTTAACGTATGTTGCAGGTTAAACGCAGATTACCATGAAACAAGCTAGGAAGTCTAGAAACTCACCTAAAAATCTAGGTTGTCGGATTTATATTGTTTGAGAGACATGAAATCTGTGACAAATTATGTGATGTATTTGTTTATTGGTATGGGATAATGAACTTGTTAAATATTTTTGCAATTTAGTTGTTATGGATTCTCTTGAGCAATTTGATTCGCCTAGTGCCGCGCCCCGAAGAAATTTCCGCCATCGGTTGGGGTGTGACAAAGGGTAACTACGAAAAAATGTATACTATCGCGGCACACTTTATCCGACATTTTCAAATACTCATCCCATGAGTCACTCACATTGTCGTACGCCATTTGTCGAATTGCCGACATGCATTTTTGTAGATGAGAAAAACCTGGCTTTCGACGTGCATCTTCCCTTTTGTCAGAAATACGTATAATTTCTTTTAAATCACGAACAACCCGTAAGAATAACGGACGACTCATTCGAAAACGACGCCTAAAAATCTTGTCATCATAAAGTAGGTTTTCAGAAGAATAATCGTGTAGTAGTCGCACATGAGAGGCCTTGCGATCTTGTTTCAATGGAGCACGTCTTGTTAAAGGTTCGGACATGTCCTCTTCATCATATAAAAGATCCACACCCACTCGAATCTCCACGATGATTGATTACATCTTCTGCTGTTTCGGATATCCATTTAGAAGTGAGGTGTAGAAATTTGAAGTTTAGTAGTGATTTGTGTGAGAAATGGTATAGAGAATGGAGTGTATTTATAGAATATGTATAATTTTTTTAAATTGTCCAAACCCACACCCACCGGCTAATTAACCAAGCATGGCCCACCCCAACGTTCATCTTCATCATCCCAAACCCGCCAACACATTAACGAAAACTTTGTTAACGAGTTTTGTTAACGGCCCGACACGATGTGCCGCCCGTTGACGATCTGACGTGTCCTGCTAAAGGCTTGCTCGTTAATCGGCAATGCCTAGTCTAATAAGTAGCACTTATGCACCTCTGATTTTAGTATCCACGTACATTCACGTCACGATCCAGGCAAGTCTAGGTTGCATTTGGATGCAACAAATAACTCAGGGCCGTCTCCGAAAAACTTCGAAAAATTTTGGGCCCAGTGCGAGTAAAAAAAATACGGGTGTCACACCCCAACCGATGGCGGAAACATCGGGGCGCGGCACTAAGCGAATCAGATTGCTCAAGAGAATCCACAACACTAGTGGTTTCAATATAGGTTAATTCAGTTTTCATAATATTGTCTAAAAAAGTCAACAAAATGACCCATAACCAAAATAAGTATCAAACGACATCATGATTTTGAATTGTTCAATTTCCCTGAATTAACTAAGATGTGTTTCTAAGCATCACCCTAGCTTGTTTCTTGAATCCCATCTAATATCAACCTGCAACATGTATTAAAATACTATCAACAAATTGTTGGCGAGCATACAAGTTTAAATACATAGCATAATAGTTTAAAAACTCATATCCATCATAAAAACATATAACAAGTTTCACCATGCTAGTTTACGCAGTCCAAGTGGTAGCCCAAGTTTCCAATGCGTTAAATGCCTTTCCCAAAGACTAACGGGAGGTTAAATGTCTCATCCTAACAATACCCCAAAGACTAACGGGGAGGTGCATTACCCCTATATCGCTACCATTGTTAAGGCGGAACTACACACAAGGATAAAGTATGTTTCAGATAAGTTTCAAGTGTCTTGATATAGAATACATGTTGCATCTTAAAAGTGTTTAAAACAAAGAGGGATCGAGTATACTCATAGTGGGTGCTTAAAACCAAACACTGTTTGATTGGATCGAAGGGAGTGCTGGATCAGCCTGCGTGCGGGGAACAGAGCATAAGTCCTCTAAGAGCTGACCCGATTGGGAACATAGTGTCGAATGACGTGAAAATCGAGTTACAGTGCCTGACTGACTACCTGGCGGATGGTCATCCAGACGGATAGTCATCCGGTCGGATGACCATTCGAAGAGACAGGCTCCATCCAATCGGATGGTCATCCGGATGGATGACCATTCGAATGGATGGCCATTCGAATAGTGGGTGTTTGTGAACTTATAAGGTTTTCAAAGTTTTGATCATAGTGTCCTGTAAAACAAACAACAAGTGTCATCATGGCCAGATCATCTGGACGAATGGTCATACGATCGGATGGACATTCGGACAGACGATCAGTGTGTGAAGTTTCGTGAAATTTTCTAAGTTTCGAGTTAACGAAGACGACGCAACGACGTGTCAAACAACGAAAACATACCAAACCCAGCTTGTCCGGCTGGCTGGGAACCACCCCTTTTCGGACCGTCAAGCTGTTTCTGATGATGTTTCATGTTTGGACTGTCAATCGGCCGGTTTTCCGGTGGAATTCAGTCTTCAAGCTGGTTTTCGACTAAGAACGAGTCAGAAGTCTGTTTGAGCCCGATTTAACCCATGTTTCGTATAAAAATTGAAGAAAAGTTCAAAAATCAGTTGTAAAACATGATGTTCATCAGATCCGAGCCGGAAACACATGAAGTTCCGTCATATCTGATATATATGTGTGATAATCCTTTAGGTTTTGCTTAAAAGTTGTGAAAATCCCTTAGATCTCGGGTCGATCCTGATTAAATGATGCTCCACCACAGTTTGTACAACCTCTGTGTGGGAACCATCTTCAAGAGACCCAAATCAGTTGGTTTTCATGAAAAAGTCGAAGTGTTCAAGTGATTTTGATGAAGAATATCGTTTAGAAGTGATAAATGATGAGAGTTGTACAAGAATCGGGGAAGAATACTTACGGGTTTGCCTTGAATCTTGCTAGAAGTGCCTGAGAGTGCGTGTGGTCGAATGGCAGAGAGTAAAGTGTGAAATGAAGGGTGAACAACCCTATTTATAGGTGATGTTGAGAGCTAAGGTGGTGCAGAGTGCAAGGGATCGGATGGTTGCCCGGTCAAATGGTGTAACACCTCGAAATTTCATGTCCTATAATGTATTGACACGTGTCATAAGCTTGAACGTGTGAATGAATACTCTAGAGAGACTAAAGTTGACAAATAAAGAAACTATGTGTATATAAGGGTTCAAAATGTCAACAATGGATAAATATACTTTACAATAACCCTACATAATGTTTATAACCTTAAACGAATAACTCATGGATCATAAGAAGCTAATTGTGAAAGAAGGTGAGAGATTACAAACTACAGGGGTTAAATGTGTCGACATGTTTAAAGTATACCTCTGAGTGACCTTTTAGCAAACCCGAAGCTTTGTAACGATTAATTATGCTCACTAGAATGCGTGATAAAAATTTCACCAAGTTTCGTTATCGTATGAGAAAGTTATGATAAAATTCGTATGCGAGGGGTTAAAAGCGTCAACGTTGGAAATTATGGCTTTTCGGGTGATTACAAAGTTAACCAAGGACTTAACAAAGTTGGTATAAGTCTTGAGGCCCTTAGAATTCAATTTAGAGGGCCCAAAGTGCAAGAAATAAAGGTAAAATCAAGTTTGGAAGTCCAGGGGTCAAAACTGTCAACATTTGAAAAATTCATTTTTGCTGGCCAAGGGCTTGCGCACCTCAACACCAATAATGTTACGGTGCGCAAGCAGGTCCCAGATGCAGAAAAACTTCCAGCTGCCTGTTAAAACGGTTACACCGCCATAAAACGATGGTATTCGAATTTAGGGGCTTGTTTGATGGTATTTTAAGGACTAGGGACACTTGTAATCATCTGGATTCATTCATAGACTTGTTTGGCATGATCAAATTGCATTTAGAAACCTATATAAAGGCCATGAAGTTGGGTTCTTCATTGCTCATTCACTTGTAAACTTCACAACTGACTTCTTGGAGGTTCCTGGAGCTCAAGCACCTTTCCTAGTGATCATTAGTCGTACTTAGGACTATTGTAAGTATGCTTAACCTCCTTTAATTCAGTTTTGCTTAGTTAATTAGCGTAAAGTCAAACCGTCGTAATTAAGATTTGACTTCGTCATTAATCTTAATCTCTTCAGTCAAAATTCAATTTGAATGTACCTATGAGTGGGTAATTATGTAGGCATTAAACCCTTAAAAGGTCACCCTCTGATTCCCACTCTATCTAGGTCAATTGTCGAGTCAAACTTGATATTAAAAAGTCAACAGGAAGCTTAATTTTAAATTAATGCATAATTAGCAATGTAAAGGCTATGCAACCTGTTTTGTCATTAATATAACTTGGTAATTAATATAAGAACATGTCTAAACATGTTCAACTCGACAATTTTCAGTTTAGGCTCGGTTCGGGACCGAAACTCGCATAGTTTGACTTATGCTTTGACTTTCAGTTCTGACCCGTTTAAGCATGTTTTAGAAATGCCTTAGAGCCTTATTTGGACCAGGTTTCATGTTAGTATAACCCTCTGTGATTATACTACTTGGTTCAATAGTTATCCGATTCATATGCACGTTTTCGTTAATTGCTTAAATGTTGACTATTATGCCCTTTTGACTATAAAACGTGATTTTTGATAAAGTAAAAGAGTAGAAACCTTAGTTACTGATTTATAAACTTGCACCTAAAATTTGACATCAGTTTGAGGTCTAGATTAAGAGTTATGCTCATTAGCGTAATTTGAAAGCTTCTTATTAAATAAATGGCGTAATTTGCATATAGCCTATCTAAACCCACTTTTTGGATATCAAAATTTTTACCCACTGATGTAATATAATATTTTGGGATTTTTGAAGATTTTTATTTAATTTTTTTTGGCTGAGCATAACATAGGTCTCTAAGTTTAATTCGGTTAATGTCGATTTCGCCCTTTTAAGCCATAAAATGAGTTTTACAAATCCTTTTGACCCCAAACCTTTTTCTACTGATTTTATTTGATAAATAAAATATTTTGAGCCTTCTGGAATTATAAAAATATCAGCTTTCCGTTGAAAACCCGGAAATGGCTCCAAATCGCATTTTTAAGCGTTTTTAACGCATAGTATGTATTAAAATTATTTTATACACATAAGGTTTGATACCTACTGAGATTTTAAGAAAATTATTATATTTTTACAGTAAGCTAAAGTCTTACACTCAGGTTTCCAGTTTTGACCTTTTAAGCCTATGTGAAATTACCAAAATACCCCTAAGGTGCATAGTTTGGTTTTAAATGAGAAATTTCACATATAGGTCATACCCTACTGACATAACTTAGTAAATTTAGTATATTTACTAGATAAATCAGACCTGCAACTCAGATTACAAATTAAACTCTTTTATAACCTTTTAAATGACCAAAATACCCCTACGGGGCGTAATTTGTGTTTAAATCCGTTTTGGGCATAATAGAAGATATCTTACTGATGTCACAACATATTTAAAGCATTTTGGTTTAGGAAACTTGCATATGACTCTTTTGGTTACTCGTTACGCACTTTTCGCGTTCGGATCGGCTTATGTAACTAGTTTACATATATTAGCCGAAACGGGTCAAACCATATCGTTTTTATCTCAAAATCTAGAGTGTGTTTAAATTACCCATATTAAACAAGCATACAAGCTTGCCGGGTCAAAACCACATTCTAAACCGGTCTTCGCTTCTTCACGCATTTGAACCGTGTCTTCCTTTTTAAAACTAACTGGTCTAAGCTTAGGCTTAATTAAAGACCCGTTAGAAATCTAATAGTTATTATGAACCTTCGTTCCAGATTAGGAGCCCAGTAAAAGTACTTGCATTTGCGGTATTTGATTGATACATTGCTCAGGTAAATACTTTTAACTTATTTTCCCTATACGGGCTTGGGGTACGGTATATAAAATACCGCTTGGTCCGGCATTGAATCTTTAATCGAATAGAGGTTAAATCATTGATATGCTACGTTTTGAAATGTTTTGTTTTCTTAAAGCCTTTGGGGGGTTAATGACCATGTCCCGGATATCCTTGGCATCATCTTACGAGATGGCCACGACCTAAGCACGGGGTGTAGGCGTACACCCGTCAGTGCCTAACCAAATAATGTGGTGTGTCTATTAATCTTTAACCCGGTCTACGGATCGGGCTACTGAACGCATAAGAAACATGTAATTCACTTACAAGATTATATTCAAATAATTATCCCAAGTTATAAAATGTTTTGTGCCAAGTGCATTCAAATAAATTTTCAAACCTTTTTAAAATGAGTCAGTTAAATTGTATTTACCAGTGTAAACTGACGTATTTTCCAAAAAGGCTAAGTGCAGGTACTAGACGAAATAGGCTGGCTACTCCAGGCATCATTACTCAAGTCTCGCAAGCTTTAGATGTCAAAGTCTGTTGATCAGTTTTCCTTTTTATTTGATCCGCCTGTGGATCCTTTACTTTCCGTTGTAATACTGGATATTACTTTATATTCGGATCGTAAAATATTTATCTTTTGCTTCCGCTGTGCATTTAAATATTGTGTTGTTTGACTATGATTATATCAACTACGTCACGATACTCCCCACCGGGCCCACCGGTGACACGTGGAATTCGGGGTGTGACAGGTTGGTATCAGAGCCAACACTGAGTGAATTAAACACTAGCCTTTTGTGTTTAATCTCAGTTACACATATGCACATTCTTGAGTCTAGACAAGAACATAGGACTAATCCTAATTCATTTCTTTGTCTTTTAATTGCTTCTCTTGTTATTATTCTGATTAGCCCTTGCATGGGCAAGTCATTTTCTTAAGAAGTCACGTTTAGGGCAACCATATGCTTATTTAAATTTTAAGGGAACGATTATATTTAAAATATCATTCCTATATTATAAGATCTACCATTATAATAAAATGGCAAAATCTAAAAAGGACAAGACCTAGCCTCGTGTCACTATTAAGACCCGGCCAAGATGGCAGTTCCTCAATTTAGGTTCAGATCCTTATTAACATCCCGAGTTAGGATTGTTCTGCGTTAATTATTAAAGAGGAATCTTAAGGGTAAACCTAGCCTATATGACGAGGCCAAGATGGTAGGACCTATTCAAGAGATTCAAATCCTTGTTAACATCTGTAATATGTTAACACTCCTGGCAGACGTGGTTCGATAAAATCACATAAATCATCCTTATACTGGATTCTCCCGAAATCCTTTCTTATTTTGTGATTTAAGCATCCATCAGGGATGCAATATTTATGGTCCATATTCATTGTCATATAAGACAAAAGACAGTCGTAGCCTACAACTCCCTGTCAAGAAAAGGCAATGAACAACGTTCAAGCCTAAATACCTTGATTCTACAAAATCATGGTTTATAATTTAAAGTTGCCCTTGTGACTTGGCCTTTTCGTGCCATAGTTATATTTTTATTAAATCTGGGATAATTATAAAATCCTGAATAAAATAAATATCATTCCTTTCCTGTCAGTATTTATATCAAAAAGAATCTTAAAAGGGTATAACCTAGCTTAAATGTCATTAAAGACCTGGCTACGATGGTGAGACCTGTTTAAAGAGATTCAGATCCTTGTTAAACACCTGAAAACGTGTTAACACTCCTGACAATGGGTGATGCGATGAAATCACACTTGTCATCCTTATATTAGAAATTTTCCAAACCCCTTATTTAGCATAAATGATCAATAGGAACCGTGGCTAATAAACGTCGAGCTTGATAAATACATCAAAACATCCACCGGGATGAATACCTTCGGGAAAAGATGTATGCATGAAAAAGATAGTTTTACTTCATAACTTCTTGTCAAGACAATGAGCTATGAAATTTTCCGATCCAAAGGAATCATTGATTATGTTTTAAAATTTCCCTAGTGACAAGGCCTCTGTGCCATCCAAAAGTCCTTTGGAACAAACACTGGTGCTATATAAAAAATGTCGGTATGACATTGACAGTCGTGACTTATGTCCCCTGTCTAATAAACATAAAGGATTATATTCCATTTAAACGCCAAAGATGGTTTATTTAAAAACCTAGGCAAAACATAATCAAATAAATCAATACTATCTATTAGTCTATATGGTTTATTTGCACCATGACTATTTAATTATCAAGTTCGACAATTCACTCTAATTAAACAAACTACTACTACTTGGTTTGTAGCCTTCAAAGCTTCACCATGGTTGACTCCTCTGAAGCTCACAACCCTCCAGTTGATCAGAATGATGATGCGAGACTAAACTTAACGGGCGCTGAGTTACAGGCTATGTTAGATAAAGCCGTAAACAAGGCCGTGGACCGAGCGTTAAAGGATCATAAATGAAAGCGCGATAATACCCTGAATAAGGGATCCAAGAAGGGTAAGACTGGTTCAAGCTATAACCGCTTGGTCCGGCATTGAATCTTTAATCGAATAGAGGTTAAATCATTGATATGCTACGTTTGGAAATGTTTTGTTTGCTTAAAGCCTTTGGGGGGTTAATGACCATGTCCCGGATATCCTTGGCATCATCTTACGAGATGGCCACGACCTAAGCACGGGGTGTAGGCGTACACCCGTCAGTGCCTAACCAAATAATGTGGTGTGTCTATTAATCTTTAACCCGGTCTACGGATCGGGCTACTGAACGCATAAGAAACATGTAATTCACTTACAAGATTATATTCAAATAATTATCCCAAGTTATAAAATGTTTTGTGCCAAGTGCATTCAAATAAATTTTCAAACCTTTTTAAAATGAGTCAGTTAAATTGTATTTACCAGTGTAAACTGACGTATTTTCCAAAAAGGCTAAGTGCAGGTACTAGACGAAATAGGCTGGCTACTCCAGGCATCATTACTCAAGTCTCGCAAGCTTTAGATGTCAAAGTCTGTTGATCAGTTTTCCTTTTTATTTGATCCGCCTGTGGATCCTTTACTTTCCGTTGTAATACTGGATATTACTTTATATTCGGATCGTAAAATATTTATCTTTTGCTTCTGCTGTGCATTTAAATATTGTGTTGTTTGACTATGATTATATCAACTACGTCACGATACTCCCCACCGGGCCCACCGGTGACACGTGGAATTCGGGGTGTGACAAATGGCCATCCGATCGGATGGGTATGAGATCAATACTGAAAATGTGATCGTTAAGAGTCAGGGAACAATCACAGAGAATAGAATCAACTAGAATAGATTTTCCATCGACAATCTCAACAGAGAACGACTTAGGTAGTTTAGAGTGTGCACAGTTTAACAGAGATTAGAATTCTTCGGACACAAAGCTTTTGTCGGCACCAATATCAAATAGTATCGAAGCGTAAAGATTATTAACGAGAAACGTACCATTAACGACGTCATTATCGTTACGCGCCTGATTCGCGTTGATGTTGAACGCTCGTCGTCGAGCGGCTTGCTGTTGCTCCTGGTTCAGCTGGGGGCATTGGGAACGGAGATGAGTGGTGTCTCCACATTTGTAGCATGCTCTCACATTGTTTACTGGTTTGGGGTTCTGCTGAGCTGGTGGAGCTGGCGGCGCTTGCTGGACCTGATTGGCTTGACGATAGTAAGGAGTTGTGTGACCATAGCGATTGCAGTTGGCACACAGACGACAAGCTGAGTTGGCCGGGTGATGATAGTTGCAAGTGGCACACTTGGGATGAACCCCAGTGTACGACTTCTTGAAGTTTTCTGGAGCAGGAGGGTTAGCAGCAGCAGGCACAATAACATTGCCAGTAGGGTTTGCGTTTGCAGCAAGGACAATTGCATTGCAGCCAGAGTTTTGAGACTTTCGTTTCTTGTTCTTGCTGCCACTTGGTTGCTGAGTGATTTGATTAGCAGGTTTCGAGAGAACAGAGTTTCCAGACTGTTTATCACGAACACGGTTATTGTTCAAACTTGCAGCTAGACGGTAAACTTCTTCATTGTTGGTTAGTTGTGCCGCTTCAATCGCGTCACGCATAGCAGGAGGTAACCCATGGATGTACTTGGTGATCATGCGCTTAGGAGTAGATACCAAGTGTGGCACGATGACGCTGAGTTGCTTAAAACGGGTAGTATAAGCCAGATTGTCATCTCCAACTTGTTTCAGATGCCAGAATTCATCCTCAAGTTTCTGCTGCTCATGCGGAGGGAAGAATTCAAGCATCATCAGTTCCCTAACCTCTAGCCATGGTAAAGCATAAGCTTCATCATTGGAGCGGATGTTTCTCTCGTTGGTCCACCATTCTAGAGCTCTTCCTTGAAACATGCCAGTTGCACTCCTAGTCTTTAGATGCTCAGGGCATTCACTGTTGATGAAAGTAACTTCTATGCTGTCGAACCACTCCAGCATTGCAGTCACTCCATCACTGCCTGTGAAAGGCTTAGGGTTGCAAGAGACAAAGTGTTTGTAGTTAAAGCTCACAGGCTTAGGTTTGTCTGCTTTAGAGTCAACACAGGAGGGAGGTGTGTTTTATCCGTGGATTTCAGTGACAATCTTGCGAACAATGCGTGCAATCTGGTCGGCTATAAAAGACATCATCTTCTTCTGAGTGTTGGTCCTTGACCTCTTTCATGGGTTGGAGAGACGGTTTGATGACATCTAAAGATTCAACAAGGAAGCGGGTAAGACTCGATCATAGTGTTTGACTTAGTAGTATAGTTTCACAAACACGTGGCATAAAGTTTAACACGATTGCATAAAAGACTCAAGTTGTTTCACACAAAACGTTCAACATGTTTAATCAAGTTGTTTCACATAGCATAACACGTTCAACATGTTTCACATAGTTTAATCAAGGTTTCCCCCGCGTAGCGTAACACGAATAATGTCATGTAACACCTCGAAAATTCACGTCCTATAATGTGTTGACACGTGTCATATGTTTAAAACGTGTGAAAGAATATTATAGAAGGATTAAAGTTGACAAACATGGAAAGTATGTGAATATACGTATTCTAAATGTCAACAGTGAATAAATATAATGTACATTAACCCTATATGATGTTTATAACATCAAACGAATAAAGCATGGATCATACGAAGCTAAAAGTGAGAGATTACAAACTACAGGGGTTAAAAGTGTCAACATGTTTAAGTTATACCTCTGAATGACCTTTTGACAAACCCGAAGCTTTGTAACTATAAATTATGATCACTAGAATGCACGATATAAATTTCATAAAGTTTCGTAATCGTATGAGAAAGTTATGATCAAATTCGTGTGCGAAGGGTTAAAGCGTAAACGTTGAAAGTTAGGACTTTTCGGGTAACAGTAAAGTTAACCGGGGACTTAACAAAGTGGGTATATGTTTTAAAGCCCTTATAGATCAATTATGAGGGTTCATAATGCAAGAAACAAGTGCCCAATTGAATTTTGAAGAGCCAAGGATCAAATCGCAAAAATCTAAAAATGTTGATTTTGTGCAGAAGGGGGTCGCGCGACGTGAAGCCCCAGGGGGGGTCGTCGCGCCACGCGAGGGCCTATCTGGTCTGATTATCTTGGGCTGTTGTCTGCCATTGCCTTTATGCGCGCCTTTAACCGATTTTTCACATCTTGTGCGACCCCTAGACACCCCCTAAGCACTAGGAACATGTGTTAAGCAGTTGTGGAGAGTTGTAGACCCAAGTGTCAACAATCTATGGTGAGGAATTCACTATAAAAGGGCCTTGAACTTGCAACAAGTCTTCACACCTTCATTCAAGCTATCTGATCATTCCTGGAGCTCAAGTCTGCTTCCAAGTGATCACTAATCAAGCTTAGGACTTCAGTAAGTTGCTAATCCTTTCTTTAATTGAGTTTATCTTAGTTGTTTAGCTAAAAGTCAAACCGTCATAATTACGGTTTGACTTCGAGATTAATTAGTAATGGCTTAGTCCAATCTCGAATTAAAAGTACCTTTAAGTAGGTAATTATGTGGGTAATAAACCCTTAAAAGGGTTCCCCCTGATTACCACTCTAACTAGGTCAAAAGTCGGGTCAAACTTGTAATTAAAAAGTCAACAGGAAGCTTAAATTCTAATTTATGCATGATTAGCTATATAGAACACCTACAACCTGTTTGATCATTATTATAACTTGGTAATTAGTGTAAGAACATGTCTAAACATGTTCAACCCGACAATTTACTATAAAGACCCGGTTCGGAACCGAAAGTCACATAGTTTGACTTATACTTTGACTTTCAGTTCTGACCCGTTATGGTATGTTTTAGAAACACCTTAGACCTTTATTTGGACCAGGTAGCATGCTAGTATAACCCTCTGTGATTATACACCATGGTTCATTAGTTAACCAATTATTATGCATGATTCCGTTAATTGGAGTTGACCATTATGCCCTTATTACCTTAAAACGTGATTTTTGGAAATGTAAAAGAGTAGAAACTTAAATTACTGATATATAAACCTGTATGCAAAGTTTGACATCAGTTTGAAGTGTAGATTAAGAGTTATGCTCGTTAGCGTAAAATGATAGCTTTATGTTAACAAAATGGCGTAATTAGCGTATAGCCTAGTTAAGCCTACTTTTTGATATCAAAATCTTTACCCACTGATGTAATATATTATTTTGGGAATTTTAAAGATTTTTAATTAATTTTAGGCTGAGCATAACTCATAGTCGTAGGCTTAATCTGGTAAATGTCGGTTTTGCCCTTACGGGCCATAAAATGAGTTTTACATATCTAAACGACTCCAAACCTTTTGCTACTGATTAGATATGATAAATAAATTATTTTAAACCTCCTGGAAATATAAAAATATCAGATTTCTATATAGAACCCGGAAACGGCTTCTAATCGCCTAATTAAGCGTTTTAGCGCATAGTATGTACTAGAACTAATTTAAACATACTAAGGTTAATACCTACTGATATTTGAGGTAAATTATGATATTTTAACAGTAAGCAAAAGTTGATAAACTTAGACTTCAGTTTTGAGCTTTTCGGCTTATGTGAAATTACCAAAATACCCCTACGGGGCATAGTTTGTTTATAATTACTAAATTTCACATATATACTTTATCCTACTGTTATAACTTAGTAAAATGAGTATATTTTCTGATTACATCAGACCTGTAACTCAGGTTGTTACTTAAACTCTTTTATAAACTTTTAAATGACCAAACTACCCCTACAGGGCCTAGTTTGTGTTTAAACACGTTTCGGGCATAATGAAAGACATCTTACTGATGTCACAACATATTTGAGGCATAATTAACTTAGGGAAACCTGTCTATAGCTCTCATGAATACCCGTCACGCTTATTACGCGTACGGTTCGGTTTATGTAACAAGTTTACATAAACTAGCCGAAACGGGTCAAACCTTAGCAGTTTTATCTCAAAATCCAGAATGTGTATGAATTACCCATATTAAGCAAGTCTCTGAACTTTTCGGGTCTAAATCACATACTATCCGGTCTTCGCTTAATTGTGCGTACGGACCGTATCTTTGAAACTAGCCGGTCTAAGCTTAAGCTTAATTAAAGACCCGTTAGGATTCTAATAGGTTATTATAAAACCTTCGTTCCAGATTAGGAGGACCAGTAAAAGCTACGTGCATTTTGCTTATTGTGATTTATACATTGCTCAGGTAAATACTTTTAACTTATTTTCCCTATACGGGCTTGGGTTACGGTATATAGAATACCGCTTGATCGGGCATCAAATCCTCCACCGTTGGGTGGGTAATTGAATAATTTGATCGGCTCGTTTAAACAGTCTTGTTACTTAAAGCCTTTGGGGGGTTAATGACCATGTCCCGGATATCCTTGGCATCATTTTACGAAATGGCCACGACTTAAGCGCGGGGTGTAGGCGTACACCCGTCAGTGCACAAAAGAATATTGTGGTGTGTCTATTGATCTTTAACCCGGACAAGATCCGGGCTACTGAACGCACAAGGAACATGTAATTCGTTCACAAGATTATATATTAAATAATTCTCCCAAGTTAAATAAAAATGTTTATGCCACGTGCATCCAAACCAATTTTCAATCATTTTCCAAAATGAGTCAGTTGAATGTATTTACCAGTGTAAACTGACGTATTTTCCCAAAAAGATTAAATGCAGGTACTAAGCGTAATTGGCTGGATTGTCTCCTTAGCATCAATAAAGAGTCTCGCAAACTTAAGATGCCTGAAGTCTGTTGAACTATTATTTCCATTTTGTTTCCGATCCTTCTGTGGATAAACTTCCGAATATTGTGACATTTGATATTACAATATTAAATTCGGTTGTATTACATCTTTTAAATTGCTTCCGCTGTGCATATTAAATATTGTGTTGTTTGACTATTATGTTGCCAACCACGTCACGATAATCCCCCACCGGGCCCACCGGTGACACGTGGAAATCGAGGTGTGACAGGTTGGTATCAGAGCCAACATTGAGTGAATTAAACACTAGCCTTTTGTGTTTAATCTCAATGACACAATTGCACATTTCTAAACTTTCGAGTCTAGACTTATAACATAGGACAAATTCCACTTTGTTTGGTTTTTGTTTTGTCCTTTATTTTTATATATATTCTTGTCGTTATCTTATATTGTATTGACAGGATAAAAATGCCGCCAAGATTCTTTAGGCGTAGAGGACGTGGAAAGGGGCCAATCACCGCCCCCAATGACAACGAGGCAGGACCATCGAATGTGCGAGCTCCTTCGACCACAAAAAGTGACGATCCCCGGCAAAACCGGAGGAACCTCTTCGAGCCGGCCAGACGGTCGGTTTCGCACAGCTCAACACCTCCTGTCCATAACCCTTATGGGCCACAGCCAGATTATGAGCCCAACAACCCGCAGCCCTCCTACATACCACTACAGCGATCTCTATCGCATCATTCATTTGGAGACCCCACACCTATCTTCCGGGGCCGGTTTAATCCGGTAGGCTACGTCCAAGAACCCGTGGGTTTTAACCCACTGGGGCCAGACGATCACTTCTCCGGGGATAATGCGGATGACATGGACGAGGATACGGACCCCGTCGAACCTGCCAGTGGTACTCCAAACCACCCGATAGAGATCTCTGACGGATCTTCATTCCACGGATCACCCTACGGTGGTCCAGACAGCTTCCAAGCGATGTTTACCAGGCACGAATGGTACTATACACCTCCTCATCATTCGTCGCCTCAAGAGCAGCCGCAGCAGCAACAGGATCCCTCTGTGGATTCAAGATTTGTGGCAGTCACGCCACCGCCTCCACCGCCGCCAGTGCAGCCGGCACCTCCACAACCGCCAAGGCGAAGGAGAACCGGTGCCCGCATGTCTTCACGAGCAGGAGACTTTCATTTCAGCTCCCCTCGTCAATCCAGTGGCAGCCACTATCCGCCATACCAGGAGGACCCACAAATGGGTGGACCTTCTAACCCAGCTGTACCGCAGCCACCGCCGATGGGTTTTGATAACCCAATTCCAGCGTATACGGGTTCCATGGCGTATAACCCGTTTAAGCCACCAGTCCACAACAACTATGGTTACGCGGAGGCCGACCCTTACATGGTAGCGGCAAATTACAACGCCCTGAACCCGGAAGGACCATACGGAGCTCCATGGGGAGTAGGTTACCCAACACATGGGTACCAGATACCTCCCAGACCTATTATACGGACGCAATCGCAGCCGCCTCGGTTTTCTCCCCCAGAACGGGAGGAAATTCTTCATAGGCTGGATCAGGTTGAGCGAGAATATCGCCGCGACCGCCAGGAGAGACAAAGCTTCTTCCAAGGGTTGACAAGCTTGATCAAAGGGAAGAGCAAGAAGGACCGCTGAATCCTTCCAATTGTTGTTGAGCCCCTGCGTGGGCCAGTCTTGCTGTATAAACCCCTGCGTGGGTATGCTTGTTTGTTTTGGCCCTGCGTGGGTCTATCTTTCTGTAAACCCCTACGAGGGTATGTTATTTGTGTAAGTCCCTGCATGGACTATTATGTTATTAAGCCCCTGCGTGGGTATGTGTGTTATTAAGCCCCTGCGTGGGTAAGTACTTGTTTAAACCCCTGCGTGGGTAAGTTTGTTTGTTGAAAAGACCCGTTTAGGGCAGCGTGTAATATTTTAATAAATTAATGGAATGTTTGTTTTATAAATTTCATGGTTGCCATTATGTGCATAGATAAATTATATATGAAATAAATAAATTAAAATCATTCCTTTTGAAATAATCTGCCTATGTAAATTTTTAAATAAGGATCTTAAAGAGTGAAACCTAGCCTTTGGGTCATTTTAAGACCGGGCCAAGATGGTAAGACCTGTTCAAAAGATTCAAATCCCTGTTAACATCTGAAAACATGTTAACACTCCTGGCAGATGTGATTCATTTAAAATCACACACGTTATTATTATATAAGGATTTTTAAAGATTCCAAACCCAACTATATGATCTCCGAATCATGGGTTAAATCATCAATTAAGATGATCATAATTTGACCATACGTTGGTAAAATAGTGCCTACGGGCCTTGCTCATTTCTACATGAGCCAAAAGACTGTGGTAGCTATGACTCCCTGTCTGGTAAAGGTAGTGAACTAGGTTCAAACCTTAAAAGCCTTGATTCTCTGAAATCATAGCTTATAATTTAAATTGTCCATGTGACTAAGCCTTATGTGCTAATATGTATTGTTATTGTTTATAATTAGGATAAAATTATAATTGAAATCCTAATTTAATACGATTAATAAATTAACCAAATATGGTCTCTGTTTACCACGGTTAATGAGTTACCCTAAGGGGCAATTCCATAATAAACTCCCAAATAAAATATTGTCCTTGTTTTCTGCAACAGTTCAATTAAAATGGCTGACTCAGACGAAATAAATAGCCATCCAGTGGAGCAAAATGATAACGCCCAGATTACTTTAACGGGTGCTGAATTAAAAGCGATAGTAGACGGCGCTGTTACACAGGCCTTGGAGCGACAGTACGAAGAGTATAGTGGGACTCGGAGTAGGACCCTATCTATACCGCGCTCAAAGCCTAAAGCTCAATCTGAAGCTTACAGCAAGCCTCCCTCCAAGAAGGAGGATCCCAAGAAAGTGGATGACGATCGTCAGTCCACAAACCACCACAGTGTACCCTCTCTGATAGTCGTGCCGAAACAAACCCATAATAAGGGTTGCTCCTATAAGTATTTTGTATCTTGCAAACCCCGGGATTTCACTGGGGAGAAGGGAGCCATTGACTGTATGACCTGGCTGGATGAGATGGATACGGTTGTGGATATCAGCGGATGCGATGAGAGAGACGTGGTCAAGTTTGTGTCTCAGTCTTTTAAGGGTGAAGCTTTAGCATGGTGGAGATCTCTGATTCAAGCCACCGGGAAAATCCCATTGTACAATATGTCATGGGATCAATTTGCTGCCCTTATCAGGGAAAATTACTGCCCTCAGCGTGAGGTGGAGAAGATAGAGTCTGATTTTCTATCATTGGTGATGACAAACCTTGACTGTCAAGCTTACCTAACGAGCTTCAACACCATGTCCCGATTGGTTCCATATCTGGTAACCCCGGAACCAAAAAGAATTGCTCGTTTTATCGGTGGTTTAGCCCCCGAGATCAAGGCAAGCGTGAAAGCTTCTCGGCCAGCTACTTTTAGATCCGTGGCTGACATTTCCTTGTCCCTCACTTTGGATGCGGTCAGGCAAAGATCGTTGAGGAATAAGGAGGCTGAGAAGAGAAAACGTGAAGGTGATAGTTCACAGAGGTCGAACAAGAAGCACCGTGGGAACGGTGACAACAAGAAAGGATCTGAGTCAAGGAAAGATGGGCATCAGTCTGGCGAGAAGCCCAAATGCAAAATTTGCAAGAAGCAGCACTATGGAAAGTGCAGACTTGAGTCTAACTCGCAGACTCAGTAAAAAACCTTTGCTTGTGGCATATGCAAGTCCACGGATCACAAAACCTTGGATTGCAAGAAGATGAAAGACGCAACGTGCTACCGTTGCAATAAAAAGGGGCACATTAAGACCAACTACCCTAAATACAACAAGAAGCCTGAAGAGGCCAAGAAGACTAATGCTAGAGTCTTCAGAATGGACGCAAAGGAAGCGGTGCTAGACGACAACGTTATTACAGGTACTTTCCTTGTAAATGACATCTATGCTAGAGTACTATTTGATTCAGGCGCTGATAAGTCGTTTGTAGATCATAAATTTTGCAAATTGCTGAATTTACCTGTCAAAACCTTAAGCGTAAACTATGAGGTAGAGTTAGCAGATGGTACCATAGAAACCGTCTCAACTGTGTTAGATGGATGTGTTATATCCATTAAGAACCACTCTTTTCCTCTGTCTCTACTTCCCTTTAAGTTGGCCGGTTTTGACATAGTTTTGGGTATGGACTGGTTATCTCACAACCAGGCCCAAATCGTCTGCAACAGAAAGCAAGTGGTGATAAAGACTCCGTCTGGTGAATCACTTACCATTCGGGGAGATACCCAGTATGGATTGCCTGAGCAAGTGACTATGCTCAAGGCTTCCAAGTGTTTAAAGAAGGGTTGTGTCATCTACATGGCACAAGTGATCATTGCAGAGCCTAAACCGAAGATCGAAGACATTCCTGTCATTTCTGAATACCCAGAAGTTTTTTCGGAAGAGCTACCTGGTTTACCACCAGATAGGCAAGTGGAAATCAGAATCGACATCATCCCTGGAGCCGCACCTGTTGCTAGAGCACCTTATAGGTTGGCGCCCACAGAGATGAAGGAATTGAGGACGCAACTGGACGAATTGCTAGCCAAAGGTTTCATTAAACCTAGTTCGTCCCCTTGGGGAGCGCCAGTCCTATTTGTTAAAAAGAAGGACGGATCGATGCGTCTGTGCATCGATTACCGTGAGCTGAATAAGGTCACGATAAAGAACAGGTATCCTTTGCCCAGAATCGACGATTTGTTCGATCAATTACAAGGGGCAACTTACTTCTCGAAGATTGATTTGAGGTCAGGCTACCATCAACTGAAGGTTAGAGATGAAGACGTGCACAAGACTGCATTTAGGACTCGTTATGGTCATTACGAGTTCCTAGTGATGCCTTTTGGGCTCACTAATGCACCGGCCGCGTTCATGGATCTCATGAATCGCGTTTGCAAGCCGCACTTAGATAAATTTGTCATCGTTTTCATCGACGACATTCTAATCTATTCAAAGAACCAAGCTGACCATGAGAAACACCTTCGCTGTATTCTCAAACTCCTACATCATGAGAAACTCTATGCCAAATTCTCTAAATGTGAATTCTGGCTTCGAGAAGTCCAATTCCTTGGACATGTGGTCAGTGAGCGTGGTATCCAAGTGGATCCCGCTAAAGTTGAAGTTGTTATGAACTGGCAAGAGCCGAAGACGCCTACGGAGATTCGTAGCTTCCTAGGCTTAGCAGGATACTACAGGCGCTTCATTGAAAATTTTTCAAGGATTGCTGCACCCCTAACTTCTCTAACTAAGAAGAAGATTAAGTTTGACTAGGGGCCTAAACAGCAAGAAGCTTTCGATATTCTCAAGCAGAAGTTGAGCAATGCTCCTGTGTTGACATTGCCGGATGGAATCGAAGAATTTGTAGTTTATTGTGATGCATCACACACCGGGATGGGGTGTGTGCTTATGCAGAAAGGCAAGGTTATTGCCTATGCATCACGACAGTTAAAGGTGCATGAAAAGAATTACACCACCCATGACTTGGAGTTGGGTGCTGTTGTATTCGCACTAAAACTGTGGAGGCATTACCTATATGGGATCAAGTGTGTGATCTATTCTGATCACAAGAGCCTCCAGCACCTGTTTAATCAGAAAGAATTAAACATGAGGCAACGCCGTTGGATGGAGACTTTGAATGATTATGATTGTGAAATCAAGTACCATCCCGGCAAGGCGAATGTAGTCGCTGATGCCTTGAGCCGAAAGGAAAGGGTGAAACCCATCCGAATCAATGCCAAGAGCATTGAAGTAAAGAATAATTTGATTGAAAGGTTGTTAGCTGCACAGAAGGAAGCTGTGTTGGAAGCTAACTATCCTAACGAAAAGCTAGGGGTAACTGAGGAGCAGTTAACTCTTAGCAAGGACGAAATTCTTAGATTAAATGGACGAATATGGGTTCCAATTTATGGAGGACTTCGAGATGTCATCCTCCAGGAAGCCCATAGTTCCAAATATTCCGTTCATCCTGGAGCTGATAAAATGTACCAGGATCTAAGGGCAAATTATTGGTGGATAGGCTTGAAAAAGTCTGTAGCTGCCTATGTAGCAAAATGCTTGACATGTGCGCAAGTCAAGGCAGAACATCAAAAGCCGTCAGGCTTGCTACAACAGCCTGAACTTCCCACTTGGAAGTGGGAGATGGTGACGATGGATTTCATCACCAAATTGCCGAAGACAAGGAAAGGCAATGATACGATATGGGTTATAGTTGATAGACTGACTAAGTCAGCACATTTCTTGCCCATCAAGGAGACTTATAGCTCCGATATGTTAGCCCAGTTATACGTTGATAAGATTGTAGCTTTACATGGCATACCTGTGTCTATTATCTCTGACAGAGATACTAGATACACGTCACATTT
Organism: Helianthus tuberosus; assembly: GCA_030545235.1. Classification (NCBI taxonomy): domain Eukaryota; kingdom Viridiplantae; phylum Streptophyta; class Magnoliopsida; order Asterales; family Asteraceae; genus Helianthus; species Helianthus tuberosus. Next base: position 130,771,178 of record CM060445.1, on the reverse strand, counting down.
TTGGAAGAGTTTCCAACAATCTTTGGGCACACGTTTGAACTTTAGTACGGCTTACCATCCTCAGACAGACTGTCAGAGTGAGCGTACTATTCAAACGTTGGAAGACATGCTACGTGCATGTGCGATCGATTTAGGTGGTAGTTGGGATAAACACCTACCATTAGTCGAATTCTCCTACAACAATAGCTACCATACCAGCATTAAGGTTGCGCCTTTTGAGGCATTATACGGTAGAAAGTGTAGATCGCCCATTTGTTGGGCAGAAGTTGGAGATGTCCAATTATCAGGACCAGAGATAGTCTTTGAAACGATGGACAAGATTGTCCAGTTTCGTGATCGTCTCAAAGCTGCACGAGATAGGCAGAAGAGTTACGCAGATCCGAAGCGTAAAGCTTTTCACTTCGAAGTAGGTGACAAAGTATTGCTTAAAGTATCACCCTGGAAGGGGGTGATGCGATTTGGTAAGAAAGGCAAGCTAAGCCCGAGATACATAGGACCTTTCGAGGTTATCGAACGTTTCGGGTCAGTTGCCTATACGTTAAACTTACCGGAAGAGCTCAGTGGAATTCACAACGTGTTCCACATCTGCAATCTGAAAAAGTGTTTAACTGACGAATCACTGGTAATACCGCATACATATGTGCATATAGATGAGAGCTTGAAATTTGTGGAAAAACCTTTGTCGATTGAAGATCGACAGGTAAAGAAGCTTCGAAGGAAGCATGTACCTATAGTAAAGGTCAAATGGGATGCCCGTAGAGGTCCCGAGTATACGTGGGAGGTTGAATCCACGATGAAAGAAAAGTACCCTTATTTATTTCAGTAAATCTCGGGTCGAGATTTATTTTAAGGGGGTGAGGATGTAACACCTCGAAAATTCACGTCCTATAATGTGTTGACACGTGTCATATGTTTAAAACGTGTGAAAGAATATTATAGAAGGACTAAAGTTGACAAACATGGAAAGTATGTGAATATACGTATTCTAAATGTCAACAGTGAATAAATATAATGTACATTAACCCTACATGATGTTTATAACATCAAACGAATAAAGCATGGATCATACGAAGCTAAAAGTGAGAGATTACAAACAACAGGGGTTAAAAGTGTCAACATGTTTAAGTTATACCTCTGAGTGACCTTTTGACAAACTCGAAGCTTTGTAACTGTAAATTATGATCACTAGAATGCACGATATAAATTTCATAAAGTTTCGTAATCGTATGAGAAAGTTATGATCAAATTCGTGTGCGAAGGGTTAAAGCGTAAACGTTGAAAGTTAGGACTTTTCGGGTAACAGTAAAGTTAACAGGGGACTTAACAAAGTGGGCATATGTTTTAAAGCCCTTATAGATCAATTATGAGGGTTCATAATGCAAGAAACAAGTGCCCAATCGAATTTTGAAGAGCCAAGGATCAAATCGCAAAAATCTAAAAATGTTGATTTTGTGCAGAAGGGGGTCGCGCGACGCGAAGCCCCAGGGGGGGGGGGGTCGTCGCGCCACGCGAGGGCCTATCTGGTCCGATTATCTTGGGCTGTTGTCTGCCATTGCCTTTATGCGCGACTTTAACCGATTTTTCACATCTTGTGCGACCCCTAGACACCCCCTAAGCACTAGGAACATGTGTTAAGCAGTTGTGGAGAGTTGTAGACCCAAGTGTCAACAATCTATGGTGAGGAATTCACTATAAAAGGGCCTTGAACTTGCAACAAGTCTTGACACCTTCATTCAAGCTATCTGATCATTCCTGGAGCTCAAGTCTGCTTCCAAGTGATCACTAATCAAGCTTAGGACTTCAGTAAGTTGCTAATCCTTTCTTTAATTGAGTTTAGCTTAGTTGTTTAGCTAAAAGTCAAACCGTCGTAATTACGGTTTGACTTCGAGATTAATTAGTAATGGCTTAGTCCAATCTCGAATTAAAAGTACCTTTAAGTAGGTAATTATGTGGGTAATAAACCCTTAAAAGGGTTCCCCCTGATTACCACTCTAACTAGGTCAAAAGTCGGGTCAAACTTGTAATTAAAAAGTCAACAGGAAGCTTAAATTCTAATTTATGCATGATTAGCTATATAGAACACCTACAACCTGTTTGATCATTATTATAACTTGGTAATTAGTGTAAGAACATGTCTAAACATGTTCAACCCGACAATTTACTATAAAGACCCGGTTCGGAACCGAAAGTCACATAGTTTGACTTATACTTTGACTTTCAGTTCTGACCCATTATGGTATGTTTTAGAAATACCTTAGAGCTTTATTTGAACCAGGTAGCATGCTTGTAACAACTGTACTTGTAATCACTATGAACAGTTCTGTTATCAATAAAACAATGTTATTTGATCACAATGTTTGTTTTGTTATGTTCTACATTTTTCATGTTTTGACTTTTATGTAATTTCAAACTCTATATCACTTTCTGGAGAGTTATACGCAAACTAGTGCGTAAACGTACTCAGTTTAATGCGAGAAATACTCTGGAACATCAACATATACTCAACATACCTTAAATAACCTTTACATAACTTAGAAATAAGTTTTGAAGGCTTTGGTATGGCAAAAACAAGTTAATTCGCTTACAGGGACTAAATATGACAAACTGCGAAAGTATGTCAATTTGAACTGTAACGAACATTCCGGAACATAACCATAAGTTAAACACACCTTAAATATCCTTTACATAGCTTAGAAATAGGCTTTGAGGGGTTCGGTGTGCTAAAATAAACTTTTGGATCATTCAGGGACTAAAAGTGTCAAAAAGTGCACAAGTTTGCATTTTCGCGCATAACTTACGTTCTGAATACATCCGGACATCCAAAAAATTTATGTGAGCATGACTATATTATATTTTAGTGTTCGCCTTAAGAAAAATCCATTCGTTGCGTCATTTGGATCGTTTTTCGCGCTTGTGCGCATTCCGTCGTAATTAAGCGAACATCGCGTTCGTACGACCAAACGAACCATCATCCGACATATTTTTGAACATGTTTCATGTCCACAATGTTTAGGCAACATTTTAGGGCCTTAAAGTTGGCTTTACGGGCCTTAGAAGTGTCGGAAATGGCCTTAAACACGTGCAGGGACCTAAACTGTCATTTTTGAAAGTTGTTTCTGATCTGACATGCTCAGGCGGCCCGCATTGTGTTTGGCTGATCCTAAAGCGGGCCGCTTCCCACCTTCTGACCAGATTAAATGTTTTTAATCACAAGTTGCAGCCATTTAATCCTCCACCACATGTTCTAAACTTGCTTAGTCATTAGATAAGGATCATATTTAGCTTCCACAACATTGTGACAAGTGTATGGACTAGATCTTTTCCCCTTTTCCAAGAAACGATCTCAACGGTTCACCGAAAACTATAAATACCCCACCCCCTTTGGCTTAAAAACCCACAAGAATTCTGATTTTAGAGCTCTAAGTTGAAACCATTGTTTCATACCTGAGTTCTTAGATCGGGATTAGCATTCGGGGACCCTGGGTTAGTATTCTTTCGTTCTTTTCCTTATTTTTACTGCTTTTCGAGTCCGAAAGTCAAACTTTGTTTGACTTTCAGCGTTGACCAGTAATGGTCAATGCGAAGTTCGATTGAACTTCGCAACGTGATTGTAATCACGATGGTCATAGTCCTTTGGGACTATGCCTATTGATTACCACGTTGTCTAGGGTCGTAGGGTAAGCGATCTGATCAATCGCTTATACCTTCGAACCCGACCCAGTTTGGTCGATCATTAGGATCCGACCAAATACATTAGGTGACCATAGTAGGTAGGGAATAACCTTCCGAGGTTATACCCTATGGTCACATCGTTTAAGTAGTTGAATGATAGGTAGTTTATATGCCTTAGGTAAATTACCAGAATACCCTTTTCATGTATAATTGGTAATTAAGCATATGTAACCTAAACTTTTATCACATAACCGATTATGTAACATGTTTAGGCATATAACACTTGTCATAGGGCTAGTTAGGCGGTCCGAACGCGTTTCACGCGCACGATGCGCTAAAGTAGCGTAAGCTTCCTAAACGGGTCGTAATGGGTCATAAACAGTTATGTTAGGTTTCATTTAGTATGTAGGCTTTGTTAAACCATATCACACGAGTCTCCACACTCGTTTGGTTTACAAACCCTCATGCTACCCAGTCTTCCGATTTAGGTCCGGTTATTTAACATAGTTACCTATATTAGGTGCCGTTTGATTCCGAGATCTATACCATTGCTTGGTGGTTATCTATAGACATCTGAGCAATCTCAAGTGAGTACATAGACCCCTCTTTTACTGTTTTCCAAACTGTTTTGGGGTGGAACACATGTGCCTACTTATTACTTCCATGCTTTCCTGTTTTCACATCATATACATGCTATATTCGTTAGTACATTATAGTACATGATTTCATTTCATCTTATGCTAGGTGTGCCCATTGTGTGCATTACTTAGTACATTGTTTTACATGACATTTCCTGCTAGGTGTGCCCATTGTGTGCATTACTTAGTACATTGTTTTACATGACATTTCCTGCTAGGTGTGCCCATTGTGTGCATTACTTAGTACATCGTTTTACATGACATTTCCTGCTAGGTGTGCCCATTGTGTGCATTACTTAGTACATCGTTTTACATGACATTTCACGCTATGTATGTTCATTCGATTACATACTTAGTGCATTATTTTCACATGCTTACATTGTGGTATGACATTTGGTTTGTTTACATGGGACAATACATTCATTAACACCGATCATGCCGTTCGTTAGTAGGTAGTGGTACCATAGGAATTGACAACTCCCGTTCCGGACATCCCAGGGAAAGGGGACAGAAAGGAATGACCGAATTCGATGATATAAGACAGATAGACCTTTAATTTGTTTAAGGGTTTATCACCACAGTCACAAGGCTTGGATGTATGCATATTTACAATACCGCATAAATGTTCATATTAAATATTTGCATGCATTTTTCCACAAAGACATAAGATTGATTTAAACCATGTTTTACTTCAATATTTTGTTTTCGTGCATATGGTTTAGTTGAGACATTTCACTTGCCATACATGACATTTTGACATAGACATTTTACACAAAGACATTTGACATAGACATTTGACATGGATATTTGACATAGACATTTGACATGGATATTTGACATAGACATTTGACATGATTTACATTTGACATATAACATGTTTGACAATTGGTTTAAACATAGACTGCTTACATTGGTTGGTTTGGTTTGATTAAGTGATTAAGTAACGATGCGTGTGTAATATGATACAAGCATGGTGGATACGCCGCTGGTACTTCCTATATATAAGTGTTTGTATGGTATTACATGTCGTAACGTTATTTGAATCATTTCAGTTTGAGACATAGAACATTTTATACAAATAACATACTTTTCACAAGACATTGATTTACAAACAACTTATCTTATACAAACACATTTTTACATGGTTATTTATTTAACCTGACAATTACTTATACATATCATCAGATCTTATTGTTATTCAAATGATTTACAAGACAAAGCAAATTACAAGGTTCATGACTAAACATTTTCTCAAATACAAGTCATGAATCCTATTTTCACAAACCTATGTATCTCACAGGCATTTTTATGCTGACGTACCTATTTTCACATGTGTTTTCAGGTGCTTTTCCATAGGATGTTGATCATGATACTAGGGCGGACCTGTGCCTTAGAGACTTTCAAATAAGATAGACTATGTTTAATTATGTTCTGAACTCTTTAAATTTCCTGTTTGAAACAATGAAACACCTTTGTTTATAAATAAAAGACAACTTTGTATGCCATGGTTATGAAACAATTAATTCTGTTGCAACACGCCCCGATGTTTCCGCCGCGATTTGTTGTTTTACGCGGTCGGGGTGTGACAGAAGAGTTGGTATCAGAGCCAATGGTTATAGGGAATTAGGTTATTAGTAATGCTTTGACCTAGACTATAACTTTTCTAGGAACCTAACACAAGTTATCTTGTGTTTAGATCTTAAAACATGTACATCACCTATCCTTAGGTGATTAACAAAACAAGGAACCAAAATTTTTCCGAAACGATTTTTGAAAAACAATCATCTGTTTTTGAATAAATTTTTACAAGGTTTTGAACCCTCTGTTATATGGTTTTGAACCCTCTGTTATATGGTTTTGAACCCTTTTCAGTATTAGATTTTTGGCCTTGTGCCTTCAAATTTTCAAAATCTCGTCAAACGTTTTGGGTTTTAAATAATGTGAACACGTGCAAACTGGAAGGGTGAATGCCTGTATTCTGAGTTTTCTGTCTAGGCAAGCACTTCGTATACATCTCAACCAGACGCGAGACCAGTTGTGCTTACCTGGGAATTCTTGGGATGAGTGTTCACTTATAGGCGAGCATGTCTTCATTATACATTATTTTTTATCCATTTACTTTGATTAGTCACTGTGAGTCGTTTGTTTGCGTTGTGATACGGACGAATGACCACCAACTATGCTGTCACTGCCCAAGCTAACCAGGCAGCTCCCAACCAACCCGCACAGCCTCCAGCAAAGAAACCCTATACAGGGAATGCACCTTTGTGCAATAGATGCAACAGTCACCACCAGCCGCAACTTCCATGCCGTTTCTGTACTAACTGTGGGAAGTCAGGCCATCTTGCCAATGTTTGTCGGTCTGCTCAGAATCCCGCGGTTCAGAACCCGGCTCAACAAGTTGCTCAGCCTCCTGCTCCGCAACAGGGTCAAGCTGCACGACCACAATACCCACCGGGTGCTTGTTATAATTGTGGGGATCTGACCCACTATAGGAATCGGTGCCCAAGACTGGCGAACCAGAACCAGAACCAGAATCCAGCTCCGGCTCGAGGCCGAGTTTTTAACATGAATGCCCAAGAGGCACAGGCTGACGATAATGTGGTGAACGGTACGTTCTTTATTAATAATCAGCCTGCATCTGTTCTTTTCGATTCCGGTGCCGATAAAAGTTTTGTGTCTTTGTCTTTTGAGCCTATGCTTCGAGTGTCTAGAACGAAACTAGGAAAACCTTTGACAGTAGAAGTTGCTAGTGGTGAACCCATTATTCTTGATTCTGTTCTACGCAACTGCCAGTTGAACCTAAATGATCATCTTTTCCCTATCGATCTCACGCCAATGCAACTTGGAAGCTTCGACGTTATTGTGGGAATGGATTGGTTATCCAAGCATCACGCAGAGATAGTTTGTTCTGAGAAGATTGTTCGTGTGCCGCTTTCGACAGGCGAGATTCTGCAGGTTCAAGGTGAGAAGCCTACCGGTGGTCTCAAACTCATGTCTTGTTTTAAAGCTCGGAAGTATCTGCAGAAGAACTATGTGGCTTTCTTAGCACATGTTACAGAAGATAAAGGCAAGGGTAAGTCTATTTCAGATATTCCTGTCGTTCGGGATTATTCTGAAGTATTCCCTGAAGATTTACCTGGTCTACCTCCAGCACGCCAAGTCGAGTTCCGCATTGATCTCGTATCTGGTGCAAATCCTATTGCCAGAGCTCCATATCGTCTTGCACCGTCTGAGATGCAAGAGTTGTCTAAACAGCTTCAGGAGCTCTCTGACAAAGGTTTTATACGTCCTAGTTTTTCACCTTGGGGTGCTCCCGTTCTTTTTGTAAAGAAGAAGGATGGATCCTTTAGGATGTGTATCGATTATCGTGAGCTTAACAAACTTACCATCAAGAATCGATATCCCTTACCTCGCATTGATGATCTCTTTGATCAGTTACAGGGCGCTTCTTATTTCTCGAAGATTGATCTGCGATCTGGATATCATCAACTTCGCGTGCAAGAAGAAGATATTCCGAAGACAGCGTTCCGTACTCGATATGGGCATTATGAGTTCACAGTCATGCCATTCGGTGTGACTAATGCTCCGGCTGTTTTCATGGACTTAATGAATAGGGTCTGCAAACCTTATTTGGATCAGTTCGTCATTGTTTTTATTGACGATATCTTGATTTACTCTAAGACGCGAGCTGATCACGAGCAACATCTTCGTCTTACTCTGGAACTCCTAAAGAAAGAGCAACTTTTCGCCAAATTCTCCAAGTGCGAATTTTGGCTTAAAGAAGTTCAATTCTTGGGGCATGTTATCAACGAACGAGGTATTCATGTAGATCCCTCCAAAATCAGTGCGATTAAGGATTGGGATACACCTACTACTCCTACTGAAGTTCGTTCTTTTCTTGGTCTAGCGGGTTATTATCGCCGTTTCATAGAAAACTTCTCGAAGATTGCAGTTCCTCTAACTGCTCTAACTCAGAAGAAAATGCCCTTTTATTGGGGAAGCAAACAAGAGGAAGCTTTTCAACACCTGAAGCAGAAGCTTTGCGATGCGCCTGTTCTATCATTGCCTGAGGGTGATGATGATTTTGTCGTGTATTGTGATGCATCGAAATTGGGTCTTGGCTGTGTTCTTATGCAAAGGAACAAAGTCATAGCTTATGCATCAAGGCAGTTGAAGATACATGAGAAGAACTACACCACTCATGATCTTGAGTTGGGTGCAGTTGTCTTTGCTCTCAAAATCTGGAGACACTATTTGTACGGTACAAAATGTGTGGTTTTCACTGACCACAAAAGTCTTCAGCATATCTTCAACCAGAAAGAACTCAACATGAGACAACGACGTTGGGTTGAGCTTTTAAACGACTACGACTGCGAAATTCGCTACCATCCTGGTAAGGCGAATGTCGTAGCTGATGCATTGAGTCGTAAGGAACGTACTAAGCTTCATTGTGTACGTGTTCAATCGGTTATTCAAGCTTGATCCGATATTCAAGCACGCATTTCTCAAGCTCAACAATCTTGTGTTTCACAAGGTTTGATGGATAAGGAATTTCCCTATCACATAACACCTGCTCTGGAACTGAAGGACAATGGATCATATTACTTCATGGACCGTTTATGGGTCCCAAGCCAGGATGATCTTCGTACCTTGCTTATGGATGAAGCCCATAAGTCTCGTTATTCTATTCATCCGGGCTCAGATAAGATGTACAAGGATCTTCGTATTCACTATTGGTGGCCTGGTATGAAGAAAGACATTGCCTTATACGTATCAAAATGCCTTACTTGTCTTAAGGTTAAGGCTGAACATCAGCGTCCTTCTGGTTTATTGGAGCAACCAGAGATCCCAGTTTGGAAATGGGAAAACATTACTATGGATCTTGTTACCAAACTTCCACGCACAAAGAAAGGTCATGATGCCATCTGGGTAGTCGTTGATCGTCTTACAAAGTCAGCACATTTCTTGCCAATCCGTGAGGATTTTCCTGCTGACAGACTTGCACAAATCTATGTGGATGAAATTGTAGCTCGACATGGTGTTCCTTTGAACATCATTTCTAACAGAGATGCTCGTTTCACTTCTCATTTTTGGAGAACCATGCAATCTGCTATGGGGACCCAACTTAATCTGAGCACAGCTTATCATCCACAAACGGATGGTCAATCTGAGAGAACAATCCAGACTCTGGAGGATATGCTAAGAGCTTGTGTGATCGATTTTGGTGGTAGCTGGGATTCACATCTTAAATTGATTGAATTCTCCTACAACAACAGTTATCACACTAGCATCAAAATGGCTCCTTTCGAAGCTCTCTATGGTCGAAAATGTCGTTCACCAGTCTGCTGGAATGAGATTGGCGAGGCTCAACTTACTGGACCTGCCCTCATTTTAGAGACAACTGACAAGGTCAAGAAAGTTCGTGATAACCTTCAGGCAGCTAGAAGCCGTCAGAAGATTTATGCGGATCCAAAACGCAAAGCCTTGGAATTTCAAGTCGGTGATCGAGTATTACTTAAGGTCTCACCTTGGAAAGGTGTGATCAGATTTGGAAAGAAAGGAAAACTTGCACCTAGATACGTTGGACCATTCAAGATCGTCGAAAGAATCGGAAAGGTAGCCTACAGACTTGAGTTACCTCCTGAACTTGGAAATGTTCATCCAACTTTTCACGTGTCAAATCTCAAGAAGTGTTCAGCTGATGAGAACTTCTCCATACCGCTTGACGAAATTCGTGTTGGCAAAACACTGAAATTTGTTGAGAAACCAGTGGAAATCATGGAACGTGAAGTCAAGTGGCTTAAACGCAAGCGCATCCCTTTGGTCAAAGTTCGCTGGGAAGCTAAGCGTGGACCTGAGTTTACTTGGGAACGCGAAGATCAAATGAAGGCGAAATATCCACATCTTTTTCCACGAGTTTCCTCTAAATAAATTTCGGGACGAAATTTCCACAAGTAGGGGAGACTGTAACAACTGTGCTTGTAATCACTATGAACAGTTCTGTTATCAATAAAACAATGTTATTTGATCACAATGTTTGTTTTGTTATGTTCTACATTTTTCATGTTTTGACTTTTATGTAATTTCAAACTCTATATCACTTTCTGGAGAGTTATACGCAAACTAGTGCGTAAACGTACTCAGTTTAATGCGAGAAATACTCTGGAACATCAACATATACTCAACATACCTTAAATAACCTTTACATAACTTAGAAATAAGTTTTGAAGGCTTTGGTATGGCAAAAACAAGTTAATTCGCTTACAGGGACTAAATATGACAAACTGCGAAAGTATGTCAATTTGAACTGTAACGAACATTCCGGAACATAACCATAAGTTAAACACACCTTAAATATCCTTTACATAGCTTAGAAATAGGCTTTGAGGGGTTCGGTGTGCTAAAATAAACTTTTGGATCATTCAGGGACTAAAAGTGTCAAAAAGTGCACAAGTTTGCATTTTCGCGCATAACTTACGTTCTGAATACATCCGGACATCCAAAAAATTTATGTGAGCATGACTATATTATATTTTAGTGTTCGCCTTAAGAAAAATCCATTCGTTGCGTCATTTGGATCGTTTTTCGCGCTTGTGCGCATTCCGTCGTAATTAAGCGAACATCGCGTTCGTACGACCAAACGAACCATCATCCGACATATTTTTGAACATGTTTCATGTCCACAATGTTTAGGCAACATTTTAGGGCCTTAAAGTTGGCTTTACGGGCCTTAGAAGTGTCGGAAATGGCCTTAAACACGTGCAGGGACCTAAACTGTCATTTTTGAAAGTTGTTTCTGATCTGACATGCTCAGGCGGCCCGCATTGTGTTTGGCTGATCCTAAAGCGGACCGCTTCCCACCTTCTGACCAGATTAAATGTTTTTAATCACAAGTTGCAGCCATTTAATCCTCCACCACATGTTCTAAACTTGCTTAGTCATTAGATAAGGATCATATTTAGCTTCCACAACATTGTGACAAGTGTATGGACTAGATCTTTTCCCCTTTTCCAAGAAACGATCTCAACGGTTCACCGAAAACTATAAATACCCCACCCCCTTTGGCTTAAAAACCCACAAGAATTCTGATTTTAGAGCTCTAAGTTGAAACCATTGTTTCATACCTGAGTTCTTAGATCGGGATTAGCATTCGGGGACCCTGGGTTAGTATTCTTTCGTTCTTTTCCTTATTTTTACTGCTTTTCGAGTCCGAAAGTCAAACTTTGTTTGACTTTCAGCGTTGACCAGTAATGGTCAATGCGAAGTTCGATTGAACTTCGCAACGTGATTGTAATCACGATGGTCATAGTCCTTTGGGACTATGCCTATTGATTACCACGTTGTCTAGGGTCGTAGGGTAAGCGATCTGATCAATCGCTTATACCTTCGAACCCGACCCAGTTTGGTCGATCATTAGGATCCGACCAAATACATTAGGTGACCATAGTAGGTAGGGAATAACCTTCCGAGGTTATACCCTATGGTCACATCGTTTAAGTAGTTGTATGATAGGTAGTTTATATGCCTTAGGTAAATTACCAGAATACCCTTTTCATGTATAATTGGTAATTAAGCATATGTAACCTAAACTTTTATCACATAACCGATTATGTAACATGTTTAGGCATATAACACTTGTCATAGGGCTAGTTAGGCGGTCCGAACGCGTTTCACGCGCACGATGCGCTAAAGTAGCGTAAGCTTCCTAAACGGGTCGTAATGGGTCATAAACAGTTATGTTAGGTTTCATTTAGTATGTAGGCTTTGTTAAACCATATCACACGAGTCTCCACACTCGTTTGGTTTACAAACCCTCATGCTACCCAGTCTTCCGATTTAGGTCCGGTTATTTAACATAGTTACCTATATTAGGTGCCGTTTGATTCCGAGATCTATACCATTGCTTGGTGGTTATCTATAGACATCTGAGCAATCTCAAGTGAGTACATAGACCCCTCTTTTACTGTTTTCCAAACTGTTTTGGGGTGGAACACATGTGCCTACTTATTACTTCCATGCTTTCCTGTTTTCACATCATATACATGCTATATTCGTTAGTACATTATAGTACATGATTTCATTTCATCTTATGCTAGGTGTGCCCATTGTGTGCATTACTTAGTACATTGTTTTACATGACATTTCCTGCTAGGTGTGCCCATTGTGTGCATTACTTAGTACATTGTTTTACATGACATTTCCTGCTAGGTGTGCCCATTGTGTGCATTACTTAGTACATCGTTTTACATGACATTTCCTGCTAGGTGTGCCCATTGTGTGCATTACTTAGTACATCGTTTTACATGACATTTCACGCTATGTATGTTCATTCGATTACATACTTAGTGCATTATTTTCACATGCTTACATTGTGGTATGACATTTGGTTTGTTTACATGGGACAATACATTCATTAACACCGATCATGCCGTTCGTTAGTAGGTAGTGGTACCATAGGAATTGACAACTCCCGTTCCGGACATCCCAGGGAAAGGGGACAGAAAGGAATGACCGAATTCGATGATATAAGACAGATAGACCTTTAATTTGTTTAAGGGTTTATCACCACAGTCACAAGGCTTGGATGTATGCATATTTACAATACCGCATAAATGTTCATATTAAATATTTGCATGCATTTTTCCACAAAGACATAAGATTGATTTAAACCATGTTTTACTTCAATATTTTGTTTTCGTGCATATGGTTTAGTTGAGACATTTCACTTGCCATACATGACATTTTGACATAGACATTTTACACAAAGACATTTGACATAGACATTTGACATGGATATTTGACATAGACATTTGACATGGATATTTGACATAGACATTTGACATGATTTACATTTGACATATAACATGTTTGACAATTGGTTTAAACATAGACTGCTTACATTGGTTGGTTTGGTTTGATTAAGTGATTAAGTAACGATGCGTGTGTAATATGATACAAGCATGGTGGATACGCCGCTGGTACTTCCTATATATAAGTGTTTGTATGGTATTACATGTCGTAACGTTATTTGAATCATTTCAGTTTGAGACATAGAACATTTTATACAAATAACATACTTTTCACAAGACATTGATTTACAAACAACTTATCTTATACAAACACATTTTTACATGGTTATTTATTTAACCTGACAATTACTTATACATATCATCAGATCTTATTGTTATTCAAATGATTTACAAGACAAAGCAAATTACAAGGTTCATGACTAAACATTTTCTCAAATACAAGTCATGAATCCTATTTTCACAAACCTATGTATCTCACAGGCATTTTTATGCTGACGTACCTATTTTCACATGTGTTTTCAGGTGCTTTTCCATAGGATGTTGATCATGATACTAGGGCGGACCTGTGCCTTAGAGACTTTCAAATAAGATAGACTATGTTTAATTATGTTCTGAACTCTTTAAATTTCCTGTTTGAAACAATGAAACACCTTTGTTTATAAATAAAAGACAACTTTGTATGCCATGGTTATGAAACAATTAATTCTGTTGCAACACGCCCTGATGTTTCCGCCGCGATTTGTTGTTTTACGCGGTCGGGGTGTGACAATGCTAGTATAACCCTCTGTGATTATACACCATGGTTCATTAGTTAACCAATTATTATGCATGATTCCGTTAATTGGAGTTGACCATTATGCCCTTATTACCTTAAAACGTGATTTTTGGAAATGTAAAAGAGTAGAAACTTAAATTACTGATATATAAACCTGTATGCAAAGTTTGACATCAGTTTGAAGTGTAGATTAAGAGTTATGCTCGTTAGCGTAAAATGATAGCTTTATGTTAACAAAATGGCGTAATTAGCGTATAGCCTAGTTAAGCCTACTTTTTGATATCAAAATCTTTACCCACTGATGTAATATATTATTTTGGGAATTTTAAAGATTTTTAATTAATTTTAGGCTGAGCATAACTCATAGTCGTAGGCTTAATCCGGTAAATGTCGGTTTTGCCCTTACGGGCCATAAAATGAGTTTTACATATCTAAACGACTCCAAACCTTTTGCTACTGATTAGATATGATAAATAAATTATTTTAAACCTCCTGAAAATATAAAAATATTAGATTTCTATATAGAACCCGGAAACGGCTTCTAATCGCCTAATTAAGCGTTTTTAGCGCATAGTATGTACTAGAACTAACTTAAACATAGTAAGGTTAATACCTACTGATATTTGAGGTAAATTATGATATTTTAACAGTAAGCAGAAGTTGATAAACTCAGACTTCAGTTTTGAGCTTTTCGGCTTATGTGAAATTACCAAAATACCCCTACGGGGCATAGTTTGGTTATAATTACTAAATTTCACATATATACTTTATCCTACTGTTATAACTTAGTAAAATGAGTATATTTGCTGATTACATCAGACCTGTAACTCAGGTTGTTACTTAAACTCTTTTATAAACTTTTAAATGACCAAACTACCCCTACGGGGCCTAGTCTGTGTTTAAACACGTTTCGGGCATAATGAAAGACATCTTACTGATGTCACAACATATTTGAGGCATAATTAACTTAGGGAAACCTGTCTATAGCTCTCATGAATACCCGTCACGCTTATTACGCGTACGGTTCGGTTTATGTAACAAGTTTACATAAACTAGCCGAAACGGGTCAAACCTTAACGGTTTTATCTCAAAATCCAGAATGTGTATGAATTACCCATATTAAGCAAGTCTCTGAACTTGTCGGGTCTAAATCACATTCTATCCGCTCTTCGCTTAATTATGCGTACGAACCGTATCTTTAAAACTAGCCGGTCTAAGCTTAAGCTTAATTAAAGACCCGTTAGGATTCTAATAGGTTATTATAAAACCTTCGTTCCAGATTAGGAGGACCAGTAAAAGCTATGTGCATTTTGCTTATTGTGATTTATACATTGCTCAGGTAAATACTTTTAACTTGTTTTCCCTATACGGGCTTGGGTTACGGTATATAGAATACCGCTTGATCGGGCATCAAATCCTCCACCGTTGGGTGGGTAATTGAATAATTTGATCGGCTCGTTTAAACAGTCTTGTTACTTAAAGCCTTTGGGGGGTTAATGACCATGTCCCGGATATCCTTGGCATCATTTTACGAAATGGCCACGACTTAAGCGCGGGGTGTAGGCGTACACCTGTCAGTGCACAAAAGAATATTGTGGTGTGTCTATTGATCTTTAACCCGGACAAGATCCGGGCTACTGAACGCACAAGGAACATGTAATTCGTTCACAAGATTATATATTAAATAATTCTCCCAAGTTAAATAAAAATGTTTATGCCACGTGCATCCAAACCAATTTTCAATCATTTTCCAAAATGAGTCAGTTGAATGTATTTACCAGTGTAAACTGACGTATTTTCCCAAAAAGATTAAATGCAGGTACTAAGCGTAATTGGCTGGATTGTCTCCTTAGCATCAATAAAGAGTCTCGCAAACTTAAGATGCCTGAAGTCTGTTGAACTATTATTTCCATTTTGTTTCCGATCCTTCTGTGGATAAACTTCCGAATATTGTGACATTTGATATTACAATATTAAATTCGGTTGTATTACATCTTTTAAATTGCTTCCGCTGTGCATATTAAATATTGTGTTGTTTGACTATTATGTTGCCAACCACGTCACGATAATCCCCCACCGGGCCCACCGGTGACACGTGGAAATCGGGGTGTGACATGTCACACCCCAACCGATAGCGGAAACATCGGGATGAGACGAAATAGATTGCAAGAGACATCATAACACTATGTGACAATATAATTAAAATTCAAATTTCATAAATGGACTAAATGTCATACAAGATTCCAAGGAAATACAACATTGTTCAACAAAACATAACATCAAAAGATAAACTAAATTTAGGTGTGTATCTAAGTCCACCTAATCTTTGTTCTTCATCGCATCATCATCAAACTATCAACCTGCAACATGTATTAAAATATATCAACAAAAATTTGACGAGCATACAAGTTTGTTTACATAGCATAATATTGACTAAAAGTTGCTCATATCCACATGAATCATAGTATGCGAGTTACTAGTATGCCTAGATTGTGTAACAATATGTTCAAACCCAAGTTTCCAACGCGTTTAATTTTGCCTATCCCATAGTATCGCGGGAGGTTAACATGTTTAACTTAACAATACCCCAAGTATCGTGGGCGGAGCGTTAATCCTATAGCGCTATAATTGTTAAGGTAGGCTAGCAAAGTTAATGAGCATATATCAAAACAAATAGTTTACATGGCATACGAGATTAACAAGCATCACACATAGTTTCTTGTTTCAACAATGGATAGAGTTCGTTTAAAAATAGTTTCAAAGTGAAGTGTAGTTTGTATAATATACATGTTGCACCCAAAGTGATTAAAAGGAAAAAGGGATAGAGTATGCTCATGGTTTTGCAAGCTTTCCTACTTGAATCCCGCCAGTGGTGTTGGTTGTTTAGTTTGGAGCACCTTATCCTTCTACACAAAGGAACATAGATGTATGAGTTTGGGGAAATAACGGAAGATTATAGATTTCAGAATTTAAATAACATAAACATAGCAATATGAAAAATAATGGGCAATTAGATTTTAACACCTCAAACTTTGAAGATTTGGCCGATAACACCCGCAACTAACACTTTGATCTGTGACACCCCAAACTTTTAATTTTGTTTGTCATTTCACCACTCAGTTAAAAAATGAGTAACTGAGTTAGTCTTCTATCCTAGCTGGCATCATTAATCCTACATGGCACCCATGACGTGGCAAACACATGTTATAAGAAGCAAATGGCAAGATGAGGTGGATTATTTGGAGACTTATGTGTATATTTTAATTACTGTAATTAATATATACATATGTATAGGTAATCTCCCAAATAAAAAACCCTGCTCAATATAAAAAATCAAATCATCATCATCTTCATCGTTCTTCATCTTCACCCCAAAATCAAATCATCATCATCTTTAACGGTTCATCATCATCTTCAACGGTTCACCATACACAATCTAATCATCATCATCTTCATCGGTTTATCATTACACACAACCACCGATTTACAGCCACCACCCTCAAATCATCATCATCTTCATCGGTTCACCAACAACCACCTCCCGCCACCACCCTCCAAACCCACAACCACCGATTTACAGCCTCACAAATAAAACCTAAATTAACCTCCGATTCAAGCCTTCAAACAGATCTGCAAATTAGAAAAAAAACCCACTGCTTGTTTCCGTTTCGAAGAACCCAAAACTGAATATAATGGTGGTCGGAGATAATGGTTTTAGGGTTTCATGTTTTGTTTCTGTTTCTATATTGACGTATTTGTGATTTAGGGTTTCGTGTTTCGTGTTTTGTTGTTGTTCGCCGGAGATGATGGTGGTTAGTGGGTCTCTTTCGATGGCGGAAGGTGGGGCAGTGGTGGGCGGTGGTAGTTGATGGAGTGGTTTTTGATGGTTGACGGTGGTGGTGTAGAGGGGTAGAGAGAGATGTAGAGAAAGGGGCGGTGGTTCTTGATGGTTTAAGGTGTCGGTTCTTGGTGGTGGTGGTTCTTGCTTGTTCACCATTAATATGAATCTGATCCCCATTGTTGTGAGTAGAACCCTAACGATTCTCGATTTGAATTTTGATGTTTGATTTGGAAGTTACAGATCTGAAAAAGTTGAATGAGGATGTGTGAAATTGTTTCTGTGTCACTGGTAGTCTTTGATATTAAGGGATCTTGTCTTGTGCCACGTCATAAATGCCATGTAGGATTTAATATTGTCAAAAATAGTCCTCGTAGGATGCCAGCTAGGATGGAAGACTAACTCAGTTACTCATTTTTTAACTGAGTGGTGAAATGACAAACAAAATTAAAAGTTTGGGGTGTCACAGATCAAAGTGTTAGTTGTGGGTGTTATCGGCCAATTCTTCAAAGTTTGAGGTGTTAAAATCCAATTGCCCAAAAATAATCATCCATCACATATGATGTTTAGATGATAACTTACTAATTTGACAATGTCCACTTGTTTATCATCAAAGGTTCGGTTTGTTCGAATATTACATAAGTATTATATAGAGTATAGTACATCATATAAGTCAAGCATGAGGTAGAAGATCGAAGTCTTCATTTAGGTACCTCTAAGTTTCATGGAAATCATGTAGGAGGTAGGAAGAGAAGTCTTCCATTTAGGCACCTCTAATTGTTCACCACTACACTTGATATAAAAACATTCAAGGAGGGTCATGAACTTACAAGTAATACAAGAATATAAACAACTAATCTATAATAAATCATCAAGCAATGAGTGGATTTTATGTACGACAACCCAAGTTAATCCTCAATCACACATACATCAAGCTTTGAGCTTGAACATCACTTGTGGGTTGGAAAACCCTAAGCAAAACATAATGCATATGAGGTTCAACCTCTGATTTTGAATGTCTCAACCTTGTTTTTAAGCCTAACTAACCATAGAAGTGGTTTTAAGCATAAGGACATAGGTTTGAGATGAGTTAGACTCAAGTTGAACAAGTTTAGTAAAGATTAGAACTGAATCGAAACGAGATAAAAACTAGAAAACTGAATCGAAACGAGATAAAAACTAGAAAACTGAGGAATCGGTGGGCGCCAATGAAGAAACACTAACTAAATGGTCGGAACCGAGATAGTTAGGGGGTTTGAATCCGCATAAAAGGGTTAGCTCTCTCTCGGCTGATTCAGTTGCAACAGGATTTCTTCTCCGATAGCTCTGCAAAAAAGAACACCGTTAGCCTCGCCAAGGGGAGAAGAGGGTTCTCTCCTTGACCCGACTCCGGCGTGAGAATAAGAATTTGTAATGGAGAAGATAAGTATTTGAGAAGTGAGAGTGATCTGAGTTATACCTGAACAGTTCTCTTATTTATAGCCGGGAGTCTCTTGGGCGGGAAAACCAGTTAATGAAAAGATAACGGAAAATGCTACTTCCGTAATTGGTTACGTTTCCTTCTGTCCAACTCCTTGATCTAACGTTAAGTTGCCTCGATCCGATGTGAATGCACACGGATCGTGGTTTGATCTATGGCTGGGGAGTTGCCACGTGGAAAGTGATTAAGTGGAGATTATTCTCCAATTGCATGCCTTCGTTGTGATTTCAGGGGTGCTTGTGGTAATGACACGTGTCCAGACGGTTGTAACCGTCTGGGCGGTGCACGATTGTATTTCTTTCTAGAAGATTACTGCTGTAATCTGATGTGACACCTTGTTGTGTGGACACAGACGAATAAATCCCAAGTCTGGGTAAAATGATATCCAAGTCTGGATATTTGGGCGGAAGTATTGATCTCAGGATTTTTATCCTTTGCTAATGGGGGAAGGCGCAAGGATTTATGTTTTCCTTTGGGCGCGCGATTATATATCGCTGATTACTTCTTCCTCTTGTAAGACCAATGCGCGGCCGCGCAAGGTCAAAAGGTTAAAAGGTTGGTTTGTGATATGGTCTCAAATCCTTTTTATGAGGTTTTTGGGACCTTACCCCTTCAAGTCCCCCCAGTCTAGTGTTGTACTTATGCAAATAAGTGGAGCATTGGACTTATGAGAGGGAAATGTTTTTGGGCGCGAGAAATAAGAAATCTTCTATGAGAAGATTGAATTTATCTGAGTAGGGAATCTTCTGTGAGAAGTTTGAATGTTGCTAAAAAAGCTTTTAAGGGGGGATTGTACTCATGTATTGACGTGTGATGACGTCATCTGTCAGTAAGAGTGTGCATTTTTTCTTCTCTTTTGGGATTTGTAGTGGCGCTTTGTCAGGCTGTATTAATGAGGATATGACTTCTGTTCCAGTAGCGCCGCTTGGATGTGATATCTTTCTGACAGTTAATCATAACGATCCAGTTTCCCTTTCTCCGAGGTGTTATCCCCTTTATATATTTGTAGGGTGTTTATTTCATCCTCTTATTTTGGAGAAAAATGAAGGGAAAACGTACCGTTTGTTCCCGACGGCTCTCCGATATCCTGAAGATTTCGAGAGGCTGCTGAGGCTCTCCTGTTACTGGCTGGTTCTCCTCCACTGATGGCTATCGGAGAGAACTCTGTCCTTGCTGGTCCTTCTATGGTGGCTTGTTCTGATGATAAGGTTCTCCGGCAAGGGGAGGTTGCTGATAATAGTATTGCTGTGCTGGATGTGGATGGTTTGATTGCTCGTTTTCCGGCGATCCGGGCGGGAGAGGGTCGGTTGGTGTATCGACGTCGGAAAAAACCTCCGGAGAAAGTGGATGTTGAAGATGAACTTGCTGTTGATTAAGTTTGGGAGTATCCCTTCTTTTGATGTTTGTGTTAGTCTGTTAACACAAACCTCTTTTTTGAAGATCACTGGTGTGATTATTGTATATATTCTTAGCTTTTGGTACTAAAAACTTCCAAAGATCATTGTCATGATCTTTGTTAAGAAGTGTTTTATGTTACACTGGGTAATGTATATTTTGATGCACTTCCGTGCTTGTAAATTGCTGTACGTTCTTGCATGTTTGGATTACAATATGTTGCATGTGCTTTAATTGTTTTGATCAGGTAGAGCGAATTTAGAGATGGCATTGTGCTCATGTGTGAACGTTTGTCAAAATCTGCGCTTTTGCTGCGCTTTTCTTAGACTGTTCATGAGTTGTACAATATTTGCCATTCCGTTTTCGCGTAAACCAAAAGAATTTCATGCAATTTGTAACAAACAGTAACAAGTATAGAAATATCGTTTGTATTGATAAAGCGCGAGGCTTGTAACGTAAGTGCAAAATAGGAAATACATTGCCTGTGAATGATTTCCTACATGTAACACCTGCGCAGCTGCTGTGCGTTCCAGGTGCGTGGAACTAGAGTTCCGTCGATTTTTTTTTTTTTTTTTTTTTTAGGGTATACGCCCCTTTGCCTAGGACCTCGTTAATGACGTCTGGTCCCTCCCATCTTGGCGCTAATTCGCCTGGTTGCAATAGTTGCCATTTGTATTTCTATGGATTGTCAGGGTTGTGTTTGCTTGTAAGCAAAGGAGTATGTATAGTAACTTTTAAAGGAGTATGCGCGGATGGCGACTTACGTGTAAAGAAGCATGCGCGTATGGTGACTTACGTGCTTGTATGTAAAGGAGCAAGCGCGGATGGCGACTTACGTGCTCAATTGTAAGAAGCATGCGCGTATGGCGACTTACGTGCTTGTATGTAAAGGAGCAAGCGCGGATGGCGACTTACGTGCTCAATTGTAAAGAAGCATGCGCGTATGGCGACTTACGTGCTTGTATGTAAGGGAGCAAGCGCGGATGGCGACTTACGTGCTCAATTGTAAAGAAGCATGCGCGTATGGCGACTTACGTGCTTGTATGTAAAGGAGCAAGCGCGGATGGCGACTTACGTGCTCAATTGTAAGAAGCATGCGCGTATGGCGACTTACGTGCTTGTATGTAAAGGAGCAAGCACGGATGGCGACTTACGTGCTCAATTGTAAAGAAGCATGCGCGTATGGCGACTTACGTGCTTGTATGTAAAGGAGCATCCGACTTGTATGGAGACTGAGATGCTTGTATCTAGAGCAGCAGACTCGTAAGGAGACCGACGTGCTCTCATCCTTAAATAAGGAGTATTAGTTTTACCGAAGTTTTTGATGTGGTTTTTCAATCGGTGGTATTATACCGCAACAATAGTATGTATATTGTTCCCATCAAAAAGATAACGGATGGCGTATGTCTTTTTTAATGATTTTTTCCATCAAATTTTAAGTACCAGTTGTACAGATATAGATGCTCTAATTATGCTAGTTAATATAAGTGTTTGTGCATATATATCCGTTATAGCTTAGATACGTGTCAGGTTGTAACACTTTCATGTTGAAAAATCATGGCACTTGAATTAGCATAAGTGCCAATTTAAATGTTTATAAATGATAGCACCAACTGTTCAGTGTATACTAGAAAGTGTTCATGTTATGTAAAAGAAATCTGGGATTTGTTCTCTTTCCCTTATTTTGTTTAAGGAAAAATCAAAAAGGATCTTTCAGAGGAATTTGTAGTACCTAGGTTTTAACGAAAACCGTATTAGTCAAGGCTTATAGCCCTAAGAAGCAAAGCTCCGGAAGTTATGCGTTGTGCGACCTCAGATCTGCAGCTTGTTGATCATAGAGCTTAAATGAAACCCCCAGCTCTGGAGTGTTTGTGCAAAATTTGATTCATGGCGATCTGGAACCTGTTGACCCAGTACTCTGGAGTTTTTCTCCATGAATAGATTTGAACGGTTATGAACTCCCGTTTGCATTAGGGAAGTAATTCCTCCCGAATGACTGTTGTTGCTTTCTTGCCGAATATCAGATCTGATGTTTGAGGACTCAGGTCTGATAATTTGTGTGAAACTTGGTTCAAAGATTTGTGGAATCTGCCGATCCAGTATTCTGGAACTCTCTCTATGAGTTGATCATAGTTCCGTTTATTTGGCCCTCGTGACGGACCTCCTTGAATCATGTTTGTTTGATTGGTTTTCTGATAACTGCTACGTCTGGATTGTATTTCAATGGTACGATGAGATTGGATGTCCCCCCGACGCGATGTTGGTGGGTCCAATACTGTAGTGATGATTTCTTCTCCAGATCTGTCGTTTGGGAAACTCAGATCTGGTGATTTGCATATTGATTGTGTTTAAAGCAGCTTGGCATCTGCTTAACCAATGTTCAGGGGATCTTTCTATGATTAGATCTGAGAAATTCTCCTTTTCTGAGTAACTGTTATCTCTGTTTTTTCTCATGATTTCATTGATCTGAGTGTTTTGGGTTGTAGAACCTTCAGATCGAGGATCTGGTAGGTGAGATAGTGAATTTTCTGCCATGCTAAAAACAGAGTATGAAATGAACTGAATCGAAACGAGATAAAAACTAGAAAACTGAGGAATCGGTGGGCGCCAATGAAGAAACACTAACTAAATGGTCGGAACCGAGATAGTTAGGGGGTTTGAATCCGCATAAAAGGGTTAGCTCTCTCTCGGCTGATTCAGTTGCAACAGGATTTCTTCTCCGGTAGCTCTGCAAAAAAGAACACCGTTAGCCTCGCCAAGGGGAGAAGAGGGTTCTCTCCTTGACCCGACTCCGGCGTGAGAATAAGAATTTGTAATGGATAAGATAAGTATTTGAGAAGTGAGAGTGATCTGAGTTATACCTGAACAGTTCTCTTATTTATAGCCGGGAGTCTCTTGGGCGGGAAAACCAGTTAATGAAAAGATAACGGAAAATGCTACTTCCGTAATTGGTTACGTTTCCTTCTGTCCAACTCCTTGATCTAACGTTAAGTTGTCTCGATCCGATGTGAATGCACACGGATAGTGGTTTGATCTATGGCTGGGGAGTTGCCACGTGGAAAGTGATTAAGTGGAGATTATTCTCCAATTGCATGCCTTCGTTGTGATTTCAGGGGTGCTTGTGGTAATGACACGTGTCCAGACGGTTGTAACCGTCTGGGCGGTGCACGATTGTATTTCTTTCTAGAAGATTACTGCTGTAATCTGATGTGACACCTTGTTGTGTGGACACAGACGAATAAATCCCAAGTCTGGGTAAAATGATATCCAAGTCTGGATATTTGGGCGGAAGTATTGATCTCAGGATTTTTATCCTTTGCTAATGGGGGAAGGCGCAAGGATTTATGTTTTCCTTTGGGCGCGCGATTATATATCGCTGATTACTTCTTCCTCTTGTAAGACCAATGCGCGGCCGCGCAAGGTCAAAAGGTTAAAAGGTTGGTTTGTGATATGGTCTCAAATCCTTTTTATGAGGTTTTTGGGACCTTACCCCTTCAGGATCCGAATTTCATTATTAGTTTAACGAGTATCAAGTGTCGATAAATATAGAATCAAGAATCCTTGAATAATATTTCGTTCAAACAAGAAATTGATTAACAGTTGCACATAAGTCTAATATGAATACACAAAATAGCCTCATTTTCTTTATGATCAATAGTCTCCAATTACAAACGGAACGAAAGTATATTACAAAGAGAGTACAAGTGTCTAAATATGGAAAGTACAACACGACTTGCTAACATAAGAAAGTGCGAAAATGCGGAGCGTTACAAATAAAACATCATAAATTTAGTTTGTTCCCGAGAGATTATTGTTATTGTTTTAGATTGCGAAGACACGTGCGAGATGTGTAAAAGTTTCAAACTGAATTAAGTATCAAGTATAAAACCACATGTAAATCGAGATAACATAAAAGATAGGCTCATAAAACATAGGATTGTTTCGGGTAGAGAAACGCTGACTAACCAAAGTAAATCGAGCCCCTTTCGAATTAAGGCAACGTGCTTTGGCGTACTTAGACAAATACGTTCATCGATGTTAGACCTATGATATTTGTCTTTTCGGTCACTACACGTCCTTAATCGATTGGGAAGACTCAAGACTTTGGCGAGACTGAAAATCAAAAAGTGGGACTAGTTATCAAGATGCGAGTTTCACCTCTAACTTGGTAACATCGTACCTGATGTGTGCGGTGTGTTATAGATTTTTAATGTATATTTTAAACCCTTTTACACTTTTTAGTCAAGTTTTAAATTTATAAAACATGATATTTACTAACACTAAACACACATATGGGCAAGTGCACCCATCGTGAGCGTAGTATAGTGTTGGTAAGATACCGAGGTCGTCCAAGGACACAAGAGCTTTTAATACCGGTTTATCCTCAACGTCTAATCAAATCAAAAGTTTAGAAAAAGGTTTTAAACTAGAAAAATAAAAGCTAACTAAAATGCTGAAAAATAAAATAAAAATAAAAACAGATAGACAAGATGAATCACTTGGATCCGACTCGTGTGTAGTGTAACCTTTGATTATTTCCGCACTTTTGCACTTTTTAAGAGATTATCTTAGTTATTGTAGTAGGCCCCTCTTTTGAAGGTGACGTTACCCTCAACCCAGTAGTTTGAGTCAGCAAGGATACAATCCTAAAGGGTTGGATTATTGAAAGATAATTAATTAAGTTATTAATGCATAATGTAGTAGGCCCCTCTTTTGAAGGTGACGTTACCCTCGGCTAAGTAGTCTGAGTCAGCAGGGATACAGTCCTAAGTAGCCGGGTTAAAGTTTTAATAGTAGCTTACATATGAGGGGATCAAAGAGTTTGGACCCCCGCCATCCAATACCGGTGGGTATCGAAGGAGGTCCTACTAAATTTGACCCAGGTCCTTGCAGGATCTATACACTGAACAAGGCAAGACTCTTACCAAACCGTTCCCTTAACCCCCGACCAGGTAGCCAACATACCTCCATATAGACCGTGGAAATATGAATGGTGAAAATCTTTTATTTTATATAGACAGTAAAATAATGCCAAGACACCACGGACAAACGATAAGGAAGAATCACCTTCAACATAAGAAACTAGTTATTAAAGTCATTAATACATAACCAAATAAAAAGTGCAAAAAGATTAAAAATAAAAAGTATTACACTAGACACTTGTCTTCACCAAGTGATGTAAGAGACTTAGGCAAACATGGCCTTTGATTGTCAAGAACTCTTACGATCAATCTTGGATCCCGAGATGACTCACACACTCTATGATGGATGATGGATGATGGTGGTGGATGATGGTGTTGTGATGGTGGTGGGTGGTGGGTGAAGTGTGAGAGAGATGGTGTGCC
The DNA here is from genome assembly GCA_030545235.1 of Helianthus tuberosus. NCBI lineage: Eukaryota > Viridiplantae > Streptophyta > Magnoliopsida > Asterales > Asteraceae > Helianthus > Helianthus tuberosus. Next base: position 130,745,222 of record CM060445.1, on the reverse strand, counting down.
AAGGGATGGTTTGCAAATGAGCCAAGCACCCCTATTTATAGCTTGAACAGACGCTCGGGCACGTCCCCGTGTCCATTGGGCACGGCACCGTGTCCACCTTCCTTCTCTTTCTTCATTAATTGCATCTTGTCTGCATTAGTTGACCATGCCCCCGTGTCAGCTGGGCACGACCCCGTGTGCAGAAGCGTATCTGTACTATCAAGATTTCCCCAGATTCTGCGAATCTTAGAGTTGACCACGGCCCCGTGTCCGGTGGGTACGCCCCCTTGGTGGGTGATAGAAGCTTCTACAGCTTTGTCTTTTCTGCAGACACTTGGGCACGCCCCCGTGTTCACTGAGCACGGGGCGTGTTCAGCCTTCTGTTCTCTTGTTTTTGCTTGGGAAGATGTTGTCGGGGGGTCGGGCATGCCACGTTTGATCCCTTTCTTGTATTTATGTTAGATTTAGCTGCCTTTTTGCTTCTTTTGTTCATTTGAGCTCATTTAATCCTGAAAATACAAAAGGAAGACAAAAACATACTTTTTCCAACATTAGTACTAAAAAAGGGTTAGTTTTATGCCACATTTGATGTAATTTATATGTTGCATTTTGCACACATCAAATACCCCCACACTTGAATCTTTGCTTGTCTTCAAGCAAAACTCCTTATAATGTGGCTTTACACTCCCAAATGGAATTGGTAGAAGAGAAGGTTTTTAGGCTTGTCATAGAGTGTCGGGATTTCCAAGATTCTTTATTAAGTTTTATTTTTATTTATTTACAATCCTATTCGTCATGTTTATTTAAAACATTTCATAAGATAAATTACTTATTAGGGCATAACATTCCTTTTTAAAATTTCACTTATATACAAGTTCACATACCTCACGGGGGATCACTCAACACTCGGCCGAAGATGTATTTTAGTGAATCACTCTAGAGCGACATGGAACCTACTCCTACCATAAGCTTGCCAAGCAATCAATCCTCCTCCTTTTTAACTATACACCTTTGTAAATATCAAGAGGACTTTTGGGTGAAGGGTTAGGCTTGGGTTAAAGGTAGGTGGTTGGGTTAGTGGTTAGTAGAAAAGGGGGAAAGGCGTAAAAAGCATCGGTTTTTATGAGACTTTTTTTATTTTTCATAACTCTTTATTTTGATGAAGCAATTCTTCAAACAAATTTGTTTTTTTTTTTTTTTTTGATAAACTTGTTTGTTTATTTTTGGCTTCATCATCATTTTCATATATATATATATATATATGGAGCAGTTAACATACAAAAGGCCTTATCCTACTTCACGTACGCGATGCCCGTAACCATCAGATCAGGGATGTAATCACGCATGGAACAGTTAATAACGCATGGATCCCTTGGTTTTGTGATAATCACGTATGGGAGTCACAAAATCACGCATGGAGCCCTTATAATCACGCATGGGAGCCTTTATTATACAAATCATGCACGTTATATGTTAATCACGCACGTTGTATTCTTGTCGCGTACGTTAATGTACGTTAAGGCTTTTTGTACATTATACTTTCTCTATATATGTATATTTTCAACATAAGAAAGTCATAAGAAAAACCGATCTTGTTACTAAAACAAAGGGTTTAAAATAAAAAGGTTTTGGTGGGTAAAAGGGTGTTTGTTTTGGGTTAAGAATTGAAAAGGTTTAGGCTCAAAGGGGTTAACTAGGGGGATTTTGGGTAGGTGGTAAAAAAAAGAAAAATAATGGTGTAGAAATAAAAAGTGTTAGTCCTAATGCCTCTGTCATTTACTTACTCGGGTTTAAGTTGGTAAGGACCGGGAATGTATTGTCGTGGCAAGTTCTAGAGTCGTAAGAACCAAGCGGCTATTTACACAAGAAACAAAAAATGAGCATTTAGTTTAAAGATATGTATTGTATGCTCAATAAAGGCTCAAAACTCACTTTTTGTGGGAATGGGTTTTTATGTGATCAAGTATATATAATCAAATTTTAACTAAACTTGTCATGCCGTTTCATAATTTTCTTATGTTGGTTCTTTTTATCACGACGCTATCGGTTGTAAATTTGTAAAAATATAACCTTTTCAGAACTTGAAATTCCCAAATTAAACCTAGACAAGTAAAGAAAATGAAAAAAAAAATTTTGAAAAAATTTCGGTTGATTAGCGATTCCGATAGAGTTTTGTGTAAGGATTGTAATTAGGACTTGCAAGATTCAAGGTTTTAGCATCCCCCCCCCCCCCCCCACACTTAAATTACACATTGTCCTCAATGTGTCCCAAAAATAAGTTTTTAGGTTGATTGAATGTGTAAAAAGGTGTGAAAAAGCAAAAAATTATGTTACTGGGCGTCTGGACACGGCCTCGTGCTCGTTGAGCATGGCCTCGTGTTCAGAGTGCCAGTAACGAAAACTTACAGAAGGTAGACATGGGGGCGTGTCGGCTGGACACGACCCCGTGTCTGGCAAATAAGGAGTCTCCTTATTTGGTTGCCCATTTTGATCAAGAACTTTGAAAGTGTGTTCTATGGCGACCTCTTCTTCAACAAAGTGGTCAACCTTTTCACTTGTATCGGGTGGTTCATCTTCATCTTCAATTAGGGGGTCATTATTGCCGAAAGGATATTTCATTGAACGCTCAATATCGATGCTCCTTTTAAATGACCCTAATTGAATTGATAGATTGTTGTTCTTCCGGTTTTTCAAAGCTTCGTGGGTTTTTACAAAAGGTCGTCCCAACACTAGAGGAGCGTCATCGAGGATGACAAAGTCGGTTGGGATTACCATTTGATTTGTTTGAACCAAGACATCCTCAACTACACCGATTGATTTTATTACTTTCCGATTGGATAGAAAAATGGGTATTTGAAGTGGAGAAAAATCACTAATACTTAATTTTTCAAAAATGTAGTTGGGCATTATGTTAACGCAAAGATCTTTATCAATTGTGACATTACTAATAAATGAATTTTGAAAAAAACATGGAACCGGTGTAATGTTGATTTCAAATGGGTCTTCTTTTATTAGCGAGGTTTGATCATTTGTTAGCTTAATGCTTACCGTTTCGTCCATTTTAGTGTTAGTGTTTAACTCTTTTAAAAACTTAGCATGAGTGGGTACTAAACAATGATTTTCAAAGGAAGGTGACAAGAGATTAATTTCTTCAAAATTAGACTGTTCTTGAATTTTAACGTTGTCGGACTCACCTTTCTCGTTGTTTAACTCATGTGTCGGTTTTTCACTTATTTGTTCTTCCATTTTTACACTTTCAACTATCTCTTTTTTATTTAATTCCTCTCTTGCGCGGGACTCCTCTTCCCTTGCGCGAGATTCCTTTATGTAACGCTCGATAGTTTTAAGGTGTTCTAATATCCTATCGGTCACTTCGGCGATAGAGTAAGGATCGGGATTTTCAAAGCTTGAATCCGGGTGTTCGATCCTTTGTTCCTCATAAGACTCATATGAAGTAGATGGTTCACACCATTGTCCTTCATTGTAAGTATATGATGGATAAGGGTCGTAATTTTGTTCTTCATAATACTCATATGAGGTGGGTTGTTCACGCCATGGCTCCTCATAATAAGCATATGAAGGTGGTGGCTAATATCTTGGTTCCTCAAAGTATGAGTATGAAGGCTCATACCTTGGTTCATCAAAATATGAGTATGAGGGAGAAGGTTCATACCTTTGGTCTTCATAGGGTGTGTATGAAGTTGATGGCTCGTACCTGGGCTCCTCATAGTAGGTGTATGAAGTGGATGGTTGATATAAGTCACAATATTGTACCGAGTGAGTGTTACCGCAATTGGTGCAATAGTCTTCCCTATAATCATCCTCCTCATAGGTGTAGTTATAGCCTCCTGAGTATTGATCCATAAGAATCACTCAGCAGACCACAACAGAGTCTCGAGACCAAAAAACAAAAATAAAGATGGAAACAGAGGCTGGACACGGCCCCGTGTTCAGGATCTGTATCTGGGCGTTTGAATTAAAGTTACTGGTTTCGTTGAGCACGGGGCGTGTTCAGTGAGCACGGCCCCGTGTTCAGGCTCTGTATCTGGGTGTTTTTGTGAAAAATATGCAGCAAGGCCCGTGTTCAGTGAGCACGGCCCGTGTTCAATCTACTGTAAATGCAAAACTAAACTAAAATGCAGAAAAATGTGCGCGCGTTTTGAAAAACTGATTAGGCTGTCGATTTTAAGCTTTCTTAAAATCCTTGTGTCCCCGGCAACGACGCCAAAAACTTGATGTGTGCGGTGTGTTATAGATTTTTAATGTATATTTTAAACCCTTTTACACTTTTTAGTCAAGTTTTAAATTTATAAAACACGATATTTACTAACACTAAACACACATATGGGCAAGTGAACCCATCGTGAGCGTAGTATAATGTTGGTAAGATACCGAGGTCGTCCAAGGACACAAGAGCTTTTAATACCGGTTTATCCTCAACGTCTAATCAAATCAAAAGTTTAGAAAAAAGGTTTTAAACTAGAAAAATAAAAGCTAACTAAAATGCTGAAAAATAAAATAAAAATAAAAACAGATAGACAAGATGAATCACTTGGATCCGACTTGTGTGTAGTGTAACCTTTGATTATTTCCGTACTTTTGCACTTTTTAAGAGATTATCTTAGTTATTGTAGTAGGCCCCTCTTTTGAAGGTGACGTTACCCTCAACCCAGTAGTTTGAGTCACCAAGGATACAATCCTAAAGGGTCGGATTATTGAAAGATAATTAATTAAGTTATTAATGCATAATGTGGTAGGCCCCTCTTTTGAAGGTGACGTTACCCTCGGCTAAGTAGTCTGAGTCAGCAGGGATACAGTCCTAAGTAGCCGGGTTAAAGTTTTAATAGTAGCTTACATATGATGGGATCAAAGAGTTTGGACCCCCGCCATCCAATACCGGTGGGTATCGAAGGAGGTCCTACTAAATTTGACCCAGGTCCTTGCAGGATCTATACACTGAACAAGGCAAGACTCTTACCAAACCGTTCCCTTAACCCCCGACCAGGTAGCCAACATACCTCCATATAAATCGTGGAGATATGAATGGTGAAAATCTTTTATTTTATATAGAGAGTAAAATAATGCCAAGACACCATGGACAAACGATAAGGAAGAATCACCTTCAACATAAGAAACTAGTTATTAAAGTCATTAATACATAACCAAATAAAAATTGCAAAAAGATTAAAAATAAAAAGTATTACACTAGACACTTGTCTTCACCAAGTGATGTAAGAGACTTAGGCAAACATGGCCTTTGATTGTCAAGAACTCTTACGATCAATCTTGAATCCCGAGACGACTCACACACTCTATGATGGATGATGGATGATGGTGGTGGATGATGGTGTTGTGATGGTGGTGGGTGAAGTGTGAGAGAGGTGGTGTGCCAAGGGATGGTTTGCAAATGAGCCAAGCACCCCTATTTATAGCCTGAACAGACGCTCGGGCACGGCCCCGTGTCCATTGGGCACGGCCCCGTGTCCATTGGGCACGGCCCCGTGTCCACCGTCCTTCTCTTTCTTCATTAATTGCATCTTGTCTGCATTAGTTGACCACACCCCCGTGTCCGCTGGGCACGACCCCGTGTGCAGAAGCGTATCTGTACTATCAAGATTTCCCCAGATTCTGCGAATCTTAGAGTTGACCACGGCCCCGTGTCCGGTGGGCACGCCCCCGTGGTGGGTGATAGAAGCTTCTACAGCTTTGTCTTTTCTGCAGACACTTGGGCACGCCCCCGTGTTCACTGAGCACGGGGCGTATTCAGCCTTCTGTTCTCTTGTTTTTGCTTGGGAAGATGCTGTCGGGGGGTCGGGCATGCCACGTTTGATCCCTTTCTTGTATTTATGTTAGATTTAGCTGTCTTTTTTCTTCTTTTGTTCATTTGAGCTCATTTAATCCTGAAAATACAAAAGAAAGACAAAAACATACTTTTTCCAACATTAGTACTAAAAATGGTTAGTTTTATGCCACATTTGTTGTAATTTATATGTTGCAGTTTGCACACATCAGTACCCTAATATCGTCGGTACTTATCAATAGATAAGACCTACTAGATTATGAAACGGAAATTCCCCTTTAAGGTTTGGAGGTCACTCCTGACTTGAGGGTAAATCTCGTGCAAAAATGCTGCACTGCTGAACGAAAGTCGTCATCAAAGGCGGGAATCACCCCTGTTTTGATGAGTCATTTCGATTTTGTTTCAAAAGTGTTTTCAAAGTATCCAAGTGTGTATTGTGTTAGCCTTAGGAAAGGCGTGTAAGTTTAACAGGAAAAGTATTACTAGGAAGCATGTACGGTAAAATGCATAAGTTTTAAACACAGATAAGAGTCAGAGTTCCTAGAACTATAGACTAGGCAAACATTCCTACTTTTCCTAATTCCCTATAGTTATGGCTCTGATACTAATCTGTCACACCCCAACCGATGGCGGAAACATCGGGGCGCGACACTAAGCGAATCAGATTGCTCAAGAGAATCCACAACACTAGTGGTTTCAATATAGGTTAATTCAATTTTCATAATATTGTCTAAGAAAGTCAACAAAATCATCCATAACCAAAATAAGTATCAAACGACATCATGATCTTGAATTGTTCAATTTCCCTGAATTAACTAAGATGAGTTTCTAAGCATCACCCTAGCTTGTTTCTTGAATCCCAGCTAATATCAACCTGGAACATGTATTAAAATACTATCAACAAAATTGTTGGCGAGCATACAAGTTTAAATACATAGCATAATAGTTTAAAAACTCATATCCATCATAAAAATATATAACAAGTTTCACCATGCTAGTTTACGCAGTCCAAGTGATAGCCCAAGTTTCCAATGCGTTAAATGCCTTTCCCAAAGAGTAACGGGAGGTTAAATGTCTCATCCTAACAATACCCCAAAGACTAACGGGGAGGTGCATTACCCCTATAGCGCTACCATTGTTAAGGCGAAACTACACACAAGAATTAAACGTTCACATAGCATAAAAGTCTCAAGTATCAAGTTTCAAGTTTCATGTTTAATGAGGATAGAGTATGTTTCAGATAAGTTTCAAGTGTCAAGTGTCTTGATATAGAATACATGTTGCATCCCAAAAGTGTTTAAAACAAAGAGGGATCGAGTATACTCACAGTGGGTGCTTAAAACCAAACACTGTTTGATTGGATCGAAGGGAGCGCTGGATCAGCCTGCGTGCGGGGAACAGAGCATAAGTCCTCTAAGAGCTGACCCGATTGGGAACAGAGTGTCAAATGACGTGAAAATCGAGTAACAGTGTCTGACTGACTACCTGGCGGATGGTCATCCGGACGGATAGTCATCTGGTCGGATGACCATTCGAACAGATGGGCTCCATCCGATTGGATGGTCATCCGGACGGATGGCCATTCGAACGGATGGCCATTCGAACGGATGGCCATTCGAACAGTGGGTGTTTGTGAACTTATAAGGTTTTCAAAGTTTTGATCATAGTGTCCTGTAAAACAAACAACAAGTGTCATCATAGTCAGATCATCTGGATGAATGGTCATCCGATCGGATGGCCATTCGGACAGACGATCAGTGTGTGAAGTTTCGTGAAATTTTCTAAGTTTTGAGTTAACGGAGACGACGCAATGACGTTTCAAACAACGAAAACATACCAAACCCAGCTTGTTCGGCTGGCTGGGAACCACCCCTTTTCGGACCGTCAAGCTGTTTCTGATGATGTTTCATGTTTGGACCGTCAATCGGCCGGTTTTCCGGTGGAATTCAGTCTTCATGCCGGTTTTCGACTAAGAACGAGTCGGAAGTCTGTTTGAGCCCGATTTCACCCATGTTTCGTATAAAATTGAAGAAAAGTTCGAAAATCAGTTGTAAAACATGATGTTCATCAGATCCGAGCCGGAAACACATGAAGTTCCATCAGATCTGATATATATGTGTGATAATCCTTTAGATTTTGCTTAAAAGTTGTGAAAAAACACTTAGATCTGGGGTCGATCCTGATTAAATGATGCTCCACCACAGTTTGTACAACCTCTGTGTGGGAACCATCTTCAAGAGACCAAATCAGTTGGTTTTCATGAAAAAGTCGAAGTGTTCAAGTGATTTTGATGAAGAATATGGTTTAGAAGTGATAAATGATAAGAGTTGTACAAGAATCGGGGAAGAATACTTACGGGTTTGCCTTGAATCTTGCTAAAAGTGCCTGAGAGTGCGTGTGGTCGAATGACAAAGAGTAAAGTGTGAAATGAAGGGTGAACAACCCTATTTATAGGTGATGTTGACAGCTAAGGCGGTGCAGAGTGCAAAGGATCGGATGGTAGCCCGGTCGAATGGCCATCCGATCGGATGGTCATCCGATCGGATGTCCATTCGGACAACCAATTCCCGTTTGCTAGTTTTCCGACTTTGGTTCGTTTTGCGAGTTAGATTAAACATTGCGTTGCGTATTATTGTGAGTAACCATTACATGGCATTATTATATAGTTAACATAAAAGTTTTCGTGCTTCAAGTCTGCGTTTAAGCTAGTTTATTCAATAACTATTAAGTTTCTCGTTCAATGAGTACCAAGTTTCTCGCTCAACCAAGTATCAAAAGTTCTCATTCAATAAGTATCAAGAGTCAAGAATCAAGTTTCTCGTTTCACAAGTGTCAGGAGTCAAGAATCATAACATAGAATCAAGAATCATATTAAAGAGTTAAGAATCACATCGTTCATATGCATATATAGTATCACAAGAGTCGAGCTTCACAAGAGTCAAGATTCAAGAGTCAAGAATCATATTGTTCACGCATAAAAGTATCACATAAAGCAAAGCTTCACATAGTTTAACACGAATAAGATTCCAAATAGTTCCATTAAGCACCACAAGGTCGAGACTTGCCGAAATATATAAGTTTCGAAACGTAGGGCGTTACAACGGGCCCTATAATATAAAGTCAATAACTCAATTTTGTAAATAAAAAATAAATATATTTGAATTAGTTCATATTTATATAATAGAAAACATAACAAAGAATATAGTCGTAGCATGCCTAAAACATGTTTGTTTCACTAGTGTTTGTATCATAAATGGCAAAAAAGACCCTTTCGAATATTGATTTGTTAAACTTAATTTAAATAATTAACAAAAAAAGTAAATTAAGTTTTAGACCAAAAAAAAAAACGTTAAATTGAAATAATGAAAAAAAGAAGGATCAAACCTTATTCCATGGTATTTACATGAGGTTCTTCTTTCTTATTATTAAGAAAGTCCCCGAGAGGGCTTAGTTGATCCATGATTTAGGTTTCATCTTTCGTTTCCTTTTCGTTTGTTTCGAGAAATATATCGATCAATTCCGATTCTTTCTTTTTCTCTTGATTCATTTCCGATCGAGATGTATAGATCCTCTTCATGGATTAACGAAAATGTGCAAAAGCTCTATTTGCCTCTGCCATTCTATAAGTCTGTTAGGAAAAAAAAAAACAAAAGGATAGAAAGGGAGTAAGAAGGCAAAGCTTCCTTTAATTAAAGATTAAAGAATCGAACTTGAGGCCATTTGATCCAACCAAATACGTTTCACGGGAATAATACACATCAGATCATTCATCTTTTTAATAAACAAGTTTGAAATAAAAAACCTATATATGCAATTATATATATACTATACTAGGTTAGTTCCCCGTGTGTTACACGGGTTGAACAATTTAAACTATATAGTATAGGTATTTCCTATAAATGCAAAACAAAGACAGTAACATTTATATACCATATTGACATAAATGAGTTAATATAAATGTAACACATCAACTCGTACATGTTAATTATTACGAGTCGCAATATTTAATAGATAACTAATAAAACAAAAGTGGTTAAACATGGAAAACTAACTTTAACTAATAAAAAAATAAATAAGAGTGGTTATCTACAACTTATTGGAAAAAAAATAAGAGTGGTTATCTATAACTTATTGAAATTATAAATTTCGAATCATATGAATATGTCATCTTTCATAACCAACTTAAAAGGAAAGAAAATTAAATATGCTTAAAATAAAATAATAAATCATCATCACCATTTTGCTCTCTATTTTTTATGCTTATCGCCACTAATAAACTCTCCAAATTAGAAGATTGATTTAAACAAGAAAACACAATTAGAGAGCGCTCAGGAAGTGTCATGTGTCCCCAAGAAGTTTATTTTATTATAGATAATAATAATAATAATAATAATAATAATAATAATAATAATAATAATCTATACATATAATAAAGTAAACCATTTGGTGCCACATGTCGCTCCATGGGGTGATCTCAATTATGTTTTCCCGCCTAAACAAATAGATATTGTTAATAAAAATAAAAAAAAATTACACAAATTTTAGAGATAACCAATTTTAAAACTTTAAATTAGAATATGTACATGGATTAGATAAGAAAAAACTAATAAAACAATATCTCTAAAATCATGATTGATTTTGTTAGTGAATCGATTTTTTTCGTTCATGTCGCTCCATGGGGTGATCTCAATTATGTTTTCCCGCCTAAACAAATAGATATTGTTAATAAAAATAAAAAAAATTACACAAATTTTAGAGATAACCAATTTTAAAACTTTAAATTAGAATATGTACATGGATTAGATAAGAAAAAACTAATAAAACAATATCTCTAAAATCATGATTGATTTTGTTAGTGAATCGATTGTTTTCGTTAGTTAAAACAATATATTCTAAAATTTGTGTAATTTTTTTTAATTTTATTAACAATATCTATTTGTTTAGGCGGGAAAACATAATTGAGATCACCCCATGGAGCGACATGTGGCACCAAATGGTTTACTTTATTATTATACATATAATAAAGTAAACCATTTGATGCCACATGTCGCTCCATGGGGTGATCTCAATTATGTTTTCCCGCCTAAACAAATAGATATTGTTAATAAAAATAAAAAAAATTACACAAATTTTAGAGATAACCAATTTTAAAACTTTAAATTAGAATATGTGCATGGATTAGATAAGAAAAAACTAATAAAACAATATCTCTAAAATCATGATTGATTTTGTTAGTGAATCGATTTTTTTCGTTCATGTCGCTCCATGGGGTGATCTCAATTATGTTTTCCCGCCTAAACAAATAGATATTGTTAATAAAAATAAAAAAAATTACACAAATTTTAGAGATAACCAATTTTAAAACTTTAAATTAGAATATGTACATGGATTAGATAAGAAAAAACTAATAAAACAAAATCTCTAAAATCATGATTGATTTTGTTAGTGAATCGATTGTTTTCGTTAGTTAAAACAATATATTCTAAAATTTGTGTAATTTTTTTTAATTTTATTAACAATATCTATTTGTTTAGGCGGGAAAACATAATTGAGATCACCCCATGGAGCGACATGTGGCATCAAATGGTTTACTTTATTATATGTATAGATTTTTATAAAAACTTTCGGGCTCCGGAGGGGTTTGGGCTTGAACCGTCGCCCACCCTGCACACCCTCCGGGCCGACCCTGACATAACTTTAGATTTGAAAATCTGATGCCACAAATTAAGACTTACATTTCATAATTTCATTTTTCTCACATCACTGTCACACGATGACCCATTTAAACCCAACATGTTTGCTACACCTTGAGGTGTATAAACTATCGATCTTGTAAAAGTCTGTTTTATGAGATAATTCATTGTTTGCTTGAATTGTATATTTCCACTTTGGACAATCATTTTTTTAGTTGCATCATTGGGGCAATTTTTTGGTTCATAATCCTCATGATTTTTCATAGCTAACTTGCAAGTAAACAGTGGCGGACCCAAAAATTATTTACTAGGTGTGTGAATGTGGGTCTTAAGTCTTAACCAATATTTCAAGAGGTGTGATCAGGATTTTTGCCTATAAAATACACTATTTTTTTCAAGGGGTGCGCCCACCCAACCTATAACCTAGGTCCGCCCCAACAAGCAAAAGTATCATTTGCGTCGATTTCAATTAGGTATTAAATTATATCCTAGGTATGATATAATTTATGGAGTTTTCGTGTGATCAAGGTCCTTCTGGGATCTTATATTTGTGCTTTGAGATGGATCAGTTGAAACATATACCACACAAACATATTTTTTAAATGGAAACTGGGGTTGTTCACGAGCCGAGCCAAGCCGAGCGGACATTTGCTTGTTTACAACCCAAGCCAAGCCGATCGACTCGTTTACAACCGAGCCGAAAATCGAACGAACATTTTCCAAGCGAGCGGCAAGCGATGTGGACATCCCTACTATTTAGGGTGTCATCCGGTTCAAATTTATAGAAAGAGAAAGTGACAATGTTGGGTCTCAAGTTTTTAGGCCTTAAAAGGCAGACGCATTTCATAATAATACATTTTCATGAGTGTCAATGTTGTAGCCGATGATGAGGCTAAGGATGAGACCAATGAGACGATGAGCAACTGTAGAGAACGATGACAGTAAGAACAGGAGACGATCGGCCTAAAATGAAAATGGGAGACAATGAGGCAATGAGTAGAGTTTCAGGTCAAAGATTGTCGCTTAGCGACTTAGGCTTTTACTTTGGATTTAGTGTTTATTTTTTTTATTATGTTTATTGGGTTAGTGTGTATAAATATAATTAGGTTTGCCGTTTATGGCGTTCACTGAATGAATTAGTGAACCAGGTGAGTAGTTGAGTCAAATTTTCAAAATTTACATGTTTTTTTTTTTTTCTAAAATCTCATTTACCAACTCATTTAAGACTTTAGATTTTAGATCAAACTAAAAAAATGTAGTTATATATTTTGTTTTAAATTAGCTACATGTATATTTTAAATTATTTATAACGTAATCCATTTTTAAAGGGTCATGCTAGCTGCACACGCCCAAAATTATTTTCACACCCCAAAGCGCCGCGCTATGGCCAAAGCGCGGCGCTTCGATCAACAAAACGTGCTTCGATTGACGTTTGAAACATTCGATACTGTTTGACAGACATAAAGCTAATCATGATGTTTTGTCGTTAACCCTAAGCGCCGCGCTTTGGCCATAGCGCGGCGCTTCGACCCCAAATTTCACCCTTTCCCCCTTTTAAAAGCAACTTGTGAGACACACATTTCGATCACACACATTGTCTTCGATATACATTTTGCCTTCATTTCAGATCCGTTGTGTTTCTTCAAAATAACGAGCGGTTTTGCTGTATTAGTTACATCTCTTGAAAAAACGATGTCGTGGTTAAACAACTATATTTTCGGTCAATATTCTGACGAGACAGTTGTTCCTGATTCTTACGAGGGGACCGCTATTTCTGACTCGTATGAGAAACCGGTCTCGTCCAACTTGAGGGAGGCAGAGGTTGTATCTGGCATTCATTATCGTGATAACACGGTGACGCTGGATTTGAATACCCCTGTGGAGGACCCTTACGCACAACAAGGTTATTCGAATTTCGATTACGGTGGCGAGTACAGCTTTGTACAGCAGGAGTGTGGTCCAAACGACAGTTACGGTTGTCAACAGAGCTTACAAGGTTATTCGAATTTCGGTTACGGTGGCGAGCACAACTTTGAACATCAAGTATATTCGGACCTCGGTGACGATGGTGAGCCGGGGGATGTGTCTGTTGACGAGGAAGGCTGTTACCCGGTTACGTTTTCGTTTGATACGACGCAGACCTTTTCGTCACGTAAAGAGTTGGTGCGTTGGGTACAAGACACGGCAAAAGACAACGGTTACCTCATTGTGACTAAGAGGTCGAATAAAAGAGGAGAGAATTACAAGATTTGGTTTCAATGTACTTTTGGTGGGGAGCATAAGAGTATAGCTACACAGAGGAAAACGGGTAGCAAGAAAATAGGCTGCCCGTTCGAGATGATCGGGTTTTCGGAATCATCCGGAAGTGTTTGGAGGATCGAGGTGACGAAGGCGAAGCATAACCACACTCCTATTGAAAACTTAGAGGGTCACGCGTATGCGAGAAGGCTTTCTTCGGAGGATACAAAACTGGTTAAGGAGCTGGCAGAGCAAGACATTCCCAACCAAAGTATCTGGCGAACGCTGGCAAAAAACAATCCGGCTAGAAAGCTTATTCCGAAAGATATACACAACGTTGTTCAGAAGATCAACGCCGAAACAAATGTCGGTAAGTCTCCGATGCAAAAACTTGAAAGCATTCTTCTCGAAAAAAATTACACTTATTACATGCGCACGAATGAGATATCAAACGAAGTTGAAGATGTCTTCTTTGTTCACGAAAGATCATTCAATATGTGGTGTGCCTTCCCGCATGTGCTAATTATTGACGCCACCTACAAAACGAACATGTACAACCTGCCATTTGTTCAGGTCGTAGGCATGACGTCGACAAACAAATCGTTTACGGCTGCTTGTGCGGTAATTTCCGCTGAGAAGTCAGAGAACTACCTATGGGTGTTGCAGAGGATCAAGTCTATGCTGGTAGGATGTATGGAACCGCGTGTGATTTTAACAGACAGGGATTTTGCGCTGAACGCGTGTGAACAAGTTTTTCCAAAAGCGCATAAGTATCTTTGTCGGTTCCATATTCAACAAAATATTAATAAGAACAGCAAGAAGAAATTCTCTGACAAGGATTGGAAAGAATTCGTACGTAGTTTTTGGTTATTGTGCGAGTCTACGACCGAGGAAATATACAGGTATAACTTGGAAAACCTTGAAGCACAGCTGAAAGAAGTTGACCGTGAACGTAGGTATTTCTTACATAATTATGTTCAAATTTTATATAATAACAAAAACTGACTATTTACGTTTTTTTTAATTTTAGAGGTTTTTGATTATATGAAGAAATCCTGGTTGGATCCGTACCGTGAAAAGTTTGTATCATGCTGGATTAACAAAACTATCAACTTTCACCAAACTACGACCAACAGGGTTGAGGGCATGCATGCAACACTAAAAAGTCACTTTCCAAGTCATCGCAACACACTGGATAAACTTGTACTGTATGTTGATCATGTTGTTGATAGACAATACACCGAGATTAGTACAAGCTTTGAAACAAGCCTCCGAAAAGTGATGACGCACCACAAGAAGCAGCCCATGCTTGCATATATTCTCAGAAAGGTTTCAATATATGCGATTGAGCTTTTGAGTAGGGAACTAAAACGTAAGGAAGACGGGTTGAGAGCCTACGGTGCAAGCTGTGGTTGCCAACTTTTTACCAGCTGTGGTTTGCCATGTGCCTGTCGTTTGGAAAAGTTGGAAAATAAAGGTAATTAATATCTTTGACCTTTCTCGTTATGATTCTGCCACCTAATTTGTTTTCATCCACAGGTCAGCAACTCCGGATCACACACATAGACGTGTTCTGGAAGAAGCTTAACTTCAAGCCTGCAAAGAAAAACATAGAGGATATCGAACCAAAATGATACTACAATTAATGAAAAAATACGTCATGTTCATGTACGGTAGGCGGCTGATACACATAACACCTCTCACAGGAGTACTTGTGCTTTCAAACCAAAATGATACGATATAACGGAAAAAGACATCACACGTAACCGATTTGATCCGGAACTTGCAGTATAGTCCATATATAATAAAAAATGAAGTATAATGGAAAAAACGTAAAATTTAGACTATTATCGACGCGTTTGTGAATTAAAAACAATTTAAAAAAAATAAAAAAAGGCCTTAAACGCCCCGCTATGACCAAAGCTTAGCGCTTTACCCTTGAAGCGCCCCGCTATGGCCAAAGCGGGGCGCTTTGGTCCCTCGCTATACCTGAAGCGGGGCAGCTTCTCCCCCACTTCAACACAACACACAAAACACACACACAAGGTGCGATTACACACACTTCGATCCGGATATCTTCGTTTTCAATCTTTCGACCGCTAAAAAGGTAAATCGAACACCCTTAATCGTTTTGGTTAACTGTAAATGTTTGACATTTGTTTGATTTGGGCGTTTGGATCGATTGGGGGGGGGGGGGCTGTTATTCATCGCGAAGAACCAAAGCGCCGCGCCGAGGCCATAGCGCGGCGCTTTGGTTCATGTTTATTTATTTTTTTAAATATTATTTGTTTAATAATATTTGTTTAATATTATTTGTTTAATAATATTTGTTTAATAATATTAAAATTTTATAAATAATATTATTTGTTTATTATTTTATATTTAATATTATTTGTTTATTATTTAAAATTTTATAAATAATATTATTTGTTTATTATTTAAATTATATTTAATATTATTTGTTTATTATTTAAATTGTTTAAATAATATTATTTGTTTATTATTTTATATTTAATATTATCTTATCAACGTGCAGGGATGGATTCTTCCGATGACGAGATTGAGCATATGGAGGCTGAGGGAGATGAGGGAGAGCAGGAAGAGCCGGCATGTCCGTACCTGCAGTTTCCGCCGGGGTCACGGGCGAGGAGGGGATGCGCGAGGTTGCGCGCCATCCCCATTGGGGAGCATGTAGGGATAGACTGGACCCTGTTGGATACCGTGGGAGAGGCCGCGCGGGCGCGTGAGATAGTTGGACTAGATACTCCTTGGTCGCGCCTATTTGAGTTAGCGATGGAGGACTCATACCCTGAGCTTACGTGGGAGTTTCTTTCCACGTTTACATACGCGCCGCATCCGGCGGATTACGTGGAGGACCCGGATTTTCCAGTCTACGAGGTTACATTCCGTCTTGCCGGTCAGGAGTTTCGGATGAGTGTGCGGCAGTTTGTTGTCCATACAGGTTTGTTTAAATAATATTATTTATTATTTTATATTTAATATCATTTGTTTATTTAATGTTATTTGTTTATTTAATGTTATTTGTTTATTTAATATTATTTGTTTATACAGGTTTGTACACAGAGGCCGAGCTTGATACTGATTTATATACGCAGGCGGTTACGATGATGGACAGGCAGACGCTTATCAGTTTCTGGAGGTCCATTTCCATTAGACCCTTTGGGAGATCCTGGCAAAAGGCCACCTCCATTAGAGACCCCTTGTTCCGATACTTGCAGCATGTTATCGCGGCAACTATCGTGCCGCGGGGTGCCAGCAGGGAGAAGGTCAACCTCAGTGACCTTTTCTTTCTATACTGCCTACTGCGCCGCCAGTCCTGCAATCTAGCAGCCTGCCTGGCAGATTACTTTGCCACAGCATACCACCGGCAGCTCCGCGGGTGGGTGCACACTGGCTCATTCATCACCGCCATCGCATGCTCGCTCGGGATCGTGCCCGAGGGAGATCCGCTGCTGTCCGATCCGGTCCCGTCTACCAGGTTGGGCCGCGCGTCAGTTTCTAGCATGCAGATCACCCGTCGCTTTGATGTTGGTCTGAGATTTAGGGGCGGAAACGGGCTGATTTGGCAGCCGGAGCCGGTGCCGGAGGTCATCCCGGTTGTTATTGAGGTGAGGCCTGGAGTGTTGGCCCCTCCTGGTGTTCAGGCGGCCGCTCGGCAGGCTCAGCTACAGGCTCTGGGACTCGATGAGTTCCCGGGCCAGCCTCAGGCTGAGGCTCAGGCTGAGGCTCAGGCTCAGCCTGAGGCTGAGCCTCAGGCTCAGCCTGTATTAGAGGATCCGGCTCAGGAGGAGCATATCGCGGAGATCCCGGTACCACCAGTTCAGCCAGCTCCTGAGCCGCCACAGTACCCGCATCACGTTTACGCTGACCTGCCTCCGGTAGCGCGTGAGGTGGCTCGGGACTTCGACCGGCGCCTCAGACGCCAGGCCGCACGCCAGGACTGGATCATCGAGACGCTCGTTTCTCTACGAGAGCGCGCTGGGTTGCCTCCACTTCCCCTCCCACCGTCCCCACCGCATGAGGATTAGTATCTTAGTTTGTTTGTATAGTGTTTTGTTATGTATTATGCAGTCAGTTGTACCTTTTTGCTTTGTATGTACAAACTGATATATATATATATATATTGCAGTTAATCTTCTATTTACATCACGTTGGTTTTGGATTGTTTACGTTTAATTCTTATGGTTTTCTATACAATTTATTTAACGTGTTCGTTTAATTTAACAAAATAAACTAGGTTAACAGTTTATAAAGACGCACTTATATTATATACGTTCTATAAAAATAATGACGTAAAAAACGTAATTATAAAACAACGTATTATAAAGGCCACCCATTATAAAACTCAAATACAATTTTTTCCTCCAAAAAACACTACCAAACTAACCCACATCTCACATATTTCAAAAAAAAATCAACACAAATTCCAGCCAATGCTTTTAGTCTTTTTGCACACTCGAAGCGCCCCGCTTTGGCCATAGCGGGGCGCTTTGGCCAAGGTCAACAGACAAGGAAAGTCAGTCCTTGTCTGTTGACCTTGGCCAAAGCGCCCCGCTATGGCCAAAGCGGGGCGCTTCGAGTGTGCAAAAAGACTAAGGCCGTGTGCGAATAGACCAGGCCATTTTTAAAATCTCATTTGCTAACTCATTGAATACGTTAAACTACAGGTTCATTCAGTCTAATGAAAAAGGATAGGCCGTACATTTTACTCACATGAATCAGGATAGAGGATGTGGAATGCTTAGGTGTCACTGCTGAAGATTGAGGAATACCGCAAATCTACGGTGCAAGCGGTATCCCTATACCGCTAGGTATTTGAAACAATGGACCCGGAGATGATGCGGGGATAAAAGTTGATGTCTAGGTATGGGGTGGCGAATAACACTACGCCGCTACTGTTGAATGACCCATACTCGGCCCAGTACCTATTGGGTATCAGATATACCCGTCTCAAATGCTTTGGGTTTTAAATGAGTGTACCTATTGGCACACTTGGTGTGTAGATAGACACCCCAAAAGTGTTTTTTGTCATATATGCACACCCAGCAGTGTCGAGCTGTGGTTAAAGCGCGGCGTTTTGGTCCGGTCAACCAGACAAAGACTGACGGGTCTGTTGACCGGACTAAAACGCCGAACTTTTGCCGCGTTAGACACCCGTCAGTCTTTGTCTGGTTGACCGGATCAAAACACCGCGCTTTGGCCACAGTTCAACACTTTTTGAGTTGTCTATCTACACACCAAGTGTAGTTTGAGCCTTTTAAATATGCCCGTCAAGCTTATGAATGATGCAGGGAGCGTGAAGCCTCACAAGTATAACGTTTGCCCTCGTAAATATTAAGCATGAATTCAGATTTGAATTTTCTTCAATTTAAGAGCTTTTAATGATTTTCTTTAAAAATAAAAAGGCAGCTACACTGAAGATATATTGTACAAAAATTGCTACCCATTTTCGAAAGAAAGAAAAAAAGTAAATTACTTCTCTTACTAACGTCCATATTCCGTCCAACGTCTAAAGAAAGCAAGTTCCCGATGAAGTAACCCCAACATAACTTTGCTTCAAATGCCGTTATGTCGAACAAGTTCCGTTACCGTCAAAATACATAAATCCGGCCAACGTTTCACCTCTCCATAAACATTCCGTCATCTTCATTAACATTGTCATTATCATCTCCGTCACCGTAAGCGTCACCGTCATCAACCAATCTCTCAACTTGTGTACACTCCATCTTATGACGGATCTTCCAGTCAAGCGCTTGACACGCACGAGAACAATAGTTCACATTCCCACAAACCGAACATCTTCGGAACTCATGTTGTCTGGTCTCCGGCCGCCCACACCCAGCGTGTGAGCATAACCGGAGACCAGAACCAAGTTCCTTATCCGAAAACCATTCGGAAAGGAACCGGTTCGCCGGATGAGGTTCCTGAGCGGGTACGTTACATCCAAAATCACTAAGCAACGGACACCCCAGTCCCACAACGTTTCCATGACGTAAATTAGGTAACGTGTTCCACGTCATCCAGTTACCCGAAATCAACGCGGACGGGGTTGTTGAGAGCACGGATGAAAGTTCACTAGCGTTCGCTTGAACTAAAAAACGGCGTCCTTCAGCGATGTTCTGACGTACGCCGTAACCATCTTGAAGGCAATGTCCGAGTTCTCTAAGAGCGTCAATGTGACCGAGAAACGCTGCACGCGCACACAGAGCCACACCCGCGCGTAAGTCTTTGTCGTTCTTGGAGCCTCCGCTACCGTTGAACTGAATCACCGCTAGCGAGTACAACGCTGGAGCGTGTGAATTAATCGCGGCTTTCGCCATCAGCGATGCTCCACTTCCTCGATTTTGCAAGCAGTAAAATCGAATCTGCAAAAGTAGTTCTGTTAATTTTTGTTATTACCATGGTGTCACGCCCCGTCTAAATTTTAAATCACAATTGTCAAATTCTAGAACTTTCCGGGACAATCTAGCGGCATAATATTTATTGTCAAATCGATTTATAAATTATGTACTAACCATGCCAAGTGTGTAGCAAGCTTCAACATTTCCGGCATCCGAACACCGTTTCAAAAACCGGTGAGCGGATTCCGACCAGTTCTTCGATTTAACCACAAAAGTTTTCGGAGACACTTTAGACAACACGAGTGAGTTCACACCCAACGCGTTTAGCCTCTTGCATCTACACAACAAACAAAAACAGAAATTAGTTACAAAATTAACAACTTTTGTGAAACAATTTTTTTTTTATTATTCTACTAATCCTTACGTTGATAACACGCTGATGAAATCTGCAGGACAGCTGGCGGTTGAGCCAAGTTTAGAGAGGATAAACAAAACGATGTCGTCTGGAAGGGTGTCTAAATAATCACACTGGCCGGAAACAGTCACCGCCGGTGTCCCCGACGACGACTTTACTCTTTTCCGGCAGGTGTTTTCACCGGAGAAGTTACGGTATGTTTTTCTCTTGTCACAACACATATTGTATACTTTTGGATAAGAAAGCCTTCTGGTTTTCATTTCCGTTGATCTTTAGAACCACATATAGATACAGAAATGTGTGTGTATAATTGGAATGACTTTTGTGTGTGGAGAAAACCTGAGGGCTATATATATAGAGATAGTAAAGAGAGAGTATAAAAGAGACAGGATGAAACACAATAAAAATGACACATTGAATATTAAATTAAACATTTGAGGAATAAAATATAAAATTGTCCTTAAAAGGCGACTTAACTACGATAATGCCATCCGTTTCCACCGTGGTTTGTCCTTATCTCCTTTTTAAGAAGAATGTTAAGACTAAAAAGCAAAAAATGTGGTCAAACGGCGTTGACCAGATCCTGCCGTCCGTCCGTTTCACGCTTTGTCTAACTTGTACGTACAAGTTTACTCCATGCGTTAGTTTTTAATAGCGCTGACAATAGATATCTGTACTCGATTAGACATGTTTATTGAAAAAGTACACAACATGATTTTTTTACTTTTTAAAAATAAATATAATTTGTTCTTCTTGTTACATAAAACGTAAAACTGTGTTATAAACATGAGATATAAAGTAGTTAAATGAGTTGTATTCAAGTTTAATACTCGTGCTACACGTGTCGTTAGAGACCCGGTTAAACCCGATAAGACACGATTTGGCAGCCCTAGTTTTTAAACTATAAAAACCCGTTAACTTAAGGTAATAAACTGCTAATCTCAGTGACGGAGCTTGAACGGAATTTGGTAAGGGCTGGACTTTTAAAAATCTAATATTTCACACACAAAAATAGTTTTTCAGTAAAACTAACACTACGCGGGAAAAATCGACTGTCTATGGCTAATCTACAGTACCATGATGTTTATGTTTAATTAACATGTAATACTCAAGTGGTTATGGTAGCATATCAGTAAAAATTCATACCTGATGTCTGTTTTAAAGAAGAATCAGGTGATTACCAAGTAAAAGTTGATTATATGTTTTGATGGTTTTCATGAGTTTTTTAATCCAGATAGTATTTACTCTACAGAAAAATATGATATATTTAAATATCATCTTATCTAATTCCAATCTTACATATAAGATCAATTATGTCATAATTAATAGATTGTTATGGTAAGAAAGTTAAACCAAGAATATTAGACACATTTTTGGCAATGCTATAATGTCATCTTCAATGTGTTAAAATGTCTTAGGAAACATGTCCAAAACTTAAGATTGAAGTGTTTTCTAAATGATTACCGTTTTCTTGTTAGTTTTGATGAGCATTGTTTATGCTTGTAATTCGTAATCACACCTTTTATATTTGTTTTAGGAATTTATATTTTTGTAATGTAAAGTTTAAAACTTCATGAATTGAAGTAGATTTGATTAGGCTACATGGAATGATAAGTATGATTTTTTTTACATCTTAATGCAAACAATATGAATGTCATGGTGCAAACGTTAATATATTTGGCTTTAGTACAATATAACAATCAGTTGAAGCTTGTGCCATTCATCACCTTTTGGTGATGATTTAAACTTAACAAATTGAGTAGGTTCAAAAGATAGGAAAACTCATTTATGATCAATGATAAACCTTTAGGGATCAAAAATCGAATGCACAACGATTAGAGACCGACATAAGATGTTCTTACCGACCCAAAAAAAACATTTTTGGGATTAAAAAGAATGCCCAATATAACGGTTTTTCAGCCTATGTGACTTTACTGTCCACATTTTTACGATTACATTGGATGCATTTACAAGTCACCCCTTAGGACGGGGAGAACAAAAAACTTTGTGTGTGTGAACACATTTTGTCTGTAGGTAAACGGTTAATAAAATATATGCACAAATTAGTTAAATGATTTTTATATACATAACATACACATATGTATGTAAGGCTGTGAGAGCAGACGGTGTCGAGTGGTGCCACCAGCCACATCGGACCGTTCGCGCCCCAAACACCATCTCCCTAAGCGCCATAGGGGGCATTATCGTGTCTTTCGTTGTCCAAATCGCGGGCGCCAGCGGGTGATTTGTTTGAAAACTTAACATTTGACCGTTGAACAGTCATACGTATTAAACAAAATTTCCATTAAATTCCTCACTCTCCTCTATATAAATCCACAATCTTTACCATTTTTTATCACTACTCTCTAAACTTCATACCACAAAATCAATCATCTCTTTCATATTTTGAACCATTTTATGGCAAATTAATGGACAGACGAAGAGGACATCGCTTTAGCTACGAGTTGGGTGCATTTTGTGGAGCAAGGTCACCATCCAGACTCTGTTTCTAATTGGAATGCGATTTTGAAACGCTTTCGTCAACAAGTGAATACACCCACTCGTAATTTGAATCACATTACTGGAGGGTTTATTATGATGCGAACAAACTGTGAGCACTTTGAGAGGCTCTTTATCAAGGCCATGAACCACGAAGAGGGCATAACTGAAGATCAAACGATTGAGGCGGCATGTGCCGAGTACCAACTACATCATAACAGAAGTTTCTGTCATATTCGGCTTGAGAAATTTGCTTGTCCATTTTAATAATTTTAAGCCGTCTATTTTAGTTAATTTTTTAGGTATTGTTTTTAATTAAGTTGGGTTGTAATCTTTTTTTATTCTAGTTTAATTAAAGTTTTATGTTTTATATTGTTTTGATACTTATCTTTTATATAAAGTTTATTAATTGAAAATAAATTTAAATAAAAAAGTATTGATTAATGATGTCAGGGGCTTTATGAGGCTTTATCCCACTACAAGTCAGTTAACAATGGATCCCCTATCTAGTTCGCACTGATGTTGCGCTTATGTGGCGTGATAAAGTCCCTAAAGTCTTTATTCGACACCACCCAACCTAAGGTGTGGTTTTCAATCATCTCATCTTAACATAAGCTTCACATCACCTCCCCATCCTCTGTCCCCTTCAAGCCTCTAGGGGTATGCTGCCTTCCCCTTCCCCAACCACCCATCAGCACCCAATCAAGAGAGATAGAGAGAATAGAAGAAAGAGAATGAAGTCGGGGAGGCCAGGGCAACTCCACGGTTATACCGTACTGTAAAACCTCGTAAAATCACGACCAATATAATAAAGACACGTGTCATGGACTTTAAACGTGTAAAGAATTATTTCTGAGGGACTGAAGTTGTCAAACAATGTAAACATGTGAATAAAGGGATCCAAAGTGTCAACATGCCATTCTTGTGCCTCTGTTTGACCTCACACGACGTTCGTATTCTTTAAAGAATAATTTATCGAACTTGAAAAGTCGTTTGTGCTCGAAATAAGGATCTTGTGAAACATAGGGGTTAAAAGTGTCAACATGCTGAAAGTAACCTCTGAATGACCTTTTAACGATCCCAAAAACATTGTGATAATTTATTTTGGTCCCAGGAATAACGGATATTAAATTCGTGGAGTTTCGACGCACATAAATAAGCAAAATGTTAATTACAAGAAATAAGGGTTAAATGCGATAATATTGCGTTTCAAGACCGTTCGGGTGACCTCGTGACTAACCAAAAGCTTATTGGTAAATGTTTAAAGATTCAAGACCCTTAAAAGTCAAGTTTGGGGGTTAAAAGTGCAATAAACGAAAGTTAAAACTAGTTTAAAGGGACCAGGGACTGATATTGCAATTTCTGAAACTTGGTGACCGGATCAGACCCTCAGGCTGGCCGCGTAGACCTCAGCCAAACCTTACGCGGGCTGCGTAAAACGCCCAGATGCAGAAAAAATTGGACAGTTGCCTGTACAGCAAGTTGCACCGCCTTTGCATGGTGGTTTTCGAATTAAAGGACTGAACCAATGGTTTTACATGCATAGGGGACACCTGGGATGATCAGGAATCACTTGTAGAATTTGTTGGATTGATCTTGTGAGTTTAAATTTCCTATATAAGAGTTCTTGTTTGATAGTTCAAGTGCTCACTTTCAAAAATCATTTTAAACACACTCTCTGGAGCTCTCTGGACTTCAAGCTAGTTTTCTCAAGCTCCTAATTCGTGCTAAGAGCCTTTGTAAGCATTCTTAGCCTTCCTAGTTCATGTTTTATTAGTCTAATGACCAAAAGTCAAAGCCGTCGTAATTAACCTTTGACTTAGTGATTAATCACTAATGGTCCAGTCATTTTTCGAATTGAAAGTGGCTATGAGTTGGTAATTATGTGGGTAATAAACCCTTAAAAGGGCACCCTCTGATTTCCACTCTAACTTGGTCAATTGTCGGGTCAAACTTAATTATAAAAAGTCAACATAAAGCTATTTTTGCAAATAAACTCATAACTAACAATGTAGAAGTTATGAAACCTGTTATAACACTTAAATAACTTGGTAAATAATGTAAGAACATGTCTAAGCATGTTCAACCCGACAATTTTGAGTTTAGGCTCGGTTCGGAACCGAAAGTCGCAAAAGTAGACTTTTGCTTTGACTTTCAGTTCTGACCCGATTTAGCTTAGTTTAGATATGCTTTAAAGTTCCATTAGAACCAGGTTATAGGTTAGTATAACCCTCTGAGGTTATACAACTTGGTTCCTAATTAATCCGATTCATTTGCATGTTTCCGTTAATTGCTTAAATATTGACCATTATGCCCTTTTGATATTAAAACGAGATTGTTGAAAATGTGAGAGGACAAAAACCTTTATTACTGATTTATAAACATGTCCTAAAAATTTGACATCAGTTTGAGGTCTAAATTAGGAGTTATTCTCAATATCGTAATTTGAAAGCTTTTTATTAATTAAACGGCATTATTAGCATAAAGCCTATTTAAACCCGTATTTTGACACCAAACCTTTTACCCACTGATGTAATATAATATTTTGGGATTTTTAAAGATTTTTATTTATTTTTAAACTGATCAGGGCATAGGGTTCTTGCTTTGATTCGGTAATTGTCGGTTATACCCTTTTTACTATTAAAATGAGTTTTACATAACATTTTGATACCAAACTTTTTGCTACTGATTTAATATGTTAAATAAAATATTTTAAGCCTTCTGGACTGATAAAAATATCAGCTTTCCTTATACAACCCGAAAATCGACTAAAACCGACTTTTTACGCGTTATAAACGCATAGTATGGGTTAAAACCATTTTTGGCATATAAGACTTATTACCTACTGATGTTTTAAGTAAATTTCTATACTTTAACAGTAAGAAAAAGTTTTGAAATCAGATTTCCAAATTTGACCTTTAAAGCTTATGTGAAATGACCAAAATGGCCATTCGGCGCATAGTTTGGCAATAAATGATAAATTTCACATATATGCAATACCTTACTGATATGACTTACAAAAATAAATATTTTTACTGATCATTTTAGACCAGAACATCAGATTAATATTTAATCTTTTTTATAACCTTTAAAACAACCAAAATACCCCTACGGGGCATAAATTGATTTTAAATTCGTTTGGGCATAATGGAAGGTATCCTACTGATATCACAACATATTTAAGGCATATTAACTTATGAAACCTATACATGACTCATTTGGTTAAGCGTCATGCATTTTTCGCGTTCGGTACGGTTTATGTGACTAGTTTGCATACATTGACCGAAACAGGTCAAACCTTATCATTTTTACCTCAAAATCCAGAATGTGTTTAGTTTACGCATATTATACAAGTCTCCATACTTGTCGGGTCTAAATCACATTCTAATCCAGTCTACGCTTAATCTTGCGTTTCGAACCGTATATCTTTCTTTATAACTAACCGGTCTAAGTTTAAACTTAAGTAAGACCAGTTAGGAATCTAATAGGTTATTAAAACCTTCAGTCCAGATTTAGAAGCCCAGTAAAAGATATTTGCACTTGCTGATTGTTTACGGTTGAGATAAATTTGAATAATCTGCTCAGGTAAATACTTTTAACTTATTTTCCCTTATACGGGCTTGGGGTACGGTATATAAAATACCGCTTGGTCGGGTATTAAATTTTTAATCATATGAAGGTTAATTCATTGAGATAACCCGTTTAATCTGTTTTGTTTGTTAAAGCCTTTGGGGGGTTAATGACCATGTCCTGGATATCCTCGGCTCATTCATTGAAATGGCCACGACTTAAGCATGGGGTGTAGGCATACACTTGACGGTGCGTATGTAAAATGATATACCTGCCTGTTCGAGAATAACTCGCCGTATGTTATATTATGTGGTGTGTCTATTAATCTTTAACCCGGTATTCTGTCACACCCCCAAAATCCACAAGCGGAGTATCACCGCATGGAGGCGTGACTGACCAGGATCAAGCCACCAATCATATTGAACAACGTAATTAAGTAAATAAAACCAAACACAATATAATTGGTGTCCAAAAGAAAGTAACCAACTTTAAGTTAACAGCGGAAGCATAAAATGTAAAACCCAAACATAAGTAATAAGTTCATAAATTTAAATGTTTAACATGGAACTCAACAGTCCATGCCCCACAACGATCACATCTCCTGGTGCAAGCTCCATAAATACCCAACGACCTGCAAGGCATGTAACAGGGAGTCAACAACAAAGTTGAGCGAGTTCACAGTTGGTTGTTTAGTTTTAAAAGGTTGTTTTGAAAACCATAAGTTGTTTCGTAAACCACGAGTTAACCAGTATCTTTGTTTTTCCCCAAACCATATCCATAATCAGTGGGGGCTTCCCCATGTGAACCACTAGACCTTTACCATATCGACAACTGACGAAAGTAAGTTGTGCCCTAAGTCAATGTCTATCATCATTGACTGAGTGCCCAGATCCATTAGTACACGCCCGTCCTACCGGCACGGTGTAAGGCTTGTCAACCCTAATAGCGCTATTAACTAATGACCCGCTCGCCATTGGCCCGGCGATTAAGTCGATATAAAAATGAGGGACTTAATGATAGAGTTTTGTCTAGTAAGTTTAAGGTTGTTGTCCTACCCAAGGAGGACGAACGTACGTATTCTACCCAAGGAGAATACGCAGGATTAATATTGGCATCCTACCCATGGAGGATGGCGGTACATATCCTACCCAAGGAGGATATGCAGGTTCCGTTTTAGTTCTTTAACCCATTCCCAACCACCGGGAATCCCATGCCTTAGAAAGAGTGTGAACTCACCTTTGGTTGCTCGGTTGAACTCTTAAAATAGCTAATGGTCAGGGTTGGTCAATCATGTCCTAATATGATTACCATTTAGTTTGTTAATAGTTTTAAATAAAACACAAAGTTCCTACACGCATCTATCACATAGCACGCACTCACTTTAACATTTCACGCCCATATAAACATCCCATCTATCACCATTCAAAAGCAAATATACGATATTGCACATAACACTTTCATTGACATATAACATGTTAGATCATTCTCAGATAACCTACCCGACATTTAGATACGCAAATTACTACTTATGTCGTTTCAGCTTTAACATTCAAAACTGGGTTGTTTTCAGGAATTTTAATAAAATAGTTAACTTACTCCAAAAATTCCCAAATTTTTACAGAGTGTTTTAAACGATCCAAATATTATTGTGTAAAAATATCGGGATCCAATTCATTACCAATATTTTATAAAAAAACCATTTACCGGACTACAATCAGATTCATCACTTTCTGACTGCAGTCCATGGAATAATTCATTTAAAATTCATCGTAAGTCCGATTGATGAAATTCTAGTGGGAGAGTTACAACGACATCAGTGGTCATCTACAGTACAAATTTCATGAGCTAATTCTACACAGATTTCAAGTTATGATGAAAAACATAACACACATTTTCTGCAGTAAAAACGCAGCTTTTGCTGCTGTACAAAACGGACCTTTAAAAATAGTAAACGGCCTCGAAAAATATGATTCCAGTGCCATTTGATTCGTTTTTCAAAAACATATAATTTAGACTTCAGAAAATCAATTTTTTGTGTAGGATCGTTTTCAGACCCGAACGAGTCGATCAGAAGAGTTTATCTCTACACGAAAGGCGAAAACAAACGTGTACAGGTCAATTCAGCTAGATTTACACTTTAAACTGTCCGTATATTGATTATAGATCAATTACAAGTCTGTGGACACTTCGGCAGCACTTCGTTACACTGACCGGAACTGTTACAAATGAACTAGACATGAGAGGTATATATAGGTGTGTTAATTTCATTTGAATGTGTCATGTACCATTTCAAACGAAATTAACAAAGTTAATTTCGTTTGAAAGTGGTAATGTCACTTTCAAACAGAATTACCCTATTCAAGCCCTAAACCTCCTATATTCTCGTACAATGTGCTCTGATCTAACAACTCTAAGTACAAGACTCGATACAAGACGAAGTCGACAGACGCATGCACCAACAGACTCCCCTTCGAATGTTGACGAGTCTTCAGTGTCGAGTCTTCGCATCTTCAGTCTTTATCAGTCCTCTCAAACTCTTTGAAGTATCTGACGCTGTAAGCATCCTCAAATCTTTCTCTTCTCTTTTCACAAGCACCAACACACTCCTTCCTTTAGGTGTCTTCAGACTCCCCCTTTCGATATGCTGGGATCGCAGCCTGGCTTGTTAAAATCACAGAGTCCTCAGGTATCGGAACCTGGCTCTCTATCATCTATCCAAGATCACCTAGCTCTTATCCTGCACATTCTCTACCCAAAAATAAATTTTCTGATGATAACTTGTAAAAACAATCTCACCATCTAATGAACACTTGTGGATAAGATATTCAGACAATAAACCACTTGCATGAATTATTTAATCAATGAATGATTTTACAATGTAGATCTCTGATGAAACATTTGAAGATATATCATTTTTATTTTCAAAACACATTCTCCCAACCCGATTTGTTCATCATGTTTAGCACTTGGAATTTTGAAAATCAGTTTTCCAACATCAGTTGTCGAAAATCTTTTTGTATTTTACAAAATTTATGCTAAAACACACTAAAATCTTTTTGGATTTTTGAATATAAGAAATGCAGAAAAGAAATATTTACAATCAATATTTTTGTGAGTTTGTGTAAGAGGATCATATCAGTTTATGAAACAAATCACCAACACCGTTAAGCTTTAGACATTTTAAGTTCTAAACGATTCACTTAGATTGTCAGTATACTGATCCACTTAAATTCTCACACAAAGTTCAATTGCTTCGAGATACGAGATTAATGTCTTAGATACTTAAACTTAATCGCGTGTCCCACGTCAGAATATACTCCCGTATCCAGATCCCAATATTCAGTCTTACAGGTGAGTATACCACAGATGATATCTGTAAGGGGTTAATTGCGAAAGCGTGAGAGCTCAGGTCAGAACTTCCGTTCAGCAGAGAGATGACGGCTTGACTTTTGGTGTGTCCCCTTTAGAGGATCTTTTTACAACAGCATTGATTAGCAATTTTATTGTCTCATCATTTTATGCTGAGGGTGGCACTATATTTCAAGCAAGCGGTAAAGTATTCTCCGGGGACTAGGCCATTGCTTCCGCATTATCAGAAGTCCCGGGATAATACCCCAGATATCACTGAGTATAAAGACCTAGTATCTCAGAAAAAGGGACCTTTCAAACAAGATTTCGGGGGTTACCCATATATCCGAGAGATGTTTCCCCACAATATAAGCAAGTTTGAAATTTAGGTTTATATCTCGTCACAATCTACTAAATGTGTAAAAACCTACTGGCTTATCATCAGTGAGACCTTTTATCACTTTTTTTTTCATTTCTTTAGTATGTTGTGATAGTCCACTGATGTACTATCATTTCCTCTTCTTTGACACAAAAACTCATTTTTCATTTTATCATGTTTTTGGCTTTTTCAAATTTTCAAATGTTTTTGGATTTTTCAAATTCTTACTCCCCCTAAAATTCAAACATATTTAAAAAAAATTGAAAACAAACTATACAAGTAAAATGACAACCGATATCAAATCACTTCAATTCGCCATCCACTTGTCACAAACAATCAGAACTCCCCCTCACAACAAACTATTTTCCCATTGATTTCAAAACACTTAAGTTTGTTTTAATCAAATGGTTTTTCCGGAAAATAAGTTGTGTTGATCTTATAAAACACTTGTAGGTTAAACCACTAGTAGGTTAGGGGTTCATCACTTTGTTTTCAACCACTTGTAAGAATGATTTAATCAAGTTCAACCTAATGACCTTGATTAACCTTTTCATAAAATCACAACCTCTTTTTCAACCACATGGTTTACCAACCAATATCACATGTAGGTTGAATTTCTCAAGATGCCGATTCCTACTCCACAATTACCAACCTGGGAGTTCCGGCAAGTCAAACTAGTGATCAATTTTCAATTTACCAAAAACAATCTAAGAAAGATGCCGATTCCTGCTCCACGATTACCAACTTGGGAGCTCCGGCAGGTCCAGAATTTTACTGTTCATAGTAGGTACCATCCCAGTCACAAACCAGGGATGATAGTTTACCTTGCTTCTTTGTTTTCTTCTCGTAAAATTCCTTGACTCCCTTGACCTTCCTGTCAACCATTTTTCCAAAAATATGGTGCACTTTAGAATTAAAGGCCTTTTCAACATCAAAATCTTTCTTTTCTGAGAAAAATTGATTTGAAATTTCAACTTTACCAACTTTTTGTTTAAAGTTTTCAGCCTTCAATGGTGGAAAATGAACATCATCCATTGGAGGAACTGAATTATCACATTTAATTTCAACCTGTGGCTCATCTGACTTTGTGGAATCAGATTCATCGTCAGAAAATAGCTCCTCTGATTTTGACCTATCAGAATCATCGCTAGAACTATCATCAGACTTCTTAACAACCCATTTCTGGTTGTCAAGGTTTCGTTTTTTCTTGTAAAACCGGTTTGAACATTCACCAATCTCAAAAATTGAATTTTTGAAAAGTTTAGTTCTTTCAATTGATGGTTCAAACACAACTTCTTTATCTTTCAGTTTACGAAAAACTCCCTGTTTTGATTGTATTGCCTTGGAACAATTCTTGGCAATATGACCAACAGTGTTGCATTGGAAACAGGTTCTCGTTTCTTTCATCTGATCAACATTCTTCTCCATTTCTTCTTGCTTTTTAGCAAGGAATTCTTTGTTCGACTGCTTTCAGAACAAATTTTCTTTTTCTTCTTCAGTAGATGTACCAGAATCATTCACTTTTGAATCCTTCTTCTTTTCTTTCTTCTTTTCAGGAGTCTTTTCTTCAGAAACTTTCTGTTCTTTAGTTACTTCATCATATTCAAAAACCTTCATGCCTTCAACAGTTGGATAAATCCTGTCAATGACATAAGAAGTACATGAGTAACTTTTCAACAATAACTCTTTCAGTTTCAATTCTTTGTGTTTCCAGTTTCTGTTCTAGCACAGCACACTTCTCAATGTAGTTGTTCACAACTTTCTGCTTTATCATGAAAGCTCCTTGAAGTGTTTTCATTGCTGTTGCTTGTTCTTCACTTGATTGATTATACTAATTTATGGCTTTGTTCAGAACATCGTAAGACTCCTTCAACTGGTTTATGTTGTTAATCAACTCACTGTTTTTCTTTTTTATAACCTCACAATTTTCACAAATCACCGGAATCTTCTTTGCATCAACTTCTTCATTGAATTTGAACTTCCTTTACCTTTTTCTTGATCACTGGAACAGCTTCATCATCACTACTGACCGGTGTTTTGACCTTTTTCTTTTTCTTTTTGGCTTTTTCATCTTCACTATCACTTTCTGCTATCAATTTCAAATCAACTGCCAATCTTCTTGCATGATACTCACGATCATCATCACTATCCTCTTCAACACGAGCAACATATGCTTTGTGATTTGAATCTTTGTTTGGATCATAATCATCCCAATTGAAATTTGCCCAGCTAAAACCTTCAGGCAATTTTTCATCTTCTTGATTGATTAGACATGCTTTGTTGTCAGCTGAAATATATTTGTCCCAACTGAATCCTGTTGTTGGCTCTGGGTCATCCTGATTCACCATACAAGCTCTCTTTGAAGATTCTTTAATTACTTTTCTACCATGTGCCACTTGTGGTTCTTGTTGTTGTTGAGCAACTTGATGATAAATGGCCTTCCGGTAGTAATCATTGTTGTTGTTGAACGGATTTTGAGCTCCACTTGCTTCACGGTTTTTGCACTCCCTCTTGAAGTGTCCTTTTTCCCTGCAACGAAAACAGGTGACTTTAGATTTATCAAAACCTAAAGTAGAAACATTAGCTTCACGTAAATCATCTCTTCCAGTGATCTGCTTAAATTTCTCAGCTCGTCTCAACACACTTGCCAAACACCACTTTATGTCCATCAATTCCATCTCTTCAGCATCTATTTGATCGTAATCCTCTTTTGTCAACATTGGATTCCCGATCCGACCTGCCACAAAACTACCATATGATTCCAATACAGTTCCCAACAAAGACGTGTGACTCTTAGCAACTTCTGCTGAATAATCCTCATCATTCTCAAGATTCAAAACAATGTTGCATTGTAGCTTCTTGCCAATCTTGTTTGTTGAAATGTTCGGATCAAATGATGGATATGATGAAAAACTTGTGTTGCTGTTTGATCCTTTGGATGAACTTCCAGATGAACTCTTTGCATTAAATGTTGTTTCAATCTTTGGTGACATGTTGGTGGTTTTATCACTGACACCACCTTTGTAGTAAAGCCCAATGTCTTGTTCACCGTCAAAATCTTTCATTCTTAACGCCTTTCTCTGTTCCATCTCCTGAGCCTCAACCTTTTCTATAAACTTGCTCAGTGTCAGATTGCTAAACCCTTTCTTGTTTCTCAGCATCATGAGATATGTGCCCCAAGTCTCATACGGCAACGCATCAGCCAACTTTTCGATCAACTCTTCATTATCTTTTTCGATGCCCAATCTCTTCATGTTTGCTAGCAGATTGCAGTATCTTTCAATGATTTGCTTTGTGCTTTCATTCTTCAATCCACGAAATAGATCAAATTCTTTCTTTAAAAGCGACTTTTTGTTCTTGACCATCTCTTGGCTTCCATGAAACTTCGATTTTAAAGCTTTCCAAATCGAATAAGAAGTTCTATTGTGTTGCAGTAGAACCAAGATATCTTCTTTTACAGCTTGTTGTAGAAGACTTAGCATCATTTTCTCATCTTTGTATTTCTTTCTATTATCGGCACTTAGATATTTGATTGCAATAATCTCTTCATCATCATTCATCGGTCTAACGTATTTCGTCTCGACACATTCCCAAGCATCCAAATAATTTGCTTGTACCCAGTTTTCGAAACGTCCTTCCCAACCCTTATACTCCTCGATGTTCATTAGCTTAGGTGGTTTTTGCATAGTCCCCGTTTCATTTTCCAACATCGTGTTCTGTGCAAGAGTAATCGGGGTAACCGGGGTAGCGAATGCGTTGTAAAATTCTTCTTCCATGATTCGGTATCGAAGAATTTCTCACACAAGCTTTCAAACGAACTGGTTCACTTAGTGAAACACCTGTAGACAATCAAACAAAAAACGATTAGTTTAAACGAACTGAAAATGTGAATGTGAGTGATGGTTGAATCGATCTAGGACACGTGTCGAAGATTTGCGGACTCGTTCAATGTATTCCGGGTATAACCACTGAATGAATAGACTAGATCAAATGGGCCACGAAATATGGGCTTCCAATGGACCGCAAATAATGAAGTTCATTTTATGAGCTGATACACTTAAAATCCGATTGGGCCGATAAACGTTGACTTTAACAGATTATACACATGAACTGACAACAATTTGATTGGGCCTCATATAAATGTATCTGTTTAACAATTGATTTGTCCAACAAAAACCACTAAGCCGACAACTGAAACATCATATGATTGGACCGGTAAAGCACATGGTTACTGACAATCACTTTTTGAAATCTATTGGGCCGACCACTTATTTAATCTTATTGGACCGAATTAATATGAATCTGATTGAATTCAGAAATCCACTACACACAGAATACTCCCTCAAACGAAATACCTAATAACGTTTGAAATAACAACTTTTTAAACGGAATTGCTGAATCTGTATGAGCGTTCAAACGAAAATACGATTTCAAACGAGATTGCTACTATCAAACGAAATGACTATCTTCAAACGAGATTACTCAACTTTCTCAAACGGAAATCCGAATTCAAACGGAATTACCAAGATTTTTCAAACGAAATCAACAACTATGTGCAATCTCAAACGAAATCAGCAAGCAACTTCAAACGAAATCAGTGTGATGTCATCATTTCGGTTCAAATTTTGTTCAATTAATCAAGTTTTAAGCTGATTTTAGTTCTGAAACTCTCAAGGGTTTGTTAAAACACAGTTACGCACACATTGTGAAAAGATTAGCCGATTCTAACCAAGAAAACTTGTTTAATTTTGAAAAGAAGGTGTAGAAATCAGATTATGCAGCTGAATTGGTAAGAACTCTTCCTCCTGAGCTCTGATACCACTTGTAGGATCGTTTTCAGACCCGAACGAGTCGATCAGAAGAGTTTATCTCTACACGAAAGGCGAAAACAAACGTGTACAGGTCAATTCACTAGATTTACACTTTAAACTGTCCGTATATTGATTATAGATCAATTACAAGTCTGTGGACACTTCGGCAGCACTTCGTTACACTGACCGGAACTGTTACAAATGAACTAGACATGAGAGGTATATATAGGTGTGTTAATTTCGTTTGAATGTGTCATGTACCATTTCAAACGAAATTAACAAAGTTAATTTCGTTTGAAAGTGATTTCGTTTGAAAGTGGTAATGTCACTTTCAAACGGAATTACCCTATTCAAGCCCTAAACCTCCTATATTCTCGTACAATGTGCTCTGATCTAACAACTCTAAGTACAAGACGCGATACAAGACGAAGTCGACAGACGCATGCACCAACATTTTGATTTATAACAGTCCGTTTACAGCCAACTGAAGTTGGCTGCAGAATCATAGACAGATTCTGTTCCAGCTCTAATCGTTACCCGAACCCCCGCAACCGATCAACTAATGCACCCAAAGACCCACGACTTTTATTTTTTAGCAGATCATCCTCACCTGTAACACCCCGTGTTTTCACGAGTGAAAGTCAAAGTCAAGGTAAAAGTCAACGACCGATTTCGCGCAACTTGACTCGTAGAAATGTTGTTATTTTATTTATATTATGTGGAGTAAATGTCGTACATTGCAATAATCGAATCATGTTAAACGTATTTCAATCGACCTATGACTGTGGATGATAGGAAGTAACAATGCGATAAAGTTAATCAACTAATAATCAAGCTATGTTAATCGAATCGACATCAAATCATAACTCGAACTATGTATTTTTAGTTGTCAATTATACGTGTGTGTGCCTTACGTGTTACCTGTGCATGTTTATTTATGTTTATTGTGGAAATCAAGCGAACTCAATCGAACTCGAAGCCTAACTCGAATACAAACGAACTCGAACCCGAATCCCGATCGAACCACGTTATATACAAAGTAGTTGGGACTAAAAATTATTTGACTAGGAAACCCTATCGAATCGCTCGCAATCGAAACCGAAGCGTCATCGCACCCGAATGCACCATTCAGCCGACATCCGGACGGATGGTCCATCCGCACGGAATGTCCATCCGCACGGATTGCCAATCCGCACGGAGTGCCAATCCGCACGGATTGCCAGTCCGCACGGATGACCAGTCCGCACGGATAACCCAATCCGGGTAACGTGCAATCCGCACGGATTACCCTTTCCCCTTTTAGCATCCTATAAATACCCGGGTCACTCTCCAAACTTTCCACTTTTGGCAAGTGACGTCCGACCAGCACACTTTCTTCACCTTTTCTCAGATTTCTCTCAATCCAGGTAAGATCATGCTCTCATTCTTGTACATTCTTGTTCACTACACAATTCTACACCTTTCTATCTTTCAAAACTCAACTTTTAACCATGAAATCATCAAGATTTGAGGTATCCTCGGGTGACGTCATCATGAAGTTCTCATGAACTTCAAGCTTGACCTCATTCCACCAAGAATAACTCAGATCTGAACGATTTCCATAAGATTTCACAACAATTTCACCTAAATCTAAGCTTTCCTAGAGGATAAAAGAGTTGAAAGAAATAAACAAGTCTTCTCCTTCTTTTACCCTCAAAAGCGGTACGAATCTGATCGGTTCTAGTTCTCTACTCGATATTAGTGATGCACTAGTCCTAGATCTGGATTCTACCCACAAGACACCTGATTTCGGGTTAAACCGGAATGACCGATCTAAACCGCCGACAGGCCGAGTTAGGGTGATTCCTGGCCGGCTTAGTCATTCGGGTAAGAACGCAATTCCAAATGGTTGCCACGAAGTCAGAATGTCTCGATAGAACGACAAAGGCGACCAAGGGTAGCCGGTCAGAACAACCAGCACGGACAAGCTGTCCGCACGGACAGACGATCCGGACGGGTTGTCACCCGGACGAGCTTCACTTGGGACCCACATTCAAAAACGAGGTTTGAGTATCGACGAATGAGCAATCCGGACGGACAACCTCTGAATGGATTACTCTTCGAATCATGAGATACTAAGGCCTTAATCAATTTCAAACAATGTTCATCCGCACGGACAAGTTGTCCGCACGGACAGACTATCCGGACGGATTGTCTCATCCGCACGAACAACTATCCGGACGGATTACCTCTGTCCGCAAGGATTAGCATCCGGACGGATTCCACAAATTCCATCAAGTAACTCAGTCTCAGAGACGTGTCCGCACGGATCACCATCCGGACGGATTGTTGTCCGCGCGACCGGCTTGAAGGATAGAGATACTTGAATGTTTTCTAAATGCTACAATGAAAACTTCAAAGCACAAGCCATCATACACAAACACATCCTTAGGAAGAAACAATCCACTCGAATAGTAATCCGCACGGACTACTTGTCTGCACGGATAAACAATCCGCACGAGTGACTAATCCGGATGGATTACCACCCGCACGGATTGGCCATCCGCACGGACTACCATCCGCACGGATTACCATCCGTACGGATAGGTTACTCATACGAATAGTTTACTCGCACGGATAGTCAATCCGCACGATCAGCTATCCTACCCGCTCTCATCTTGTACTGTTTTACACGTCACTTATCGTTACGTTATCGAATCTATTCAGGCTAACCGTATTCGCTGAAAAGCGCTCCCTTCAATCCATTAATCACTGTGAGTATACTCGATCCCTTTTTGCTTTTAGCACTTTTGGGTGTTACATACGTTACGAATATTCAAACTACAATTATCACACTACTCAAGCTATTTGAACGCTAACCGTTAATGCATGCTATACGTGGCTTATGAATGCTTGTTTGTTATGTTTACACATGGAATGATGTCTACCTGCCTTAGCAACGATAGTACTATAGTTTGGACTCAGCACCCGTTCACACGGGGGTTGTTAAGGATCTTTTACTTGCATGGATTACGGTGGTAATCATGTATTGCGAACTGCCTCGGGCAGTCAACCCGCAGTCATTGGTATCGATGGATCTATGTCGATAACTAACGTGCTTCATTTCACTATGTGTACGTGCTGGTTATGCGTAAACGAATTCGAACTCTATATGCTATTATCAAACTTGTATGCTCACCTTTACATTTTATGTATTGACTTTATTTTAACGTATGTGACAGGTGCTTAGGTTGCTTGTTTGCTCCCTGTGCGGTGATGAAATTGAAGCTAGGAACTGGAGTCCTAGAAACCAATGAATAAATTAGTTATGTTTAAATCTGAGTTGTCAGAACAGAATACTTGTCTTGATGTTTGTCTGTAATAATTGTTTAACTATTTGAGATACGGTATGGGACGTATTACTTAATTGAATGGTAATGATAGTTGTTATGGAAACTTCTGGACAATCTGTTTCGCTCAGTGCCACGCCCCGATGATTCCGCCATCGGTTCGGGTGTGACAGATTGGTATCAGAGCCATAACTATAGGGAATTAGGCAAGACTCGACCTAGTCCGGGTCGAAGTCTTAGAGACCTAGTCTATAGTTAAGAACCAACAGACCAACTCGCGCGTATGCATGAACTCGCCACTATCGCTCACTCTTTACGCTTATTCTACACTAGCATTGCACTCGAAATTTTAACTACGAGCAAGCACTACAGCCGAGAATAGGTGTGAAAACCGCAAACTCTCAGCTAAAGTCGCTTAATCAACTTGCAATTTTAACTACAAACGAGGAGAATTATGCCAAATTAGGAGTGAAATCCATATTTTGATGAATAATCTCCTCCATTTTATCAAAATAGGGACGAAGTTGTTAAGCCAGGGGTGAAATCCTACCCTTGACAACTTGCTCCGCACATTTTACAAAACTCCCACCAAGGTTGCAACAGACGATCTGTAGTCACCATAAAACTAGCAGGATTCATGCCAAACGTCCAAGAATCGAGGCCAAGGCACAATCCTGAAAGTTGAAAGTGCATAATAGATCCCCTGTGAATAATTAAACCACCTTGGTTAGTCGAAGTCTAGTAGCCGCAGACAATCTATTTCTCGATTTTATGTGTATTTCAAGTTTTGAGCCAAACTATTGACTCCGACGATTCGTCGATTTTATGTGAATTACGTATTTTATGCTATTTGTTAAGCATTTTGAGATACTACTGGCTTCAATCTAATGCCTTTTGCTTTTGCTACCCACACAACACACTACACATCGTTAACAAACCGCTCACGCTACACTATATTCGAACCATCGCGAACTTTGAATACTAGGTTTCTGTTTTCTGAATGCCTCTAGTGACTAAGAGCGTATGTGCTTTCCTTGCTTCTGTACTCTGTATGCTTAGGAATTATGTGATTATGTGCCCTACATGCCTATGTGACTTCGTGTTTTACGTGTTAAGTAGTTACGTGAATGAACGTGTTACTGAGCTTTGGTAAGTAATAGACGTGTGAGGTGAGATTCGAATACAATGTGTTGAGTTCCATGGCGATGTCTATTGCAGACAATGTCGTCTGGATCCCGTCATGCACTCTCTCATCAAGAAAAGAGGGACAAACGCCTTGCTTCCATCATCGCGAAAAGTGTGGCTAAAGCCGTGAGTGATGTTTACGAGAACGCCAGCAAATCATCCGAGGAATCAAGGACTGAAGGTCCTAAAGCTGTCACAAGACCTTTCAGTTTCAAACAATTCAAATCGTGTGGGCCGAAAGAATTCACAGGCGAAGGAGGTCCTACTGCACTATTCCACTGGTTTGACTCCATCGAGGTTACTCTGCGACAAAGTGGTTGCCCTGATGACCTTCGAACTCTGAACGCTACCGGCGTCTTTCAGTCCCATGCTTTGGACTGGTGGACGGCCGAGAGGAACAAGCGAGGGAATGATGCAGCCTACGGTCTGTCGTGGGACGAGCTCTAGGAAGTCATGATAGAGGAATTCTGCCCTCCTCACGAACGTCAAAAGCTTGAAGATGAATTTTGGCACATACATCAGAAGGATGGAGACAATGCTGGTCTCACTGCTCGTTTCAAACAACTCAGCATTATCTGTCCCGACCAGGTCAAGACTCCCGACATGACCATCAAGAAGTATATCCGAGCTTTGCCCGATTGCGTTGCTGATTTCGTGCAAGCGGCTAAGACTACCACGATCGAGGAAACCTATCTGCTAGCCGCTGAAATCAACGACAAAAGGGTTAAGGCTGGGGTATGGGATAAGACCTCCAAGCATCTGCATCAAGCTACCGCTACCGCACCAACTGCTGAACCCACCTCCTCAAGCAACAAGAGAAAGAACAAGAGAAAGAACAGCTCCACCAACAAGAACTGTGCGATCACTGCTGCACCAGTTCAGACTGTACCAGCCCAACAACGTCAAGTAGCGGCGCCTGTGGCCAATGCACCGCCTGCAAAGCGTGCATATACTGGACCACACCCACTCTGCCCTACTTGCACCTACCACCACCCGACTGCTATCCAATGCCGCTTTTGTGCTCACTGCAACATGTACGGCCACTTCACTGCCAACTGCCGTATTCGTCAAGCTCCTGCTAATCAAGCTCTACTCACCGCCCCACAGGGTCAACAAGCTCCTCCGGCACCCGCAGTCAAAGCCAGAGCCTGCTTCACGTGTGGCGACCCGAATCATTTCGCCAACATGTGCCCGAATAGGGTGGTGAAGCAAGAACCGCAACAGCCGCAGCCACAGCAGCAACAACAACAGCAATAGCAACAACAGGCCGCACGCGCCAGAACTTTCAATCTCAACGTGCGTCAAGCCCAGGCCGATAACAACGTGGTCAATGGTACGTTCCTTGTGAATGGTATTTATGCTTCATGTTTGTTTGATACTGGAGCCGATAATTGCTTTGTGTCGTTCGAATTTGAGAAACTCCTTAGTCGTAAACGTTCCCGACTCTCCTCTGCATTCGATGTTGAAGTCGCTACCGGAAGAACCGTCGCTGTTAACTCTGTGATCCGTGATTGTACTCTCGAGCTCAACAATCACATCTTCTCAATCGATCTTATTCCGATGCAACTCGGAAGCTTTGACGTCATAGTAGGCATGGACTTTCTCCAAGAAAACCATGCCGAAGTTGTGTGCTTCGAAAAGATGATTCGTTTTTCACTCGCAAACGGTGATTCTTTGTGCGTTTATGGTGATACTACTTCGAAGGGTCTCAAGCTTATGTCATGCCTACAAGCTAGCAAGTATCTCCGCAAGGAATACAGGGCTTTCTTGGCCAACGTTGTAGCAGCAGAGAAGGAAAAGAAAGAGAAGAAGGAAGTGAAAGACGTTCCTCTGGTTCGAGAATTTCCTAATGTTTTTCCAGAGGATCTTCCCGGACTACCTCCAAGTCGTGATATCGACTTTCGTATTGACCTCATTCCAGGAGCTAATCCTATTGCCAAAGCTCCTTATCGTCTCGCGCCGTCCGAAATGCGCGAACTCTCAACCCAACTCCAGGAACTACTTGAAAAAGGCTTCATTCGCCCGAGCACCTCTCCTTGGGGCGCGCCAGTCCTTTTCGTCAAAAAGAAGGATGGATCGTTCCGGATGTGCATCGACTATCGGGAATTGAATAAGTTGACTATCAAGAACCGCTATCCCTTGCCTCGGATCGACGATTTGTTTGATCAGCTACAAGGCGCTACGTGTTTCTCGAAAATCGATCTACGCTCAGGTTACCATCAGCTACGCATTCAAGAGGAGGATATACCAAAAACCGCGTTTCGTACTCGTTACGGCCACTACGAATTCGTTGTCATGGCTTTTGGCCTAACAAACGCACCAGCAGTTTTCATGGATCTGATGAATCGCGTGTGTAAACCATATCTCGACCGCTTCGTCAGCGTGTTCATCGACGATGTCTTGATCTATTCCAAAACGAGAGCCGAACACGCGCAACATCTACGTTTGGTTCTCGAGTTACTCCAAGGGAACCAACTCTACGCCAAATTCTCCAAGTGCGAATTTTGGTTGGGGGAGGTCCAGTTTCTGGGTCACATTGTAAATAGTCAGGGTATCCACGTTGATCCTGCGAAGATCGAAGCTGTGAAGAGCTGGATTACGCCTAAGAACCCGTCTGAAGTCCGCTCCTTTCTCGGGCTAGCGGGCTATTATCGACGATTCATCGAAGGATTCTCGAAGATTGCTGTACCACTTACCTCTCTCACGCATAAGGACCAGCCTTTTGTCTGGGGAACCAAACAAGAGTCTGCCTTTCGAACCCTCAAATACATGCTTTGCAATGCTCCTGTTCTCACACTACCCGACGGAAACAATGATTTCATTGTCTACTGTGATGCTTCCAACCTTGGTCTCGGGTGTGTTCTTATGCAACGAGACAAGGTTATAGCTTACGCGTCTCGACAGCTCAAAATCCACGAGAAGAACTATACAACCCATGACCTCGAGCTAGGCGCGGTTGTTTTTGCATTAAAGATTTGGTGACACTACCTGTATGGTACCAAGTGTACGATCTTCACCGATCATAGGAGCCTACAACACATCTTTAATCAGAAGGAACTTAATATGCGTCAACGCCGATGGGTAGAACTTCTCAACGATTACGACTGTGAGATTCGTTATCACCCAGGCAAAGCAAATGTTGTTGCCAACGCACTTAGTAGACGGAGCTATCTGCTTAGCACTCGTAATGTTCAAGCCCAGCACAACCTCGAAGCTCTCATCCGCGACGCCCAGCATGCGTGTTTCAACGAACGCACTTTGAAGAAGGAACGAATCTACCATGATGGAGCCCAACTTGTGAGCAAATCGAACGGGATATTCCCCTTTTTAGACCGAATTTGGATTCCCAAACGAACCGATTTGCGGCAGATTATCATGGACGAAGCTCAAAAATCCCGGTATTCTATTCATCCCGGTGCTGACAAAATGTACCAGGATCTTCGCTATAGGTACTGGTGGCCGGGTATGAAACGGGATATCGCTCTCTACGTCGGAAAATGCCTAACCTGTGCTAGAATCAAGGCTGAACATCAGAGACCCTCTGGCTTACTCGAACAACCACCAATTCCCATGTGGAAGTAGGAGAGTATAGCTATGGACTTCGTAACCAAGCTTCCAACCACGTCATCAGGTCACGACAGCATTTGGGTTGTTGTTGACCGTTTGACTAAATCAGCTCACTTTTTGCCAATACGAGAAGACTACAAGGTGGAACGATTAGCCCGAATCTACACCGACGAGATCATTTGTAGACATGGGACGCCTCGTGACATCATCTCTGATCGTGATGCTCGATTTACTTCACGATTGTGGGAAACATTTCAAACGGCACTCGGTACAACGCTTAATCTAAGTACCGCTTTCCACCCACAAACCGACGGTCAGACTGAAAGAACGATTCGTACTCTTGAAGACATGCTCCGTTCGTGTGTT
The DNA here is from genome assembly GCA_030545235.1 of Helianthus tuberosus. Lineage (NCBI taxonomy): Eukaryota > Viridiplantae > Streptophyta > Magnoliopsida > Asterales > Asteraceae > Helianthus > Helianthus tuberosus. Next base: position 130,701,681 of record CM060445.1, on the reverse strand, counting down.
CTAGACTTCGGTGGTAATTGGGATAAACACCTACCGTTGGTCGAATTCTCGTATAACAACAGCTACCAGGCTAGCATCCAGATGGCACCTTTCGAGGCCTTGTACGGAAGAAGATGTCGATCGCCTATTGTGTGGCACGAGATCGGTCACTCGCAACTAACCGGTCCGGAGCTACTACAAGAAACGACAGACAAAATTTTCCAAATTCGGGACAACCTAGCGAAAGCTCGGGATCGACAGAAAGTTTACGCCGATAAAAAGCGCAAGCCCCGTGAATTTGGCGTTGGTGACTACGTACTCCTAAAGGTATCTCCTTGGAAGGGTGTAGTCCGATTCGGCAAGAAAGGGAAACTCGCGCCTCGATATGTTGGACCTTTTAAGATTCTGGAAAGGATCGGAAAAGTCGCCTACAGACTCGAATTACCGGAGGAACTTAGCAATGTCCACCCGACTTTCCACGTGTCAAACCTCCGAAAGTGCATCGCCGACCACGACTTACATGTCTCTCTAGACGATCTACAGGTGAACGAAACATTACACTTCGTGGAAAAGCCTGTCGAAATCATGGATCGCCAAACCAAGCAACTCAGGCGCTCTTGCATTCCTATTGTGAAGGTCCGGTGGGAAGGCAAACGCGGCGCGGAGTTCACTTGGGAACTCGAAAGCGACATGAAGGCAAAGTACCCACAGTTGTTTAATTAAGAAAATTTGTAGGCTTTTAGATCATGTAATTTCGCACAACATATCCAAATTTTAGCCGATTTTAACCGTAAAATCTTGTCTAATTTGACAAAAATCAGTTAAAAACGTGAATAAATGAAAAGTGAAGAAATTGGTCAAATCTGTGTGAATTTGGTTCCGAATCCGATGTTTTCGATACGAATCTAGTGCGTTTGATCTGTGCAATCGAGGACCTGCTTAGATACCTACACCATCCACACACAACCACGGACTCCGCACGTCGAACGATCGTTACGCAATCGTACGGTGTCAAAACCGATCCTGCACTCGTCACGCTCATGTACGGATTCCACACGTTACGCGAGTCAAAAATCGGTCTAAACGAGAACTTCACACATGATCCACGGTTCTGTTACGGCTTTCAGCTTAATTTCGGGACGAAATCCCCTAAACAAAGGGAGGCTGTAACACCCCGTGTTTTCACGAGTAAAAGTCAAAGTCAAGGTAAAAGTCAACGACCGATTTCGCGCAACTTGACTCGTAGAAATGTTGTTATTTTATTTATATTATGTGGAGTAAATGTCGTACATTGCAATAATCGAATCATGCTAAACGTATTTCAATCGACCTACGACTGTGGATGATAGGAAGTAACAATGCGATAAAGTTAATCAACTAATAATCAAGCTATGTTAATCGAATCGACATCAAATCGTAACTCGAACTATGTATTTTTAGTTGTCAATTATACGTGTGTGTGTGCCTTACGTGTTACCTGTGCATGTTTATTTATGTTTATTGTGGAAATCAAGCGAACTCAATCGAACTCGAAGCCTAACTCGAATACAAACGAACTCGAACCCGAATCCCGATCGAACCACGTTATATACAAAGTAGTTGGGACTAAAAATTATTTGACTAGGAAACCCTATCGAATCGCTCGCAATCGAAACCGAAGCGTCATCGCACCCGAATGCACCATTCAGCCGACATCCGGACGGATGGTCCATCCGCACGGAATGTCCATCCGCACGGATTGCCAATCCGCACGGAGTGCCAATCCGCACGGATTGCCAGTCCGCACGGATGACCAGTCCGCACGGATAACCCAATCCGGGTAACGTGCAATCCGCACGGATTACCCTTTCCCCTTTTAGCATCCTATAAATACCCGGGTCACTCTCCAAACTTTCCACTTTTGGCAAGTGACGTCCGACCAGCACACTTTCTTCACCTTTTCTCAGATTTCTCTCAATCCAGGTAAGATCATGCTCTCATTCTTGTACATTCTTGTTCACTACACAATTCTACACCTTTCTATCTTTCAAAACTCAACTTTTAACCATGAAATCATCAAGATTTGAGGTATCCTCGGGTGACGTCATCATGAAGTTCTCATGAACTTCAAGCTTGACCTCATTCCACCAAGAATAACTCAGATCTGAACGATTTCCATAAGATTTCACAACAATTTCACCTAAATCTAAGCTTTCCTAGAGGATAAAAGAGTTGAAAGAAATAAACAAGTCTTCTCCTTCTTTTACCCTCAAAAGCGGTACGAATCTGATCGGTTCTAGTTCTCTACTCGATATTAGTGATGCACTAGTCCTAGATCTGGATTCTACCCACAAGACACCTGATTTCGGGTTAAACCGGAATGACCGATCTAAACCGCCGACAGGCCGAGTTAGGGTGATTCCTGGCCGGCTTAGTCATTCGGGTAAGAACGCAATTCCAAATGGTTGCCACGAAGTCAGAATGTCTCGATAGAACGACAAAGGCGACCAAGGGTAGCCGGTCAGAACAACCAGCACGGACAAGCTGTCCGCACGGACAGACGATCCGGACGGGTTGTCACCCGGACGAGCTTCACTTGGGACCCACATTCAAAAACGAGGTTTGAGTATCGACGAATGAGCAATCCGGACGGACAACCTCTGAATGGATTACTCTTCGAATCATGAGATACTAAGGCCTTAATCAATTTCAAACAATGTTCATCCGCACGGACAAGTTGTCCGCACGGACAGACTATCCGGACGGATTGTCTCATCCGCACGAACAACTATCCGGACGGATTACCTCTGTCCGCACGGATTAGCATCCGGACGGATTCCACAAATTCCATCAAGTAACTCAGTCTCAGAGACGTGTCCGCACGGATCACCATCCGGACGGATTGTTGTCCGCGTGACCGGCTTGAAGGATAGAGATACTTGAATGTTTTCTAAATGCTACAATGAAAACTTCAAAGCACAAGCCATCATACACAAACACATCCTTAGGAAGAAACAATCCACTCGAATAGTAATCCGCACGGACTACTTGTCCGCACGGATAAACAATCCGCACGAGTGACTAATCCGGATGGATTACCACCCGCACGGATTGGCCATCCGCACGGACTACCATCCGCACGGATTACCATCCGTACGGATAGGTTACTCGTACGAATAGTTTACTCGCTCGGATAACTTACTCGCACGGATAGTCAATCCGCACGATCAGCTATCCTACCCGCTCTCATCTTGTACTGTTTTACACGTCACTTATCGTTACGTTATCGAATCTATTCAGGCTAACCGTATTCGCTGAAAAGCGCTCCCTTCAATCCATTAATCACTGTGAGTATACTCGATCCCTTTTTGCTTTTAGCACTTTTGGGTGTTACATACGTTACGAATATTCAAACTACAATTATCACACTACTCAAGCTATTTGAACGCTAACCGTTAATGCATGCTATACGTGGCTTATGAATGCTTGTTTGTTATGTTTACACATGGAATGATGTCTACCTGCCTTAGCAACGATAGTACTATAGTTTGGACTCAGCACCCGTTCACACGGGGGTTGTTAAGGATCTTTTACTTGCATGGATTACGGTGGTAATCATGTATTGCGAACTGCCTCGGGCAGTCAACCCGCAGTCATTGGTATCGATGGATCTATGTCGATAACTAACGTGCTTCATTTCACTATGTGTACGTGCTGGTTATGCGTAAACGAATTCGAACTCTATATGCTATTATCAAACTTGTATGCTCACCTTTACATTTTATGTATTGACTTTATTTTAACGTATGTGACAGGTGCTTAGGTTGCTTGTTTGCTCTCTGTGCGGTGATGAAATTGAAGCTAGGAACTGGAGTCCTAGAAACCAACGAATAAATTAGTTATGTTTAAATCTGAGTTGTCAGAACAGAATACTTGTCTTGATGTTTGTCTGTAATAATTGTTTAACTATTTGAGATACGGTATGGGACGTATTACTTAATTGAATGGTAATGATAGTTGTTATGGAAACTTCTGGACAATCTGTTTCGCTCAGTGCCACGCCCCGATGATTCCGCCATCGGTTGGGGTGTGACATCACCATACATCATACTAGCATTATTTCATCATATTACATCTTTATGTTCAAGATTTATGTTCATGTCTTTTAGGGTTCTAGTGATAATCAACATACTACATCTTTTAACCATTAAAGTAGAAGTAAACAAGGGTTAATCAAGAACTTACAACTAGCTCAAAGCTAGGGAAGATCACTAGAGAAAATGATGATGAATTTTGGTGTGTAAAAGCAAGTAAGAGAACTCCTTGATGATCCACAAGCTTTAAGCTCCAAGAATCACCTTCTAACACTTGAATTAAGCTTGAAAATGGGTGGAGGAAGGTTGCAAGGTGGTGGTGGTGGCGGTTCTAAGTAGAGCCGAGAGGGAGAGAGTGAGTATGAGGGAGTTGGGTGAAGCTTGTGAAGTGAGAGAATGAAAGATCTTGTGAATGATATGCACCATGCTTATAATCTCTTCACACAATATTATGTTCAAGATCTCAAGCAACAATCTAATAAAATATTGAAATAAAATCTTGGTGGGGTCCTTCTCTTTGGACCGTAAATGGCATGAGGGGGGGGGGGGTGTTCATTGTAATTTTGTGGGTAAGTAGGTAAATGGTTAGGGTGTTGAGTGTAATATCTAGTGTATTATTTGTATGACACTTTATATAATGTGTTGGGGTATTCGGGGACCATAACTAGTCCAAAAATAATAAAACAATGTTTCTGGCAAAATTTTGGTGTCCCGGGTAATGTCCGGTTGTTCGGTTAGATACCGTTTCGTTAAAGTGCTAAGTTATTCCATATAGTGCCTTTTATGTAACTATTTGTAACACTTTTAATTCCCAACACTTAGGAAAGCATATAGGACCATTCTGTCTATTTTCTGCACAAGACTAGTATGTTAAAAAGCTGAATTTTGCTGAAAATGCAGTTACGTCATCAGTTGTAATTAAGCACAGTCATTAAGCACAATTTAATATTAATTTAATCGAACGGATACTTGTAATTATGAGGGTTGTCACATTCTCCCCCTGTTAAGAAAATTTCGTCCCGAAATTTAGCACGTGGTTACTGAGGAAGCTAGTTAAGTTGCGTGGTTTCCTGGTTTTCCTAGGGTGTCACATCACCCCCCCCCCCGTTGGTTTGGAATTTCGTCCCGAAATTCTGCAGTAGCTTCAGCCTCAGTAGTGGTTGCATTTTTCCTAAACAATTGGGGATACTTGAGTTTCATTTGGTCTTCTCGTTCCAAGGTATACTCTGGGCCACGACGGGAGTTCCAACGAACTCGAACAAGAGGTATTCTGGTACGCTTGAGAACCTTAACATCTCGATCAGTAATCTCTACTGGTTCCTCGACGAGTCACAGCTGATCGTCGATAGTGAGCTCCTTAAGAGGAACTATGAGGGTCTCATCTGACAGACACTTCTTCAGATTCGACACATGGAAAACATTGTGAACTCCCCTGAGTTCTGCTGGTAGATTCAGCTTGTAGGCCACCTTGCCAATTTTCTCAATGATTTCGAAGGGTCCAACATATCGCGGGTTGAGTTTGCCTCGTTTGCCAAAACGAACTACACCTTTCCAAGGTGAGACTTTAAGTAGTACTCGATCCCCAACCTGGAACTCGAGTGGTTTCCTTCGCTTATCAGCATAGCTTTTCTGACGGTCACGAGCTACCGCCATTCGTTTTCATATCTGAGCAATCTTCTCGGTTGTATCTACTACAAGTTCTGGGCCAGTGATTTGACTGTCGCCAACCTCTGCCCAACAAAGAGGTGATCGGCACTTCCGTCCGTACAATGCCTCGAACGGAGCGGCCTGGATACTGGTGTGGTAACTGTTGTTATACGAAAACTCCACTAATGGGAGGTGTTTCCCGGCCATTACCAAAGTCGATTACACATGCCCTAAGCATGTCTTCAAGGGTTTGGATGGTGCGTTCAGATTCCCATCCGTCTGTGGATGATATGCCGTGCTCATGTCTAATCGAGAGCCAAAGGACTTGTGTATAGCTTACCACAATTCAGATGTAAAACGTGAGTCCCAATCAGAAATGATGGAGGTTGGCACTCCGTGCCTTGATACTACTTCCTTTATGTAGACGTCTGCTAGAGTAGAAAACTTATCCGTTTCCTTGATAGCCAGAAAATGTGCAGACTTGGTCAGTCGATCCACGATCACCCAAATGGTATCATTTCCGCATTGAGATCTAGGCAGGCCAGTAACGAAATCCATGGAAATTTGCTCCCATTTCCATTTAGGTATCACTGGTTGTTGAAGTAGGCCTGATGGTTTCTGGTATTCGACCTTGACCCTAGCACAAGTCAAGCATTTACTGACGTAGGTTGCTATGTTGGCTTTCATACTAGGCCACCAATACGTAGTCTTGAGATCGTGGTACATCTTATCCGAACCAGGATGTACCAAATAACGAGACTTGTGTGCCTCATCCATTACAAGCTCACGTAGATTACCATAGAGTGGAACCCAAATACGCCCTGTCACGTAATAAGCACCATCTTCCTTTTGTTCTAGCCGTTTTTTCGATCCTCGCAGGGACTCAGCCCTGATGTTTTCTGCTTTCAATGCTTCGACCTGAGCATCACGAATTTGAGCGGGAAGGCTAGAGTGAATGGTAAGCTGTAATGCACGTACACGCTTTGGTTTAGGCTCTTTTCGGCTAAGGGCGTCGGCCACCACATTGGCTTTGCCCGGATGGTACTTGATTACGCATTCGCATTTGTTAAGGAGTTTGACCCATCGACGCGGTCGCATGTTCAACTCCTTCTGATCGAAGATATGCTGGAGACTCCTGTGATCGGTGTAAATAGTGCACTTGGTACCGTACAGGTAATGTCTCCATATCTTGAGTGCAATCACTACTGCTCCCAACTTCAAATTGTGGGTAGTGTAGCCCTTTTCGTGAACCTTGAGTTGGCGTGACGCGTATGCGATGACCTTCTCAACTAAGTCCCTGGATGGACGCGTCACAATAAACAACGAAATCATCTGTACCTTCTGGTAACGAAAGAATGGGTGTACTACCGGGTTTCACCTTCATCTGTTGGGATGCGGATTCCTGAGCAAGCTTTAGAGTTACGAGGGTTTGTGTATAAGATCGAGAAAACGGGTTTCGCAACGCCAAAGGTCGTTCACTGGAAGGTGTGGGTGTCGCTCGGATCTCTACTAGCTCTTCAAGTAGATTAGGATGTCGTCGGAGAAAACAAGTGACATATTTGTCAGGTTAGACTAAATTCGAATGTCGTGTCAGAGGAGTTATGTTGGTCGTATCCAGATCAAAGGACAGTACGTGTGGTATCATCTTATTTATGGCCCAATGCTCAGCGAGTAACGTTCGTGGAGTGTAACCTGTCCAAGCGAGTGTCCGCGGTCGTAGGGTTCAGAAGTATATCGCGTATGGATGTGGAAACATGAAAAGGGTAGTCACAATCGATGAGTAAGCGTTTAAGAACCCATAACAGGGTTTACCTGATGTCGAGTGTGCATGTTGTATATGGCTAAGATAAAGTAGGCCGTTGATCAAAAGAGATGTCACGAAGTTAAATCAATCAGAACAAGGATTTGCCATAGCAGCATGATTGTCGTACAAGTTTGTAGTGTTAAGATTCACTGAGACTTCCATCAAAAGTCGTTGGACTCGCCCACATGCGAAGGAGGAATAGTTCACCTGGATCCATGAACTTAGGTGTGTTTGTGATTCATCGAGTCGGTAAGCAACCAAATTCGGGGTAGTTCCTTAGGCCGTGCGAATAAATCCAAAATACGTCTGTGTAGTCGTGAGGTTCCAAAGAAAGGACACGAAAACATGTTCAAGAGAGTATAATCGTATCAACAACACATCATCACCCTCAAGGTTTCAAGGAGTGATCACCAAGGATCAAGAGTCGAGCCTTCCAAACTCTCTATGCTAGAGGGTGTTCGTTTCGATGTCTTTGCATGGAGAAGCGAGAACGAAATGTCACTGTGGTAAGAGAATGACGGTTTGGTCTAAGCAAATGGTAGAAATTAGACATAACATAAATCAACAATCATGTGTCGGTACAAAAGCTAGTGTAAAGATTCCGCGTATTTAAGAAGACTATCATGGAATAATACGATTTCTTGTAGTGTAAGGTGGGTCAGGTAAGCGTATAGATTATCGTGTTCGCCTGCAGGTTGAGTGATCCATATCTCCGTCCTCGAACGTCCTGAAGACTACCCCATCAGTAAGGGCATCCATTCTCTAGGTTGGGTTTACGAAGGAGTAAATCAAGTAGAATAAGCATTAACCATCCAACAAGGTAATGGGGGGGGGTAATCTTGTTATCGGTGGAAATCATGGTATGGTTGTTAGTGTTTCGTTATATTGGTTGCCAATCGAAGAAACAGGGGATTGGTGAGGTTCATACGAAGAATTTAGTGAAAACAGGAGTCCAGCAATAACCGAAGAATTCAACCAACTAATCTGTTGTCTAGAAGCAATTTCAGTAGTCGTGTATGGCGGCATGGCACGAAAGGGAAGTTTGTTGCGTCACGGTCGTGGAAGTATATCACTTGTCCAAAACAAAATTTGGTTGGTAGGGTTTCGAGTTGCGAAACGACGAACGCGTGTAACTATGACTGCTTCGTTTCTGGTGACGATGACCGGTGGAGATGATAAGGTTCGTCAATAGAGATGCGTGGATATAGTTCTCCTAATCCCGAGTTCGTTTGAGCCATGTCTGGTCTTCGTGAACATTGACGTGCAAACCGAATGTACGGAGGGTCAGATGGTGACGTCATGTCGAGATAAGCGTGTAAATAGATAGAATGCATAAACAGTTGTCGTAGCAGGGTGATGAGAAATCAGATAAGAATTTGACCACCACTTGTCAAATTTCAAGTAAACAATTGTGTGTCATAAAGAACGCAATAGGGCTAATAGACAGCATGCTACTACCCTAAATAAACACACAATAAACACCACACCAGACAAAAGTAATCTAGCAAGTAAGAAATATAAACTTAAATCATACCACCTAGTGTGTTGAGCCTTGCACGTGGAGCGAAGCGTCGTTGTGGATCGTTGAGCACCGTACAGGTTATAGTATGGTTTTGTCAAAAAGCTTTTCCCTTTTTTTTTTAAACCAAGTTCACTATAACCAATGGCTCTGATACCAATCTGTCACACCCCCAAAATCCACAAGCGGAGTATCACCGCATGGAGGCGTGACTGACCAGGATCAAGCCACCAATCATATTGAACAACGTAATTAAGTAAATAAAACCAAACACAATATAATTGGTGTCCAAAAGAAAGTAACCAACTTTAAGTTAACAGCGGAAGCATAAAATGTAAAACCCAAACATAAGTAATAAGTTCATAAAGTTTAAATGTTTAACATGGAACTCAACAGTCCATGCCCCACAACGATCACGTCTCCTGGGGCAAGCTCCATAAATACCTAACGACCTGCAAGGCATGTAACATGGAGTCAACAACAAAGTCGAGCGAGTTCACAGTTGGTTGTTTAGTTTTAAAAGGTTGTTTTGAAAACCATAAGTTGTTTCGTAAACCACGAGTTAACCAGTATCTTTTTTTCCCCAAACCATATCCATAATCAGTGGGGGCTTCCCCATGTGAACCACTAGACCGTTACCATATCGACAACTGACAAAAGTAAGTTGTGCCCTAAGTCAATGTCTATCATCATTGACTGAGTGCCCAGATCCATTAGTACACGCCCGTCCTACCGGCACGGTGTGAGGCTTGTCAACCCTAATAGCGCTATTAACTAATGACCCGCTTGCCATTGGCCCGGCGATTAAGTCGATATAAAAATGAGGGACTTAATGATAGAGTTTTGTCTAGTAAGTTTAAGGTTGTTGTCCTACCCAAGGAGGACGAACGTACGTATTCTACCCATGGAGAATACGCAAGATTAATATTGGCATCCTACCCATGGAGGATGGCGGTACATATCCTACCCAAGGAGGATATGCAGGTTCCGTTTTAGTTCTTTAACCCATTCCCAACCACCGGGAATCCCATGCCTTAGAAAGAGTGTGAACTCACCTTTGGTTGCTCGGTTGAACTCTTAAAATAGCTAATGGTCAGGGTTGGTCAATCATGTCCTAATATGATTACCATTTAGTTTGTTAATAGTTTTAAATAAAACACAAAGTTCCTACACGCATCTATCACATAGCACGCACTCACGTTAACATTTCACACCCATATAAACATCCCATCTATAACCATTCAAAAGCAAACATAGGATATTGTACATAACACTTTCATTGACATATAACACGTTAGATCATTCTCAGATAACCTACCCGACATTTAGACACGCAAATTACTACTTATGTTGTTTCAGCTTTAACATTCAAAACTGGGATGTTTTCGGGAATTTTAATAAAATAGTTAACTTACTCCAAAAATTCCCAAATTTTTACAGAATGTTTTAAACGATCTAAATATTATTGTGAAAAAATACCGGGATCCAATTCATTACCAATATTTTATAAAAAAACCATTTACCGGACTACAATCAGATTCGTCACTTTCTGACTGCAGTCCACGGAATAATTCATTTAAAATTCATCGTAAGTCCGATTGATGAATTTCCAGTGGGAGAATTACAACGACATCAGTGGTCATCTACAGTATAAATTTCATGAGCTAATTCTACACAGATTTCAAGTTATGACGAAAAACATAACACACATTTTCTGCAGTAAAAACGCAGCTTTTGCTGCTGTACAAAACGGACCTTTAAAAATAGTAAACGGCCTCGAAAAAATATGATTCTAGTGCAATTTGATTCGTTTTTTAAAAACATATAATTTAGACTTCAGAAAATCGATTTTTCGATTTATAACGGTCCGTTTACAGACAACTGAAGTTGGCTGCAGAATCATAGACAGATTCTGTTCCAGCTCTAATCGTTACCCGAACCCCCGCAACCGATCAACTAATGCACCCGAAAACCCACGACTTTTATTTTTTAGCAGATCATCCTCACCATACATCATACTAGCATTATTTCATCATATTACATCTTTATGTTCAAGATTTATGTTCATGTCTTTTAGGGTTCTAGTGATAATCAACATACTACATCTTTTAACCATTAAAGTAGAAGTAAACAAGGGTTAATCAAGAACTTACAACTAGCTCAAAGCTAGGGAAGATCACTAGAGAAAATGATGATGAATTTTGGTGTGTAAAAGCAAGTAAGAGAACTCCTTGATGATCCACAAGCTTTAAGCTCCAAGAATCACCTTCTAACACTTGAATTAAGCTTGAAAATGGGTGGAGGAAGGTTGCAAGGTGGTGGTGGTGGCGGTTCTAAGTAGAGCCAAGAGGGAGAGAGTGAGTATGAGGGAGTTGGGTGAAGCTTGTGAAGTGAGAGAATGAAAGATCTTGTGAATGATATGCACCATGCTTATAATCTCTTCACACAATATTATGTTCAAGATCTCAAGCAACAATCTAATAAAATATTGAAATAAAATCTTGGTGGGGTCCTTCTCTTTGGACCGTAAATGGCATGAGGGGGGGTGTTCATTGTAATTTTGTGGGTAAGTAGGTAAATGGTTAGGGTGTTGAGTGTAATATCTAGTGTATTATTTGTATGACACTTTATATAATGTGTTGGGGTATTCGGGGACCATAACTAGTCCAAAAATAATAAAACAATGTTTCTAGCAAAATTTTGGTGTCCCGGGTAATGTCCGGTTGTTCGGTTAGATACCGTTTCGTTAAAGTGCTAAGTTATTCCATATAGTGCCTTTTATGTAACTATTTGTAACACTTTTAATTCCCAACACTTAGGAAAGCATACAGGATCATTCTGTCAATTTTCTGCACAAGACTAGTATGTTAAAAAGCTGAATTTTGCTGAAAATGCAGTTACGTCATCAGTTGTAATTAAGCACAGTCATTAAGCACAATTTAATATTAATTTAATCGTACGGATACTTGTAATTATGAGGGTTGTCACATATTCAACCCGGGCTACTGAACGTATAATAAACATATAATTCTTTTACAAGATTAGTTTTAAATAATTATCCCAAGTTATAAAAGATTATTTGTGCCTTGTGCATTTAAATCAATTTTCTTAACAACTTTTCAAAAAGTGTCGGTTAATTGTATTTACCAGTGTAAACTGACGTATTTTCTAAAAGGTTAAGTGCAGGTACTATGCGAAATAGGCTGGCTACTCCTGAGTGAATAAATAAAGAAGTCTTGCAAGCTTTGTCACTTAAAAATCTGTTGAACAATATTTCCTATGTTTTGATCCGCCTGTGGATCCTTTTACTTTCCGTTTGTAATACTCTTGATACTTTCATTCGGTTTGTAATATTTTTACTTTAGACTTCCGCTGTGCATTATGTGACAACAGTAAAAAATCTAGGTATCCGTACAATTTAATTAATCTTGATTAGTGCCTAATGACTGTGCTGAATTACAATTAATTGCTTTCTGATTACTGCATCATACTTACATGTGCATCACATATTACATAATGTCACATCATTATTACATGCAAACCATATTGACATACATGATGCACAAAGCACAGTTAGCGGATAACTCAGAAAATGCTGACAAGGTTCAGTACAGAGACATACATTGTTTTGGAACCCAGTATGAGCCAGAGACTAAGTACTACACTAGTATGGTATGTAAGGAAATAAGGATCACAAAACTGCTTCACTAGGTGATAGTTTAAGTGCCGGAAAGTGCCTAAAACCCACTTAAAGTGCTGAATTCAACATTTTTCAGCAAAATTCAGCATTTTAACAAGCTAGTTTCATGTAAAAATATGACTAAATGGTCCTGAATACTTTCCTAAGTGTCGGGAATTAAAAGTGTCACAAAAGGGTACTTAAAGACCACTAAACGGAATAGTTTGACACTTTAACGAACCGGTATCTAACCGAACAACCGGACACTACCCGGAACACCAAAATTATACTAGAAGCATTGTTTTAGTGTTTCCGAGCTAGTTATGATCCCCGAACACCCTAACACGCTATATAACACATCATACACTTAGACACTAAACTTTACACTTAACTTTCAACTAAATAATCTAACTTACCATTTAAACCCAACTATAAACCCCCCCCCCCCCATATAAGTGGACGGTCACCATGTGGCCCCCACCCCAAATCTTCCTTTGATCTTACTTGGATTTGCTAGAGATTATGCATGGTACTTAAGAGACATGATAACCATTGGATAAAAGCTCTAATTTGTGTATAAGTATAACATGAAGGATCCATAAGCTCTCATCTCTCACACACTTAACACACCACAACTCTCTCCCTCTCCTCTCTCTTCTCTCGGCCGAGAACAACAACAATACCACCACCATCATTCATCTAAGTTCATCTAATATCAAGTGTACACAAGGTGTAAGGAACCATATAAGAAGGTTTGGTAGTCTTGGAGATTAAAGGACCTCATCCAATTGCTTTTATCCAACACTTTTGTCATCTACAACTTCTAGTGTTCTTCCCTTGCCTTGTGCTAGTAGTAAGGCCCTCATAACCCTTTGTTACTTCATCTTTTGATGAATAAAAGATGTTGTACATTGTTAATCTTGATGAACATTAAAAGACATAATCATGAATCTCTAACATAAGCTTATAAGCATATGAATACTTGTTGATTTGTGTTGATTTGCTTCTTGATGATTGATGATTTGTGTTAGTGATGTTAGACATCATAAGAAACCTACTAGATTGTGATTAAACACATGATCTAGTAAGTTAAGGTGGTGATCTTGTGAAAGACCAAGATCATCGTGCTTTATGTTTTCATGAACTTGAATATATGGAAATGATTTTATGAATAATGAAGCACATAACATGTTTACTAGACATAAAGGTGGATGATTACAAAAATAGTTTTTCCAAAGAAACCAAGTTAAATAACAAGATTTACATGAACATTGTTTTTAAAGAAACTAACCATGTTTCTAGTGGTGAAACAAGTATAAGAATACATTGTTTACAAGAAAAATTCAAGAGAATGATTTTTGGAAAAATCATCTAGTAAGTTGTAAACACCTAAATCCTTTAAGAATGAGATTTTTAAAGAAATAAACACACTTAAAAGGGTAACTAAACCTACTAAACACACTACCAAGTTACTACGAGTTTTTATGAAAGTTCAAGTTCATGATTATTATGTAGAAGCATTGTTTTGGCACTTGGTAAGTGTAGGTTGATTGTTGATTGTTTGTGATGGTTTTAAAAAGAAAATGATATGCTTTAATAGCATGGACACCTCCATTTCTAGGGGAAACTATGGCAAAATTTTCTAAAAATATAAACGCTTATAAAAATATTTTCAAATCAATATTTACAAGTGTGTTTTAACTATGGTTTTCAACATAAACCTTGCCATAATTTTTATTACAAAAATACAAATATTGGAGGTTGATTTTATAAATAAAAATGGATTAATATGTATTTAGAATATATATTTACATTAAAGACACATTGTGTGTGATTATTTGTATACGTTGTGAAATAGTGATATTATTTTAGGGTAAAATAATATAACTTAACAAATACCAAGAATTTACAATCCAAAATAATACCAAAAATCACAAGGAATAAATATATAAGTTATACACATAATATTGTGGAACCGAACGATAGAACGTAACTTATAAAATATTCTGAAAAATACCGTTATAAATACATTTTTGGTAAATATTATTTTGGATACAAAAGAAGCGAAAGTATGATCTTTATTATTATTACAAAGTATATCATATTTTCGACAAGGAGAAAATATATTATTTTTGGGAAGTAAAAATATATTTTCTTGAATATTTAGAAGATGTATGATTTTTGAGAAAAATATATATTTTCTGGGAATACATTATTTTTGGACAAAATAAGTTTATTATATTTTTTCTAAAGTGAGACTTGAAAATATACTAATTTGAAACTACAAATACAAGAATACGAAAATACATGTATGAGTTACCCCCATCCTTGGGAAGTAAATACGAAAATAAATACTTGAGAAGTGTTACAAAAATATTGTTTAACAATTATTCCAAAATTAAATATAATTTAAAGTTAAAACAATTATTATTTTAACAAGTAATTATAACTTGGAATAACATTGAAGACATGGAAGAAATGTAACTCAGAAACGTTAATTCTAAGGCAAGGCACGACCCGTTCGTCTAATAGACCCTAGTACATTGTAGGTAGTCGTGTTTGCTGACGAGATTTGAGTTGCGAGTACCGAAGACGCAATACTGTGAGTTCATGTCCCCCTTTTCTTTAAACTGTTTTGTTTATTTACTTCGGGGGTGAAATACATGTTACAAAAGGATTACTTACAAATACAATTCGTATGGTTAGCCTAGGAAAGAACCATAGATCATGTGAATGGGTAGGCGGATACTTGAGACCATTAATCCTCGTATAAGGACCGAGGGGCATGAGTGATAGATCTATTTGGGTGTAGCGAGCCCACACCCGTGAGGACCAGGGTGGCCCATAGGGTGACTATGTCTTCCAGCCGGAAGCCCGGTACAACTTTGCTAGGTTTGAGTCTTCCTACACCGTCACACATATCAGTGGCCTTGCAAACCATTGGTGATCTTTTCCTTGTTTGCTTTCATACCGGGATTTACATACACTGTTTACAAAGGTTTTATACATACATATACAAAACACATGAACTCGCTCAACTTTTGTTGATGTTTTCAAATTACATGTATTTCAGGAAACTAAGTGGATCTGGCAGGTGTATGCATGTGTTTCAAGCTGCGTTATAAATAAAAGATGTCATCCATGGTCGTAGGGTTTAGGAGATGTATCTTATTCCTGGACGAGATACATGTTTCTAAACTCGGGCTTGTTTAAGGTCTTTTGTTGAGTCTTCGTGAACTCATTTAAACATGTTTTGGTTGTAACTTAAATTTGGTGTCGATATTTCAAACAAGTATGTTATGGTAATTTCAAACTTAATTTTTATGGATGAATATCTTATGGTTTTATCATATAGCATTGTTATGATTGAATGCTATGGTATTAAGAAGTCACACCAATAACCATGCTTCCGCAAAAGTCAGGGTGTGACACATTAAACTTTGATTATTTGACCATGATGATATCAAGTACGTCACGATACTCCCCACCGGGCCCACCGGTAATACGTGGAAATATCGGGGTGTGACACGTACCCCCATCGTGGGAGGGGGAGGTGTTCTTCTTCCTCCCCAATGACAGGTCGGCTCCCCTAACTTTTAACCTATCCCCACACCCTGTGGCTTAAGAAGTAGAGTAAATTACAAAACTCGTCCTTTATGTTAACACTAAATTGCATACTGTGTCCTTTGTCTTCAAAAAGTACAGAAAACGTACTTGATGTTTGCAAACCCTTACATGTTACGTCCTGAAGAGGTATGGTCCCAACTCCATGCACACATGGCAGGGATCACACCACTTTTGTCCAGCATGGCGCCTACATTAGCAAGACACATCCAGAAGCTTCTAGAAGAAATCGCAGGTGACACCCAAAGATGCTCTCCTAGACAAAAAGGACAACACGTGTCACCAGTAGACGGACGCCAGCTGGACCTGCGAGATATTCCTAGGACAGGCTGACAACCACTGCTGAAATTCTCCTATCTGGACGAATAGGGATGCGCCACGTCATCCACTACTCTAGGAGTGACAGAGGAGACCAAGAGGATATTCCCCTTGGTCGGACAACTGGCATTCATCGGCAGCTGGCAAGGTCCTCCTTTCCTCCTTTATCCTTTGACTATAAATAGGAGACGCCTCCCTCAGGTTTAACATTCTGCTCTCTCTCTCTCTCTATTTCACCTACAACACACACTATTCTCCTCGGAACAGTACTTATTCTCACGCCGGAGGGTGGTCACAAGGAGATCCCCCCTATTCCCCTCCTTGTGGCGAGTCACCGGTGATCTGTTTTGCAGGAGCCCAGCAATTGGCGAGTGGAGGAAGAGATTGAACCCATATTCATGAGACAATCCTGCTGGTTAACCTAGTGAAAACCAGTGTTTCGTCATTGGAGCCCACCGTATCTTTTACAACCATTTTCATCTCTTTTCTCTTAAAAAAAAAACACTCTCTAAATGGCTGAACCAAACCCTTCTCTTCACGTAGACGGAGAAAGCTCTTCTTTTGAATGGCGTACGGACACCATTCATGTCCAAGGGCCCCAAAGGAACGAGACCGTCAGAGAAGAACCAACAAACAATGAAATTCCTGATTTCTTTGGAAGTGCCTCCAGAGTCATCAACCAAACAACCCCTGGAGTTACCAATCAAACAACTCCAGGAGTTCAAACGCCAAACCATGGTGCAGGCCCTTCAGCACCATCGGCTCAGGCACAACTAAACTTCTCAGCTATATTAGGGCTACCTGAAGGAGAAACTCTGGCCTCCTGGTATGCCAAACAGACAGCATCACTAAACATGGTCTATGCCCAGTTAAGCGCACAACAAGTATTGCTCCAGGCACAAGCTGCTCCATCCGCTTTCGTCACCCCATCCCAAAGGCAGACAAACACTCACAATCCACAACAGGCACAAGCACACACACATGCGCGGAATCAGCAACATGAAAAATCATCCACCATCAGGAGGCAAAGCGTGCATGACACGCGCGATACCTATGGTGAGACAGAAAGAAATTATGAGCAACACACTTACCAGCAGAAAAAACCTCTGTTGCACACTCGCTTGGGCCCGCGCAATATCAATCATGAATGGGAGAGTCACAATGAAGAAGATGACCCAACTTACAGGCAAGAAGAAAACTCTGTTTTTAGAAGACTACCACCAAACCACGAGGCATACAGACCCCGCGCACGCACGGGATACAATCCAAATGCTGTATATGATTACACCTTAAGCTATCGTCCTGAAGGCATAGCTGAAAAATCGAAGTTCATCAGAGAAATTGCCATGGCCCCACTAGACAAGACAAAGCTGGCACACAATGGGGGAAAGTATAATGGCCTCACAGATCCCGATGATCATCTTCAAGTCTTCAGTGGTGCAGGAGTAGTAGGTGGCTGGTCATTGTCAACCAGGTGCCATTTGTTCGTTCAAACCTTCGTCGGCGCAGCACGCACATGGTTTGACAGTTTACCAGGGGGAAGAATCAAGTCCTGGATGGACTTTCAAAAAAAGTTTCTAGCACACCTCTCCTAATAGCGTAGACATACAAGGGACCCTGCAGACTGTTTAAACATCTGGAGAAAAGATCATGAAAGCATCAAAGACTTTATCACCAGATATAACAAAGAATGTTTGGAAATAGGGAATATCAGAGAAATAATGATGCGTTCACATTTCATAAGGGCTGTCAAATGTGACGACCTAATCAGGATTGTCAAGGGCAGAGACGGAGGTCCCAGAGGTTGGGATACCTTCATCGAAGCAGCAAAAACCATTGCCAGAATTGATAAACAGCTGACTGGTGATGACAACCGTCAGTATAGTTATAGCCAGCATGCCAACGATAGGCACAACAAGAAGGGGAAGGGTCAACCCTGGAAAGCATCTGGCTATAAGGAAAGAAGCCTACTAGCTGAAGACGCGCGCGCGACTATCAACTAAATCAGCTATCGCAAAGAAGTGAAGAAAGAAAATAGAGAAAAGCAGTGGACACCTCTCATAAAAACTCCTTCTGAAGTCTCATCAACCGAGAACCACTAATTCAAAGCTCCATTGCAGATGCACAACAAAAGGGGGCAAGACCCGAACCTCTTTTGTGAATTTCACAAAGATACAGGCCACCTAACAGATGACTGTATTAGTTTAAGACAGGAGATAGAAAGAGCTTTGAAAGGTGGTAAGCTCACCCATTTGATCAAAGGGGGGAAAAGAGACAACCGTCAAATCCAAAGAAGAGAAGAGGGTCTAGACAACAAGAAACTTCGAAAGCTAGAAATGCACATGATTCAAGGGGGTCATAGAAGACCCAAAAAAATTACAACAAGCGCGCCCAGGATGACTCCTGGCACGAGAGGCAATTCGTTTTTCCGGTAGTAAGAGGTGGTCCAAGAGAAAGAATACCCATTGTAATTTCTGGTGTGTTTGGCCACTACCAAACAGACTACATTTTTATTGACCCAGGGAGCACCACGGACATCATATACGAGCAATGTTTCAATCAACTAGACCAAGAGGATAAGGCGTGCTTGGAGCCAGTTGACTACCCACTCACTTGTTTCTGCAACGAAGCTGTTTTCCCCCTTGGCCAGATATCTTTCCCGGTGCTACTTTCTGATGGAAAAAATTCAAGAACTGAAGAAGTTATGTTCATGGTCTTACTGGCGAACTCGAGGCATGATATTCTCTTGGGAAGAGAATCCCAAGGAGACTTCAGCATGATCTGTTCAGGGCCGCACTCAGTGGTAGGGTTTCCAACGGAGACTGGAGTGGCCATAATTTATGCAAGCAAAGAAGTGCTCGTGACCGATGAAGTGCGACCTTCAAAGACAAGTAACTCCATGCACGAAACCCGAGAAATGGATTCTAAACAGAAAGTACCCAGAACAAACAGTCACTCTAGGCTCAGTAATGTCAGAAACGACGCGGGCATCGCTTAAGAAACTGTTATTCAAGAATATGGATGTGTTTGCCTGGACACCAGCCGATATGGTCGGAGTTCCAAGACACATTGCAGAACACATATTGAATGTCACTGAAAATGCCAAACCTGTCGTACACGCCAAACGTCATCTGGGAGAAATAAAACATGAAGCCATGCAAGAACAAATCACAGAGTTGCTCAATGCCGGCATCATTAGAGAAGTACGATACCAGACCTGGGTTGCCAGCCCAGTGATGGTACCAAAAAGAAATGGCGGCTGGAGAATGTGTGTAGACTACAAAGACCTGAACAAAGCTTGTCCGAGAGACTGCTATTCTAAGATCGACAAAAAGATTGACTCCTTGGCGTCCTTCCGATGGAAATGTTTTCTCGATTGTTACAAAGGATACCATCAAGTACAGATGGCAATCCAGGATGAAGACAAGATGGCGTTTCGCATGCCAACAGGGTTGTATTGTTACACGAAAATGCCCTTCGGGCTAAAGAGTGCAAGAGCAACATACAAGAGGCTAATGAACGAAACATTCAGCGATGCTATTGTCGAAGTTTACATGGATGATTTAGTCATCGTGAGCAAAGAAGAAGATTTGATGTTGGAAAACATTCATAAGACCTTTGACACATTACGAGGGGTGAACATCAAACTGAACCTAGCCAAATGCTCCTTCGGGATGGAAGAAGGAAAATTTCAGGGATTCATTGTCACAAAAGATGGGTTCAAGGTCAATCCCGAAAAGGTACAAGCAATTGAACGAATGCCTTCCCCATCCACAATAAAGGAAATGCAGAAACTAGTAGGACGTTTAGCAGCACTAAACCGCTTCCTCGCTAATCATGCAGCAAAGTTATTCCCATTTATCAAAACCCTTCGTAACTGTGTGAAGAAAAATCAATTCCTATGGACCTCAGAAGCAGAACTTGCATTCAGGGAAATGAAAGACTGTTTGATACGCTTGCCAACATTAACAACCCTAATTAAAGATGTGCCGTTGGTCATGTATTTGTCAGCACCGGAGAAGGCAGTTGGTGCAGTTCTTTTGGTTGACCGACAAGGTGTACAGACACCAGTATACTACATTAGTCGCACTTTGAATGATCCAGAAACCAGATTTTCTATCATGGAAAAGCCAGTTCTAGCACTCATCTACGCATCCAGAAGACTACGTAGATATTTCGCCAATCATGTCATCCACGTCCTGACGAACTACAATATTGGCAATATCCTAGCTAGACCAGAAATCTCAGGCAGGCTAGCGAAATGGGCCATCGAACTAGGAGGTCATAATGTGGTATTCAGACCAAGACTGACAATTAAAGGACAAGTACTAGCTGACTTTCTTACAGAAGTACCTGACGACAAGGATCGAGAATGCAAGGCAATGGAGAAAGTAGAGAAGCAATATTCTGAAGAGCCGTGGCTGTTATACACATATGGTGCATCCAATGCGGATGGAGCAGGGGTAGTCTTAAGGTTAGTAAGCCTAGAAAAGCATGAGTTTACGTATGCTATTCGTTTGGACTTCAAAAGTACAAACAATGAAGCAAAATACGAAGCTTTTCTCGCTGGAATACGCCTAGCAATCAAAATGGGGGTTAAACACCTGGAAGCGCATGTTGACTCGTTGCTAGTGGTGGGGAAAATCAATGGTCAATATGTAACACCCAAACCCGGAAGGGCTGACGTGTCACAATAACAGTAGTATCATAAACAAAAGTCATAATTCCATTTATTTATTTGACAAGGATACAACCATATAACAACGAAACTTAAGATTAATATACAAGCGAAAACATTCGACTTCATTAACTAATATCTTCAGATTTATTCCTAGTCTTTATTCTTCTCTCTTTTCCCCGCCCAAAGTAACATGCAGACCTGTATATTCAAAAATTTACGGAATGAGCCGAATGCTCAGTACGGAATAATAGGCTCAAATAACAATTAACGCTTTATATGAAATGTTATCCGAATGGAACTTATTGCGAAAATGATACGATGCAAAAACATAATTTCATAATCATATCTTACAGATGTACCCATGAGCAAACTTAAAACGTGACAATACACAGGTAGCTACTCCTGCATAATTATCACATGAGATGGCGAATTGGCATACCCGTTATCCACCTCCTTATACTTAAATCCTAGGATCGATCCATACGCCTCCTAATAGCCTTATGTACCACACTTGTACTTAAGAGACGCCGTGAACTGATCTCTCCGTCACGGGTGGAGCACATGATGTCGATGCCGCAACAACATGCTCGTGGGACACTCCACGAGAAGCGATACTCAGGGTATCAGAGTACAAATAGTCTTATTTACATAACTTATCAAAATACTTTTCATAACAAAACATAACTTATATTGGAACATGCGATAATGAGGACAACTTAACAGAAAACTATCGCATGACCTGAAAGCTAAATTCAAAGTTTTAGAATAGGAATTCAACGGACTGTCAAATGAATCGATAATCAAAGACGTGAAGAGTGTACGAATTTAATGGGTTTATAACAATTTGAATATGAAGCAATAAGAAGTGGGGTAAGGATCCGTACCTTAAAAATTCCAAAGTGAAGCTACCTTGTGATAATATTTCATATTTATACGGGCAGAGTTTAGACTACTGATTAGTCTTTTAACCTAATTTAAATAACATGCACACAACTAGGTTAGTAACTTAATACAGCATTTACGATAACTCACGAGATCAAATTCTCACAACGAACGACAAAGTGCGATACTTAAACATCCATCGAATTAACGACGAACGACAAAGTACGATACTTAAACTCATCCATCGAATTAACGACGAACGACAAAGTACGATACTTAAACTCATCCATCGAATTAACGACGAACGACAAAGTACGATACTTAAACTCATTCATCGAATTAATGACGAACGACAAAGTATAACCCTAATGTGGGCAGCACTTAAACATCCATTGGATATATTGATCGATCGGACAATGAATCGTAATAGTGATCGAGTTATTACCCTGTTCTGCAGCACCCCGCTATACTTAATTAGTGTTTCGTGTGTGTTAATTGAGTAATTGGACGATATTTCAGAGTGTATTCTGAGTTCTTTCGTCGTTTTTGTGCCCAGAATCAAGTCCCACAGCCGACTATATATAGCTGAAAAATGGTACCTGTCGCGTGGCGCGACAGGTTTCCTTGTTCCTTTCGCGTGGCTCGAGGGGTAACATTTTAGGGTAGGGTAGGTACGTGTCCAGGTAGCTTAGCTGAGTTGGTCTTGCGTTAAAATTCACAATACACGTAAAACTGTTAAGATAATACCAACTAGGGTTTACCCCCCCTGAGTTTTAGGGGCCCTGATCCTGATTCCGATTGTTCTGAAAATTTTAGGGATTGTGCAGGATTACTTGGGTGTCTCAATTAGGGTTTCCTAGTGGGTAATTTATAAATACTAATAATAGTTTTGGTTGATATACATAAGGATGGATTATAAGATAAATGTTTAGTTTATTATAAATTATTATAATTCTTTTATTTCTAAAATGTTTTTAAATTTATGGTTATTACACAATATGACACCAAGGGGGATGTCATGGCATTATATCTTGAACAAGCAAAAACCCTGCTACAAAACTTTGATTCTTTCAAAGTCCACCATATCAACAGGAGTGAAAACAAAGCTGCGGACGCCCTGAGCAAACTTGCATCGACCAGTTTTCAGCACTTAGCCAAAGATGTGCGCATCGAAGTATTAAGTAACCCGTCAGTCCCATTAAGGCAAGTCAGCATCATCCAGCTGGGAACAACATCCTGGATGAATCCCATCATTATGTACCTCCAGTCAGGAATTTTACCTGAAAACAAAGAAGAGGCAAGGAAGATACAGTACAAGGCGGAGCATTACCAGAAAATCATACCTCGGCCTACTACTTCGTTGTGTAGACCCCGAAGACGCCAACTACTTGATTCACGAAGTACACGAGGGGATTTTTGGCATTCACGCAGGTCCGAGGATGGTAGTAGTGAATGGTGTACGTTAGGTGTGATATGTTTTTATTGATATTTTAAGCCCATTTTACACATTAATCAAGTTTTAAATTTATAAAACACGATATTCTACTAACTCTAAACACACACTTGGGCAAGTGCACCCATCGTGAGCGTAGTATAGTGTTGGTAAGATACCGAGGTCGTCCAAGGACACAAGAGCTTTTAGTACCGGTTTATCCTCAACGTCTAATCAATCTAATTTTATTTTGGGAAAAGAGTTTTGAAATATAAAAATAAAAACTATAATGCAAATAAAAATAAAATTAAAATAGATAGACAAGACGAATCACTTGGATCCGACTCGCCTTAAATGTATCCTTTGATGATTTTCGCACTTTCGGACTTTTTAAGAGATTATCTTAGTTATAGCAGTAGGCCCCTCTTTTGAAGGTGACGTTACCCTCAACCCAGTGGTTTGAGTCAGCAGGGATACAATCCCAAAGGGTCGGAATATTGAAAGATAATTAAGTTAATTATTAATGCGAAAAGTGGTAGGCCCCTCTTTTGAAGGTGACGTTACCCTCGGCTAAGTGGTTTGAGTCAGCAAGGATACAATCCCAAGAAGCCGGTTTAATGTATTAATAGTAGTTTACAGATGAGGGGTTCAAGCTATTCGCACTCCCGCCATCCAATACCAGTGGGTATTAAAGGAGGTCCTAGTAAGCTTGAACCAGGTCCTTGCAGGATCTATACACTGGACAAGGCAAGAACCTTACCAAACCATTCCCCTAACCCTCGACCAGGTAGTTAACATGCTTTTATATAGACCGTAAAAACATGAATGATGTAATCTTTTACTTTATATAGACAGTAAAGTAACTTCAAGACACCACGGAAAAATGATAGGAAGAATTCACCTTCAACATAAGAAACTAGTTATTAAAGTCATTAATATAAAACCAAATAAAAAGTGCTGAAATATTAAAAATTAAAAGTAATACAATAAAGACTTGTCTTCACCAAGTGATGTAAGAGACTTAACCAAACATGGCCTTTGATTGGCAAGAACCCTTACAATCAATTTTAGATCCCGAGACTACTACACACTCTAAAGATGGATGATGGATGATGGTGGTGGGTGTTGGTGTTGTAGTGGTGGTGGAGTCGTGGCAAAGTGGGAGAGTAGTGGTTTTCCAAGGGATGCCTTTGAAGTGAACCAATCACCCCTATTTATAGCCTGCACAGTACTCTGGCCACGGCCCCGTGTCCAGCGGCCACGCCCCTGTGGCCAGCCTTTTCTCTTCCTTCATTAAATGCAAGTGTCAGCGAAGGGTCCCACACAACCCCGTGTCCCCTGGGCACAGCCCCGTGGTCAACTTCGTATCTGTACAATCAAGATTTGGCAAGATTCTGCGTATCATTGCGTTGACCACACTCCATGCTGAGCTGGGCACACCCCCGTGGTGGGCGTGGAAGCTTCTACAGGTTTGTCTTTTGTGCAGGACCTTGACCACGCCCCGTGTTCGACTGGGCACGGCCCCATGGTCAGTCTTTTGATTTCTTGTTTTTACTTTGGGGATGCTGCCGAGGGGTTGGACAGTTCACGTTTACTCCTTTTCTTTGCATTTATGTTGGTTTTCGCTGTCTAATTGCTCCTTTTGTTCATTTAAGCTCACTTGGTCTTGTAAATTCAAAAGGAAGACAAAAACACGTTTTTTCCAACATTAGTACTAAAAAAGGTTAGTTTTATGCCTCATTAGATGTAATTTAAATGTTACATTTTGCACACATCAAATACCCTCACACTTGAATCTTTGCTTGTCCTCAAGCAAAACTCTTTTAATATGTGGCTTACATATCCAAATAGAAGAGGTAAAGGAGAAGTTTTGGGTTTATCTTGAGTGTCGGGAATCCAGGTTCTTTTATTTTATTTACAATCCTATTCGTAATGATTTATTTAGAACATTTTATAAGAAAAAAAAAATACTTATTTGG